>JBBBDQ010001566.1:2425000-2545000 GCA_037127315.1 Ascarosepion bandense | reverse complement strand
TCCGTCTATCAGTTCTAATTGTTCTAACTATCCATCTATCTGTTCATGTTAACCAATAAATGTATTGATCAATCTATATGTCTATGCTTCATGTACAGGTTTTTTTCATCTCCATTTTTTTTTTCATTATCTCTTTTCTATTATACATTTTGGAAGTCATCATTTTTTCAAAATGTCCAAATTCGTAGAATAAATATTTTAAAATTGTCGTTTAAAGGCCTACAATGTCATTACCTTCAGTCAGTTAAATTTCCATACGTGATATACGCTCGGGTGATCAAATCTCGAAAGAGACATGACTGACTGGAAAGAAGATTTTCCCACAATAGGTTGCCATCACTTTCTGCCGTAAAGAGGTTGCCAACCAAGACTATAGAACAAAATCATTCCTCCTACTTAACCTATAGCTAGAGGAAGAAGCGACGGATTAATAATTTTCCCAAGGGTATTTAGAAACATAGAGGAGAGTACTGGATTGATATGTGATGTCGGTTCTTCAATATGGCAGTGAATGTTGGACAATATCTTCGAAAATGAAAAAAAAAACTTGAAGCAGCTGAAATATGGTTCTGCAGAAGGATACTGCGGATATCATTGGCTGAGAGGATGGAGACGAAAAGGAAATTAATACTGAGCATCAGGAAAAGACAACTAAAGTTCCTGGGACAGGCAATGAGGAAGGAGGGCTTGGAGAACCTGATACTAAGAGGTCAGATAGAGGGAAAAGGAGACAGAGAAAAGCAGCGGATAACATATTTGAAGGACCTGATCAGATGGATGATGGAACGAGGGTTGTATGGTGCAACAGGAGAAAGCGAGCTAAGAGCCACCAGAGATAGGGAGATGTGGAAAGCCATGATTGCCTACGTCCTGAAAGGACATGGCACATAAAAGAAGATTTACGCGTAAGTGAATGTAACGAGTTCGACTAGAATTCGAACTCGGTTCTCCGATTTCTGTTTCCGAGCCAATATCCACTACACCACCCCCGCACAGAATGCAAAAATATCACAATGATATAATCATTTATAACTTTATACTGGCACTTCTGTACGCAATTATAAGTAACTAGCAGTATAGCCCGGCGTTGCTCGGGAGTAATGAAAGCTTTAAAACTAATCCATGGTCCTGGAGCTCAGACTCTTGGAACGTTGGCACGAAAGACTAAAAAGCAATAGTTGTTTCCAGTTAAAACGAAACCGTAGACTGAAAGAAACATGAATGGATGTAAGTCAAATTTTGATTTCCTGGTATCGATATCAAATAAGTTTTTTTCGTCGTAAACTGAATTTTGAAGGCTAAATAAGTCCTCTGAGTAAATGGTATCATGGCTGAGACTAAGAACTACGATTATACCTATTTAGAGCCAAACCCGAACCAAAAACTAAAATAAAAGGGCTGAAAAAAATACAGATATACAGGCAGATAAACAGACACACAAAAATGTCTTACCTTTTATACATATTATCGATTTTCTGCACTATTGTAAGAACTGTAACCTTGAAACTTCTGAATATCGTTTCTTATGTCTTTGTCTATGAGTGTATGAAATTTGATTAAAATCGGACCACTCCTTTTATAACCCGATTTTTTCGCTTATCGATTTTCGATATTTATCGGGGGTACCTCGACACAAAATCTAGCTAAGAACACTCGCAGACGCTTAGAGTACAACTGTGTAAATTTTCAAGAAAATTGGTTCAGTCGTTTCGGAGTCTATAGGTAACGGACACACACACACACACACACACATACACAAAGTTCCATTTTTTATATAAGTTTATATCCATAATAATATTTACAATTTTAAAATCATGTTTTTTTTTCTTTTTTTTTTGTTTTTTTTTGGTATCTGAATTTTTTGAATTTCTAAAAAATCTTTCAATCATTTCACCTAATCTGCTATTCTCTTCCGCCGCACCTATGAGGCACGCCACACCCTTTAGGAGCCACTGGTTTAATGAATGCTAAGAAGTGAGGAGAAAATAACGATATTTAATTCATTCGTTTTGTGGTTTAAACTCTTACTTTTCTCTTTATTTATTTTTGCAACTAGCTTCACTCCCTCTCTCTTATTTCTTTTCATCTTCTCTCCTTCCGGCTCACTCTTTGCAAAAATACCCAACTTCTCGCTCTCCTTTTCTTTCCATACCACTCCCTATTTGTTCTTCAGGTGCATTCGGTTTCTCTCTCCTTAACTTATTATCTCCATTACTCAAACTACATCTTATCTCTCAGTCTCTCTTGTTAACCTTCTCTCATTTTCGTCTATTTTTGCTCGATTTCTCTTTGTTATCTCTACAGCCTTTCTCACCCTCCATTTTTTTTTCTTCCTATCCTCTGCTCGTCTGTAGAAGATATTTCATTTGAATCTACTCTCATGTTATCTTCACGTTCTCGTGAGACCCACCTCATCACAATTTCTGCACTCATTTTTTTTTTCACACGAAGCCATTTTAAATGGTGACATGATCAGATTTTAATTTTATCGATTTAATTTTTAATAACAGAAAAATTTTTTTTTAATATTAATCTTTAAAAATTAATTCGAAAATGTATAAATTCCAGAAATTAAAACTAGATTTTCATGTTTTTAAAAAAATTTACGTTTTAAAATATATTTCGTTTCAATTTTTTATCTTTGAATATACCAGGAAAATAATTATATAGTTTTTAGAATTTAGAATAAAGTTGGATTCAGTTAGTCAAGTGCCATACGCGATATACACTTTGGACGATCATGTCTGGAAAGAGACATGACTGACTGGGCAGAAGATTATTCCGCAGTATGTTGCCATTGCTTACTGCGGTAGACTGGTTGCCATCCAAGGCTATAGAACCCAATTCATCCTATTATTTAACCCATAAATGAAGGGAAGTGACGGATTAATACCTTTCCCAAGGGTATTTGTGCGTACGTGAATACAAGGAATTTAACAGGTATTCGATCTCGGCTCCCCGATTTGTCGTTCCGAGTCGATATCCACTTCACCACAACGCACATCTTAAATTTATATATATATATATATATATATATATATATATATATATATATATATATATATATATATATATATATATATATATATATATATATATATATATAACACGGAATATTAAAAAATACGTTAAAACTTCACCTTTCTGGCATTAAATAACCCACAGAGGTGTTGATATGCCGTTAAACAAAACTTAAACTCAAACTCAAATTATACGGTGTATGTCTGGATTTCATAGGTAGGTATGTAGGTGTGTGAATACGAGAGTGTTTATATCTCTAAGATATTTGTATGTGTATATGGATGGATGTGTGTATATGAGTGTATATATAAATATATGTTTACATATGTGTATGTATATATGTGTATGTGTATATGCATGTATGTGCGTGTATTCATAAATATGTACGTATGTGTACACTTATTCGTGTATAGGAGAGTGGGTGTGTATGTCTTTATGGTCGCTCATTCACCCAATGAACTCTTTCTCCTCTAACTTTGGTGACCCTTACTAGATAAGACTAAAAAATTTTATTCTGAGTCATGTTACTTGATTTCTATTTCATTGATTATTTAAATTTTTTATTTTATTTTATTTTAATTTATTTTTTTTTTTTAGTTTGTTCTGGAAAATTTATACCAAATAAAATCTTGATCTAATGACGTAAGCTTATCAATTTGTCGAAATGTATTATAATTTATAACCACTTTAGATGATGTGTTGAGTTTTCCTTTCTATATACACTACCGGCCATAATTATTAGGCCACCCCAGTGTTTTGAAAAATTATGTATTTCATACTATTTTTTAGTACTTATTGCCAAGTGAATAATTGTAAATGACAATAGGATGATTCTTTTGTTAACATGTGCATCAAATGAATTTATAAATATTTAATAATTACCTATATTGCAGTTTCATCACTGAAAGAATGAAAAAAATTTAGGGTGATTCGGACGAGTTCATCTTTGCTTCCTTGCTTTGTAAATAATAAGAAAAGAACCATTCTATTTTTATTTAGAATTATCCACTTGGCAATAAATACTAAAAATAGTACGAAATACATCATTTTTTTAAAACTGGAGTGGCCTAATAATTCTGGCCGGTAGTATATATATATATATATATATATATATATATATATATATTCTAAAACATATATAAGCCGATTACGCTACCTAAGTTTCAATCTTTCGGTATCGTCAGATGTTATATATTAACTGATTATCCACCGTTTTTTTTTCTTTTGAACGTATAACAGGAATCTTAGAACACATAGGTGGGAGTTCAAAGTAAGGAAGAAGTTAGTCAAGACTAGCCGTTGTATACTCTTTTTTTTTCTTTGGTATATTCTTGAATCAAAATTGATGAAGATAACTCATCCTTCGTTGAAAAAACCAATACTGCAACCAAAATGACTGGGAATCAATTTATTCTACTTCGTTGAAAATAATGCTGGGACCAAAATGTCGGTATTTTTTTTTCTCATAAATGACAATACATAAAGTGCATTCATCGAGTATGTGCTCAAATGAAATGTTGACTATCTTCCTACAGATAGAATGACGAAATATAAATTTCAAACAAAATGACTTGCTTTTTCACAACTGATAAAATCGACAGCTTTTTCACTGTAAAAAAGACGAACTGCAACACTTTATATATAAATAAAAATATTAAATTTTATCTTTATTCCCTTCTGTTCGGAGAGCTGGCGTGGAGTGTGTTTGGTCTGGGTTGTTAGCAAACACGGATACGAGCAGCCAGCCAGTTAGACCGGCTGACTGGCTGGCAGGCACTTCTGTCTTTTCGTCTGTCATCTGCAAACTGACCGAATTCGACTCTCAAACTGACTCTCTGTGACAGCCAACGTCACTTAAATAGTTAATTCACCTGTCAGGTTGCACATCCAGTGCACACCGTATCATCTCGATTACTGGCTCTTTTGGCCCTTGTTTATCAAAACAAAATCCGCCCCGACACTTGCGTTCTACACCCTCACTAACATATCCTTGTATTACCCATTGCAAAATACACTTTTTAGGAAAATTCGACACCGACCAAGATATTATTTAACAATTCGGCAAAATCCTGTCATTCTCACTGGCAATCATTCTTCAATGATCCAACGAATAATCAACATTTTCCATCCTTTTTTTTTTTTGAAAATGTTCACCCATGAACATTTTAAAGGCTTATTTTTATGACCAAAACCTCTCCACAATACCCACGTCACCATACAACATTTACATAATATGGCATTAAAAAAATCCACAATAATAGCAAAGGTGGCATACTTTCTCCTCACATTGTGCGTATGTATCTACCTTGTTAATTCTTTGCACAAGACACTCAAAATAGACCTGCCTTACTCTAAACAATACATCTAAAAGTTTTCCAAACAGACTACTGCGCCTACTACTACCCACATTATCATTAAAAAGCTAATCTAATCTTCTATTTCGAGCGCTGTTCTCTTCTCCAACATCTTAATTCTACAACAAATCTTTCAATGCATGTCTAACATCATTTTTTTCGTTTTATGTTCCTTATGAAACCCTTAATTGCATCAGTGCACATCCGTGTTGCTTCAAGTCTCTTCTTCATCAGTGCAGAAATTGTCCGTCATTTCCAGCTATTTAAGAGATTAGATATTAAAAAGCGGTTCAGTATGTCTTTCATTGTTTCTCAGGATATTTATCAGTAGAACCACATTCATGTTGCTTCAAGTCTCTTCTTCATCAGTGCAGAAATTGTCCATCTTTCTCTGCCATATAAAAGATTATATATTACATTACAGTTTAGTATGTTTTTCATTGTTTCCAGGCTATTCATCGGTAGAACCACATTCATTCACTTTTTAATGTTTTTTGGCGACAACAGGTAATTTCAATGATGGTTTTCACCTGCCTACAGCTGGTTGGGGCTGAAACCGAACTTAACGACCAGAAGAGTCTGAAAAATATTTTCACGTTTTAGAACGATTTATTTCTTTCGAAAGCTCTACTTTCTCTATTCATCCTTTTTTCTTTCATCTCTTTTGTTTTTCAATTCTAATTTCATCGGATGCATTCACCACCCTCCTTAACGTGCCCGAAAAAACCATGCCCTAATCTCTACGCTTAGAGGCTGCACACAACTGCAAAAAAGTATGCTGCTCCATAGTAGATTTAGCCTAAGTAACAACTTTTCTTACAATAAAAACACGAGCAGATTACACAGAAAAATAAAAAATGTTACCTACCTTGACTTGACGTCTTTATCGCGTCCGTCTAGCTATTTTTCCTTTTCTGTAGCGTGAAAACCAAGGTCGATCGATCATTTTTCTTTAAAATACTTTTTAAATGTAAACCATCTATACAACCAACATCAAACACTGCCTGATGAAGAGAATCTATCTCGAAACATAGAAATTTCCGTGTTGCAATGTACAATTAATTCATAACTATATAATTATATTAAGCCCTATAATATTTATTATATTGAGCACTTTTCATAATAAAATAAATGCCGAGACACCCTAAATAATAAAACCTTGACTCCTCTTCACCTGGAATTATATATATATAATCATCCGCAGCTCATCAGTACGGTTAGACATCCGATTGCTTTTAACCCAGGATTGAAACCGGACAGAATTGGCGTCAGTCGGCGATTCTACCTCTGAGCTATGGGCGCTCGATAGAAGGAGGCATATATATATATATATATATATCGTGTGATGGATAAATTGTCGATTACATTAAGCAAAAATGAAAATAACACCGACATCTCATTTTAACAGATATATTTACCAAAATTGCACAATATCCTGAAATACTAAAGAGTAAATTTTATTCAGTAAATCCCCATTGAATTCATCCACGGCTTCCAGACCACTTTCGGAATCTTCTGCAAGTCTTCTTGATGGACTCCTTCTTTAAGTTAATGAATGCTGTCATAATCCTTGCCTTCATCTTTGGTGTTACAAAAGGTTTTGTTAGTCTCTTGCTCAACTGCACCCCACGCATTATAATCAAGGGGTTGCAGTCTGGGGATTTAGCTGGACAGATGTAAGGGGTGATGTGGTCGCAGAAATTGTTTAACAGCCGTGACTGTGCTATCCTACTGAAGCGGTATGGTATTGTGTCCAGTTGGCAGACATAGCGTCTTACAGCAGCCACCCTCTTGATCCAGAATAGCGCTAGCTCTCTAAGACACTTGATGTAGGTCTTCATGTTAAGTCTGAGGCACTGTGGTAGAAGGAATGGAGGCATAACGTCGTCATCACTAGTGATAACTCTAAACACCTTCGTAATCGCCATTAGATCCATCGAACTCTTTCCGAATCCTAGACACTGTCTTGAGATTGACATTTAAACACTTTAAAATCTTTGTATCTAAAGCTGCGAATGCCAAGCATTGTCGTTTCCAAATTTCTAGCGGAGAATTGAATTGCGTCATGGTGCTTTTTCTTTCTTAGAAACAGTGCCCAACTGGCCCTACTATACTGTGCAGCCGACAAAATCAAAAGCGAACAGCAAGCATGCGCGAAATAAAAAAATATAAAATAGCGACAATTTACTCATCGCATCATCTCTCTCTTTCTCTCTCTTTTGATATATATATATTCAGTTTTTCTTTATATATATATATATATAAAGAAAAACTGAATACATATATATATATATATATATATATATATATATATATATATATAAAGAAAACCTGAATTTTTCAAAATAAATCATCAATTATGTTGTTTTCATCAAATCTCAATGGACAGTCATTACGAAACAAGGGATGAGCCTCTTCACCTGTTCAATAGACGTGGGTGGAGTGTGAACCGGGCGATAGTTTAGTCTATCTACTCTAATTGAGAAAAAAAAAGTGAGAAGATTGGAAAAGAGAAAACCGAAAACCGCATCCTAAACAGAGAAAAAGGGATGAGCCTCTTCACCTGTTCAATAGACGTGGGTGGAGTGTGAACCGGGCGATAGTTTAGTCTATCTACTCCAATTGAAAAAAAAAACAAAGTGAGAAGATTAGAAAAGAGAAAACCGGAAAACTGGAAACGCATCCTAAACAGTAAACAAGGGATGAGCCTCTTCACCTGTTCAATAGATGTGGGTGGAGTGTGAACCGGGCGATAGTTTAGTCTATCTACTCCAAAATACATTAAAGATCTTCAGACAGAAAAAAAAAACATTGGGTATATAATGTAGTAAGATTTACGCATGTACACACACACGCACTCATACATACAAGAACACATACATTCACAAAGATTAACACACACACACACACACATATATATATATATACATATATATGTATACAATAAAATAAATTTTCAATATTCAAAAATGTTGAATGAACATTTCGACATAAAATCCCTAAGAGAGATTTTACATCTCCTCAGCAACCGTACATATTTTAAAATGGGAATAAAAATAAGAATCAAAGGAGAGAAAAATAAAAATGAAAAAAGAAATGAAAAATAAAATAAACAATGACGGTTAAGATGTGAGAAATTTACGTCACAAAAAATTTTCGGAAGTAATTCATGTCTAATTTTAGATTTTAGCTTTTAGATATTATATATATATATAATTAAAGAGAAAAGAAAAATTATCTTTACCGACGCGTTTCGTCATCTGATAAACTTTATCAAGGCAACTGCAATGATTTTATTTTGCAACAAGTACTTTTATAAACAGAAATAAAATATCGTTCGGTTTCAAAATTTAAAAAAAATTACTGATTGATTTACTTTCTACGTCTTTTAAATACATAAATATTTTAGATTGTAAGTATTTTTTTACTCGAAATAACAATGATTTAGTCTCTTACTTATTAACCCATAGCTGCAGGAAAAGAGCTAGATTCATACCTTTCCGTATGCTGTTTGCACTTGCATTTATTAAGCATGAAATTGCATCACTTATCGTCCTGCATAGTTTGCCTAATTAGCCTGAAGAAAATTTCTGAATGTTCTTATAAATTTTGAAACTCTTATGACACTTAGACTTCTGCGATAAACTAGTTGCCAACCAAGGCTAAAGAAGCCAGTAGCCGGAAGGAGAAGGGACGGATTAATGCCCTTCCGAAGGATACTTGCGCGTAAGTGAATACAACGAATTCAACCAAAATTCGAACTCGGCTCTCCGATTTCTCGTTCCAAGACGATATCTACTGCACCGCAATGCGTTTTTTTTTTTTCTTGTTTCTTTTTTTTATCATTTCACCCCAAGCAAGGCATTCCCCTGCCACTATTGTACAGGGGGCTTACATAGGGGAAAGTGATGAGAAAGAGTGGTTAGATATAGGAAATGTCAGAAGGAGGGTGATAGACGGGTAAGGATACCGAGGATGAGGGTTGGGTAGATAGGAAGAGTGTTTGAGAGAATGGATGCGAGTTAGTGCGTTAGGAGGTGTCTATTGACCTTACATTTAAACTCCTGGAGATTGTAGCTGTCGGGGAAGCAAGTATGTGGAAGGGAATTCCACAGGCGGGAAGTGCGAGAAAAGAAGCTGTTGGAGTAGAAATTGCGGTTACATTTTATCTGTTTCACTGTAAAAGAGTGGGACGTAGTAGCTAATCTAGTTTCTCGTGCAAATTTGTACCTAGGGGGCACCAGTTATCTAAGTTCATCGGAGCAAAAGCTTTGAAAGTATTTATAGAAGAAGCAAGGGAAACCACATCGCGCCGGTGGGAGAGTGACTGCCGCCGGTCAGCCAAGTCGGTATCGATCACATTAATAAATGTTTATGAATACTTGTTGCAAAATAAAAGCTCGTATATTTGGCTAACATACGAAACGTTTTTCTTTTGGCTTTATTCATATTGGTTTTTACAGATACATATTTTGTATTTTTACGCAGACAGATACACACACACACACACACACACACACACACACACACACACACACACACACACACACACACCTATATGTGTGTGTACGCATGTGCGAACATTAATTATATAATTCTCTTTTATTGAATGATATTTTATTTAATGTGGGCTGTTTATTTTGTATAATAACAGCTTTTCAAATAAAATAAAAGCAAAAAATTTAAATTAAATACATACTATCGGCTATAATTATTAGGCCACCCCAGTTTTTTTTAAAAGAAATTATGTATTTCATACTATTTTTAGTATTTATTGCCAAATAAGAATAGAATGGATCTCTTTTGTTATTATTACTTTGCAACATTTTACAAGACAAGGAAGCAAAGATGAACACGTCAGAATCACCCTAAATTTTCTTCATTCTTTCATTGATCAAACTGCAATATAGGTAATTTTTTAATTCATTCATTTAATGCACATATTATTGTGCAGTATTAACAAAAGAACCATTCTATTTTCATTTAGAATTATCCACTTGGCAATGAATACTAAAATCATTTTTTAAACACTAGGCTTGCCTAGTAATTATGGCCGGTAGGTTATGCATATCTCTGTGTGTGTGTGTGTGTGTGTGTGTGTGTACCCATATATAACAATAATAACAACAACAAAAGTTGTTTTTCTTTCCCATTTCATCCCCATCCACAAAAAACGATCGACCATACATTCCTCAATAGTCAATTCTTAGAACTAAATTGCTAAGCTATCTACACAATCTGTTTGATTCTAGTGATGAACACTTGTGCAGAACAATAGGTAGACATAATCACGTTTCTAATTAGCATGTGGTTATCGTCAAACACACCTATTCTATAGTGAATAGACTCTCCCACCTAATTTAAGTAGGAGTAGTAAGAGGAATGAGGGTCAGTCGATGCTGGACGATAGTAGTCAGCGACCTGGCAAGATTACATTGTGTAACACATATTATATCAAGTTCTGAACGTTTTATACGTCGAACCTATTAGGACCGTTTTTAGCACAAATACTAGCCTCCACTGAGAAAATAACTCCACAGCACATGTGCAGAACCAACCTCACATTTTGGAAGAAATGATAAGATCGTGCAGCGTGTACCACGATTTCTAAAAAAAACTTTCTTAAGTTTTGAATCCAGTGTTGTCTTTTTCTTGACTGGGAAAAATCAAAACTATAAAAAAACAAAAAACAAAAAAAATGTGTGTCATACTATTTAATCTATAGCTTGCGGGAGAGGAGATAGATTCATACGTTTCCAGAGTGAAGCAGCACAAAAGTGAATGCAATAAGCTCAAGAGGAATTCGAACTCAATTTGCTGTGTTCTCATTTCGAGCCGCTAACCATGACTAGCTGCTTATATATTTGAACGAAGACTGAATTAAGAAAAGAAAACAAGTTAAAGTTTGTCCATGAATGAATTATTTCAGTCGTAAAATGTCGAGCGAAGAGTTTGCAATCGAGTATAAATCAACTATCATCACGGATATTAAATGGTATTGATCGTATATTTAATTGGTTTCAATAAATGGGAAAAAAAACTCTCTCTCTCTCTCTCTCACTCTCACTCTCTCACTCTCACTCTCTCTCACTCTCTCTCTTTTTCTCTCTCTCTCTCTTTTTCTCTCTCACTCTCTCACTCTCACTCTCTCTCACACACACACTCTCTCTCTCTTTCTCTCTCTCTCTCTCTCTCTTTCTCTCCAATGTTCTGAATATCACTGAAATTATCTTATTTGGCCGGTTTTGAGGCAACTTCTCCTGCCTCCAAGAGTTTCTTTTTCAATTGTTCCCGCTTGAAATAACTAATTCCATTTGCTATTAAAGATGTTTTGTCCATTTGAACAAACGCACAAATTAACGTTAGAACATCTTGCGAAATTCAGATAAATGCTTAATGCTTTTCATTTGACATTTTAAAATACTTCTGAATATATCTATTGTCATGGTCTTGTTGATTTTTACTACAATTAGCTTTGTCTGGCTCAAGGCCACCAATGTGAGGCGCTCGGTGAGGATCTAACTCACAAGACCAGACATAGTTTTCATGGTGAATTTGCTAACCTTTGTGTTGCGGTGAAACGAACTGGCGTGGTCTTCCGTTATTAAACAAAACATCTCTTAATTTTCTCCATAAATTTGCAGTGCTATGTTCGAATTCCAGTTAGGTTCGTTACATTCACTTAGGCACAAATATCTTTGAAAAAGGTATGAATCCACTTCTTCTCCCAGCTACGAATAGCACGATATATTTGGTTCTATAGCCTTGGTTGGCAACCAGTCTATCCCAAAAAGAAACAGCAACCTGCTGCGGTAAAAATCAGTCATGAATCGAAAAAGACATGATTACCCAAACCACTGGGACGTGAAAATAATACTTCAAACAATTCAACGAGGAATATATGTTATATATCACTTTTTCGACGGGTATAAACTTCTTCGACGCAACTCATTCGGGAAATAAACTTCTGTCAATTCGGCAACTCCCACGATCGTCCCATGTTTTTTCTCTCATAAATGTCGATACATAACTTCTTAACAATTCTTTATAGGGCAAATGAATGACGAAATATATTGCAATTAAAATGACTTCAAAATAACTGCTTTTCTCCCAACTGATAAAATCGACAGACATCAAATAAATGAAAATATTCATATTTTTATTCTGATCTTTTTAACAGAGCGGTGACTTGGCCGTGGAATGAGAAGTTTGGTCGGGCTGTCAGCACACACGTATACGAGGCGGCCAGCCAGACAAAAATGGCAGCTGTCTGCAACTCTCAACTCTAGACTGACCCACTGTGACCGCTGATGTCACTTAAATAGTTGACACCAGGTATTTCCGCCAAAATCACTCACACCTCAGGCGTTGACCCCGCCTTGGCCTCTGTCTGTCAAAGCAATAACTCAATCTGCACCTGTTGTTTTCTGCTCCCAGCGACATCCTTTCGCAGAATACAAAATACACTTTCTGGCAAAATTCCACACCGACCAATAACTTATTCAAGTATCCGTACGACCAAAATGTTTGTTTAAACAAAGCATCAACAAATAAACCAAATACACGACAGATGGAAATTTTATGAAATATTTTTTCCGTAAAAATGGATAAAATAAACAAATTTTGACTGTGGAAAAAGTTATGCCTTTCGGCTGAAAAATACTCTCAGTCCAGCATATCTATATTTGTGAACTAAGAAAAGTACAACTTACTGGTCGGGTGAAGAGGAGTGCTTCTAGTTAACAGTGTTTGGCACTAAGATAAGCGAAAGGAAAGAGTTCTTTTGAAAGCTTGGGCTTTTAAAGGTTTCTATCCGCCGCCGCTGCTGCTATATATCTCTTCTACAGCAAAGCCTGCTGATATTGCGCCTAAACTCGTTGCAAATTGATTAGATGCGCATTCTTACCTTAAATGTTTCTATCCCAACATTAAGATTGCGTGTTTGTTCGATTTTGATCAGTTTAAGAACAAAACATTACTCCTTGAATTATTTATTCTCGAGTAGAAGAAGTGTAGGACATAACTCACTATGAATCAATAAATAGGTAGACATAATCCCGGTTTATTCTAACGTCAAAAAGTCAAATATAGATTCGGTTTACCGTAAATCTAAAAAGGTAGACATAGGCCTAGTTTATAGATTTGTCAAAAATGCACACATAGGACTACTCTACACTCGAGTCTGTAGGGGCCACGGTGATTCTTGGTAAATTGGCCTTGTGTTAAACACGTCCGAAGTCCCCACAATTTGTTTATCAGAAGGTTGAAGGTTGGATGTCGAAATGTGGAAGGATAAAATATTTCGTTTGTACATTAAATTAAAATTTTATTAACAGAATAACAAAATCGTAAGAAGACAAATATAAGTGAAATTTCGTTAACTGAACACGTAACATATTTGTGAGAAGAAAACTGTTCATTGAGAAAATGCACGCAGTTTCGTAGTTAAAATTGTTCAAAGAGAAATGTAAGTATTTAAAATGTCCTACAGAAGTTTAGAGTTCATGGTTGTGTAGTAGCAGAATGTAAAGTCCTATGTTCCTTTCCCTTTTTTTGACAGGTTGGCGACAGGGTGACGAAGAAGAAATAAAGAAATAGCAGTTATGTGTGCGTTGTGGCGTAGTGGATATCCGCTCAGAACGAGAAATCGAGGAGACGGGTTCGAATTCTAGTTGAATTCATTGCATTCACTTACGCGCAACTACCCTTGGGAAGGGATTTAATCCGTCTCTTCCCTCCAGTTATGGGTTAAATAATAGAACAGATTGGGTTCTATAGCCTTGGCTGGCAACCAGTCTACCGCAGAAATCAATGGCAACCTACAGCAGGATAATCTTCTGCCCAGTCAGTCATGTCTCGAAAGAGACATGATCGCCGAAGCGTGTTTCATGTATGGCACTTTACTGACTGATTGACTGAATATAATAGTTGGAAACATAAAACTTCTACTAGTCATAAAGTAGGAGATCAGTTTTCTATTGTTATGAAGTTATAAACTGATTCCTCATTAATTACTACTTAATAATATGATACATCTATTCTCCCTCTAGCTATGAGTCAACCAACAGGATAGATTGGGTTCTAAAGCCTTGGCTGGCAACCGGTCTACTGCAGAAAGTAATGGCAACCTACTGCGGGATAATCTTCTGCCCAGTCAGTCATGTCTTTTTAGAGATATAATTGCCGAAGCGTGTTTCACGTATGGCACTTAGCTGACTGACTGAACATAATAGATGGAAACAAAGCTTCTACTGGGTTCTATAGACTCTAGAAAGTAATGGCAACCTACTGCGGGAAAATCTTCTTCCCAGTCAGTCATGTTTCTTTCGAGACATGATCACCCTAAGCGTGCATCACGTATGGCACTTAACTGACTGACTGGATATAACAGTTGAAAACATGATTGCTTCTAATGGGCATAAAGTGGGGGATCAGTTTTATATTGTTATGCAGTAATAAACTGATCCCCCATTAATTACTATTCTCCCTCTAGCTATGAGTCAACCAACAGGACAGATTGGGTTCTACAGCCTTGGCTGGCAACCGGTCTACTGCAGAAAGTAATGGCAACCTACTGCGGGATAATCTTCTGCCCAGTCAGTCATGTCTCTTTCGAGACATGATCGCCCAAATCGTATTTCATGTATGGCACTTAACTGACTGACTTATCGCAGACAGGGTGTCCATGTTGCTGTTGTTTTCTTTGGCGGTGTGGAGTAAAAATGAAAAACTGATAAGTTACAGTCCTAAAGTTTGCTCAACTGCTAATCTGATCATTTCCTTCTCTTTCTCTCTCTCTCTTTCTCTCTCTCTCTCTCTGCCCCCTCTCTCTCTCTTTTAATGTGCAATAACCTTTCAAGACGTTGGCGAGCATAAACCTCCAAAACGTCCTGTCTTCTATTGCTCTAAATATTTTTACTAATGTATCGCCACTTTTTTTTTTTTTTTGTGGTTCTTGTTCTATTATTTATTCAAATTTGATAAGTTGGTTACTGGATCATTTAAGCAAACAGCTGGAAGAAGATTAAGTTGCGCCAATCTCTCTAATGACCCATTGTGCACTGAAAAAAGCTAATACTAATAACATTGGTAATAATATAAATGAACTATTATTTTTTGTGTGTACATGAAATAAGCTTTGTAATAAAGCAAAAGTATGTTTGATATACTCCAGTATATAATATAGTATGGTCCCACTATATCGTTAATAATAACTAATGATATTGTGTAACCATAGATAGTCTCTAGATATATTTTTAAATCATTTTCACCCATAAAGACATTAAAACGAAAATTTTAGAGAATATGAGAAAAATCCTATAAAAAAGAAAGAACAAAAAATAATAAATAAATAAAAAACTAGGAAGACAGAAGATAATAATTCATTCGCATTTAAATGAGATCACTGTTACCTGGGAAACAAAAAGCCGAAAGACAGTTTCCTGACATGAGAAGTGCGATAGAAGAAACTGTTAGCATAGAACTTACGGTTACAAATAGCCAATTCAACTATGAAATGAGACCTTACTGCAAATCAAGTATTGCGCCTAAAATCACCTGCAAATCAAGTATTGCGCCTAAAATCATAAATACTAGTTCCCATAAAGGAAAGTTCTCCAAACAATTACCAGGAAAGTACTTATAGTAAAGCAAATGGATGATCTATTATGGCGATTGAAAATTAACTGAAGCCAAGACGTCGGGTCAAAACCAATACGATAAATGAAATAAGCTTTATAATAAATAATTCTGATGCACCCTAATACATAAAAATAATAATAATAAAATATTAATAACGTAATGGGATCGTAGAAAATTTTAGATAGCTACATTTACAATAAAGGTCTGTTATATACCAACATAATTTTGATGCACCCAAATATATAAAAATAATAATATAATATTAATAATAATAATGGGATCATAAACAATTTTAGATGTCTACATTTGGAATTAAGTTCTGTTATATACCAACATAATTTTGATGCACCCAAATATATAAAAATAATAATATAATATTAATAATAATAATGGGATCATAAACAATTTTAGATGTCTACATTTGGAATTAAGTTCTGTTATATACCAACATAATTTTGATACACCCTTGAATATAATACGATTAATAATATACCGGAAACTGTCTTTAGATACCTACATGAAATATGGGTACGTCATTTTCGGAATAAAGATCTCTATAAAAAAAAAAACGAAATTATATTTGATACAATCTAATATATAATAATAATATTAATAATAATATAGTGAACCTGTAGATAGTCTCTGTGTATATCATAATAAAGTTTAGCATAAAGATCTGCAAAAAAAAAAAAAATAATAATATTTTGATATACACTCATATGCAATAATATTAATCTATAAACGGCACCTTGAAATAAGCTTTGAAATATTGGTCAGCATACACAACCGATCGTAATTATTAGGCAACCCCAGAGCTTAAAAAAATTATGTATTTCATACTATTTTTTAGTGTTTATTGCCAAGTGAATAATTTTAAGGGAAAACAGAATTGTTCTTTTGTTAATATTGCACAATAACATGTGCATCAAATGAATTTATAAATATCTAATAATTACCTATATTGCAGTTTTATCAATTAAAGAATGAAGAAAATTTAGGGTGATTCGGACGAGTTCATCTTTGCTTCTTTGCCTGGTAAATTTTTGCAAAGTAATAATAACAAAATAACCATTCTATTTTCATTTGGCAATAAATACTAAAGATAGTATGAAATACATCATAAATACATCATTTCTTTTTTAAAAAATGGGTTGGCCCAATAATTATGGCCGGTAGTGTACCTTCGACTGCACTGTCAAACATTCGTTAATGTGAGTTCCGTCGGAAAAGTCAAACCCAGTGCAAGTTCCTGAAATATTTCACATAGTTTTAGGAAAACGTCGTAATTAAGGGGGTTGAATGCTGTCAAGAAGCGAAACCTTTCAGCATCATCTTAGCAGATAAGGGTGTTGAAAAATCAATATTCGTTCACAGAATAAAGGCTTTGGAAAAATATTTTTTATAAGAATCTTGAGTAATGTCTGATTATTTTATAAAAGACGACGTGACATAGATGCGACAGAAACATGACTCCAGGTACTAGCTTGTAAGAAGGACAAGGTTGGTTAGTTGCTTTTTATTTATTTGTTTTTTTTTTACTTTTTAGCAGCATATCAACACTTCTATGGGTTACTGAATGCCGAAAACTATTTTTACGCAATTTTGTTTTTGAGATAATAACGGTTTTAGCAACAAAATTATTTAACCTACAAATGGGGAGAGAAGATGTGGATTTCCCAAGGGTATTTGAACGTAAGTGAATATAACGAACCCAACTGGAATTGGAACTCTGCTCTCCGATTAACAATTCTGAGTCATTATCCACTACACCACCCACTACTTTATCCAAGCTTACAGCACCTGGTATTCCCGTGCGGTCACCCATCTAAATACCGCTCAGACTCGAGGTTGCTTAATTTCGATGATCGTGCAGTAACCGATGTTTCAATGTGAAGTGGCCGTAAGTTTGAGAGAGATGTCCATTTTCTGTCAGTGACAATTGCATTAATTGTTGACCACTCTTTAGTTCATCGATTTCAATGCGTTTCAGCTGTACAATCTTTCGCTGTGTATTTCCTTATTAATAATATTAGTAATGCATCTATATAGTAAAAAAATCAGCAAATAATTTACATAAAACAAAATAGTAATTTGCACCTTAATTCATGGCTACTGATCATCCGTTTCTTAGTGCTTTTCAATGAATTTCTATAATGAAATAATTTGCAATATATTTTTAATATAATGTATTTTCGTTTTTTTATTGTTATAGTTTTTACTCGAAGTTTTATTTCATATACCCATCTAAAGACTGTCTATTGCTGTCCTATATTAATAATATCATTATACGAGGGTCATTCAATAAATAAGGTGAATTTTTCTAAATTGAATTTTCTAATACAGATAGAAGCTTACTTTTTTTTAACGTAGTCTCCCAGCAATGTCACACATTTTCCCATCTGTGCACAAGCTTCCGTATTCCCTCAGCATAGAAATCTTTGAACTGATGTCTCAGCCAATCGCTCACGTCACTTTCAAACTTATTTAAACAATTTAGCCCACTTGTAGACATTTTTTGGTTGAAACATGTGGCACCATACACAGTTGACATTCTCCTATGAATTTCAACTGGTTTACACCCTTCAGCAACCAAAACCTTGATAAGTGAACTCTCTTCAATCCTGGAGCATGCTTCTTGGTCGGCCATCTTTGTTAATATTCAAAACTCTCAAATTTTTTTTTTCAATTTGAAAAAAAAAAGATTAAATTCCTTTGAAAAATAAGTAAAGGAAGAAAAAAGTAAGCTTATATCTGTATTAGAAGTCCTTATTGAATGACCCTTGTAGAAGTCCTTATACCAAAAAATTCACCTTATTTATTAAATGATCCTCGTATATTTAAATAGGATATTGAAATCGTGACAGTTTAAAGTTTCCAGCTTGATAAATGGAAGCGTTGCATGAAAAGAGAACATTTAAAAACTTTTGATTTAAACTAAGAAATATATTAAAGACTTTTTCAAAAATCACTCTTTTTCGTTTTTTTTATTTTTATTTTTATTTTTATTTTTTTATAAGAAACGCAAGCTTGGATTGAAAGTAATAAGTTTTATTATTTATTAAAACAAATACAAATACATACATACATACTTTTCTCTCTTTCGTCTTGAATCTGATGAAGCCTTAACTGGCGAAGTCCATTATCAAATATCTCCTCTGTCTTCATACAATATTTCCATTTATCAAATTGGTAATTTTGACTGTATCAAATTTATTTTCGTTTTTATATAGACATTTCTCAAAAGATTATTTAATGTATATATCTAAAGATTGGCAATACTTCCAATATATTATTAATAATAATATTATATAATAGATTGTATCAAATGCATTTTCGTTTTTTATAGACCTTTATTTCAAAGATGATTTCATGTACATGTTAAAAAATTCTCTATGCTTCCACTACATTAATAATAATAATAATAATAATAATAATAATAATAATAAAATTAGTAAGGCAACATGAAGAAAGAAAGAAAAAATATTCAATAATAAAAGAAGGCAGTAAATACAAACAAGAATTACAGTTAGTAGATTCTGTAGAAAAGCAAAACAGAAGCCAAGAACCAACTATTGCGGCAAAAAATATGAAAATGAAAGCCAAAGATAAAGCTCTTGAAAAGATGAAACAGCGCTGGCAAGACAAACCTCTGCATGGCCAATATCCAGTACGTGCCAATAAATCCAATGTTGACAAAGTTAATACTCATCGATGGTTACGTGCATCTGGATTAAAGTCTGAAACTGAAGGATTTATACTTGCAGCACAAGACCAAAGTCTTTTCACGAGAAACTTTCAGGCAAATATTATGCATAATAATATGGATCCAAAATGCAGGTTTTGTGATAAACACCAAGAAACAATAGACCACCTAATCTCAGGCTGTTCTGTGCTTGCCCCAAACGAATATAAAAATCGCCACGATAGAGTTGGGCAATATTTACATTGGGCAATGTGCAAACATTATGGAAAAGCTGTAAACAAACACTGGTATGAACATCATCCAGCACCGGTTACAGAAATAGAAGATGTAACCATTCTATGGGATTACACCATCTACACAGACAGAAAAATTGAAGCAAACAGGCCAGACATTATTGTTAAAAACCAGAAGGAGAAAACTTGTCTATTAATTGATATGGCTTGTCCAGCGGATTGTAACATAGCAACCAAGGAATTTGAAAAACTGTCAAAATATAAAGACCTGGAAATTGAAATAGAAAAAATGTGGAAATTGAAAACAAGAGTTGTACCAGTGATAGTAGGTGCACTTGGAATGATAAAAAATGGAACAAAACAACACATTGAAAGAATCCCTGGAAACCCCAGCTTAAGAGACATACAAAAAATTGTCTTATTAAGTACAGCCCACACACTAAGGAAAACTTTATCTATGTAATGCTGGGGATGATAGGGAAGATAGAAAAACATGAAATGGAGTCATAACAACACTCCACTACCTGCCTTAGGTCTCCCCGCAGACTTGGTTGGTAGTGAGACCAAAGCAGAAATCGAAATATGATGAAAAATGACATAATAATAATAATAATACATATATATATATATATATATATATATCCAAGTGGATGTGTCTGTCTGTCTCTGTGTCTGTGTGTTTCCATTCTTAAGGATCCAACTCCTCCGAAGCATTTGGTGCGATTTCAGCCAAAATTGGGTCACTTGTCGATCATGACATGAACTTTTGATGTACGCAAAAAAATTTTCCAGTCGATTTTCAGGGTACGGCAGAAATCACCGAAACGCTTAGAATTTACGAACTCTTTTCCTCCGAGACGCCTTATGCGAATTCAACCAAAATCGGGTAACTTGTAGATCAAGATCCGAACCTTTGATGTACACAAACATTTTTCGAATTAATAGACAGAGCTCGTAAAAAATCAACAACAAACATAATTTTGGGTGGTCTTTTGCGCACTTTTATGCATTTCTCCAAGACGCTTCACTCAAAGTCAACCAAAATCGTGTCACTGGTAGATGAAGGTCTGATGTCTTGATATGCAAAGAAAACTTTTAATTGACACACAGGGGGGGGGGCAAAATTTAATGGAAATGTTGCTTTTTGCGATAGTTTATTTCTCCGAAACGCTTAGTTCCATTCCAACAAAAATCGGGTCTTTTTTCTAACTTCTAACTTATCATATGTCATCACAATTTCACGTTTTCTACAAGGTGCCAACTCCTGCGACGTTGCTGGAACAATGCATCTACTTTTGCGTCACAACGTCATTGCATCACATTACAGGCTCTTGTAACGCCTGTCCCTGATCTTCCAGTTGTATATTCCCGTTTATTGGCAAAATTGACCAAGCCTGAATCCCGTTTTACAAATACAACAAAAATTAATACTTACTTCCTACATTTTTTACCTTGTGCATCACAGCAACCTCATACTGAAGTTTCATCTTACCATTTTAACATAACCACTAAAAACTCCGAGCAACGCTTGTATTTTAATTTAATAGATTTTATCAAATGTATTTTCGTTTTTATAGACCTTTATTTCAAAGATTATTTCATGTACACATTTAAAGATTCTCTGTTTCCACTATATTATTAATAGTATTATCAAATGATTTTTCTTTTTTATAGACCTTATTTCGAAGTTTATTTCTTCTACACAGCTAAAGATTATGAATCGACGCCATTATTATTATTAATATTATCAGGGTGTGGCAAAAGTATTTTATCTTTACCGATCTATACTCAAATGCCAATTTCATGAGCGTATCTAACAGCTATGGCTGTATCAAATTGTTAACATTATCATATATATATAAAACATTTTTTATCATTTCACCCCAAGCAAGGCTTTCCACTGCCACTAGTGCGCAGGGGGTTAAATCGGGGAAAGTGATGAGATAGAGTGGTTGGTTATAGTAAATGTCGGAAGGATGGTGATAGACTGATGAGAATACCTAGGATGGGAATTGGGTAGATGGGAAGAGTGCTTGAGAGAATGGATGCGAGTTAGTGTGATAAGAGGTGTCTATTGACCTTACATTTAAATTCCTGGAGATTGTAGCAGTCGGGGAAGCAAGTATATGGAAGGGAATTCCACAGGCGGGAATTGCGAGAAAAGAAGCTATTAGAGTATAAATTGCAATTACATTTTATCTGTTTCACTGTAAACTAAGTTGCTAATCTACTATCTCGTGCAAATGCATACCTGGGGGCACCAGTTATCTAAGTTCATCGGAACAGGAGTCGTGAAAGTATTTACAGAAGAGGGACAGGGAAGCCACTTCATGCCGGTGAGAGAGTGACTGCAGCCGGGTTGCCAAGTCGGTATCGATCACAGTATTGATCACATTACAGATTCTCCGTTGTATTTTGTCAAGAGCCCCGAGGAGATGTAGTAGCAGTATTCAATACACGGGCGAATGGTAGATTTATATATGTGCACGATGGACTCAGACGGGAAAAACTTCCGGACCCTGCACAGAGAACCGACTTTCATAGCAGCGGATTTAGCAATGGATTCAATATAGTCATTCTACTTGAGGTCCGCTGAGAGTGTGAGGCCAAGGAGGCGTAGTGTTTTGCTCTCAGGGAGACTAGCCTGTTCCATACTAATGGAAGGTAAGAGCTATTGTCTATGATGGATTCAATATAGTCATTCCACTTGAGGTCCGCTGAGAGTGTGAGGCCAAGGAGGCGTAGTGTTTTGCTCTCAGGGAGACTAGCCTATTCCATGCTAATGGAAGGTAAGAGCGATTGTCTATGATGGTTGATAGCAGCTTTGTTTTTAATGTTCAGGCATTTTCTTTTCATTCAGATGTTAAAATGGTTGATACAATAACGTCATTTTGATAAATTTCAAACAAGATTAGAAATTTGTCCCTAAAGCCACTGAAGTTGCTCGTAGAATTCAACAGACGGAAAAAAATGAAATAATTCCTGGCAGTACTAACTGTAACACCCCAGATGGAGGTCCGAACAATTTCTCCGGCGGCCGTTCTCCACGCTGTCATGTTGCCGAGGGTTTGTTGAAACAGTCAAAGTCTCAAGCTGGGTGTACAAGATAAACTATTGAAGGAACAAACTTCCACAACTTGGATGAGTTACATCGATGCTTTATTTCGTTCAGAGTTAGCCTTGCAGTTGGGGCAGGCGACACTCAGCTGACACTCTAACTCTAATTAATGGAAATCAAATGCCGAACCGACCGACTCGGACGAACGGAGTTTTCCCTACTTCAAGCACACGCCCGGCTGAACTAACTCAACTGAACTGATCGGCTCGGAAAAATCACTTGTATTTATATTAAAATAATCGGAAGTTCCTAGACCACCGGATGATAAGCATTGGCGGCTGTAAGTCCAAAATTTCAAGGTACTTAAATTTTGCTTCCTTTGATGTGTAAATTTTCCGCAGTCATCCAGTTTGCACTTAGCCTTAGTATTTTCCATGATTTTTTAATCTTTTTATCTTAATAAAGCTTCGTGTGAAGGCCGCCGGATGTTTTTATAGCCCTGACACTTTACCCGTAACCAGGCGTTTTTTTATTGCCTGGAGAAAGGGAAAATTCTATTATCTTTTCTTTATTTTCTTAATGTGAGGTCACGATACAATAAAGACAGTTTTTGATCTGGTCAACTTAAAATCTATTTCCTAGAAGTTTATCTTTTATCACATCAAATCAAGTCAAATATTTTATTGGAATCCTGGTACCCTTTTCTCTTTCACATTTTTTCTTATAAAGAAAAAGCGTTTATTTATTTATTTATTTTTCCTCTTCTTTTTCACTTTTGTTAAACGAAACACATGTTTTTAAACTATTTTTCTATACTTAACTATTTTCTATTCTTAATCTATTATAATAAAATGCATATTTAATCCACCTTAATATACGCTTAGTTATCGTGTCACACTAGCCAATACTTATTTAAACATTTTAACGGCTTAACTGGTGGAAATAAGGCACTGTAACTGGCAACTCTTCTATAGAGCTTAGAGAATCGAAAGATACTTTATTCTGAACATTATAATATCGCTGTTCATATATAGAGATATTTGAATGGTATCTTTACTTATTGTACACCTTAACCTATATGAACATGCACTATTGAATATATTAATACGTGTTCTAAATGGAATATATACTGCATACAGTCAGTTAAGTGCCATACGTGATACACGCTTGGGCGATCATATCTCTATGACATGACTGACTAGGCAGAAGATTATTACTTTCTGCGGCAGACTGGTTACCACCCAAAGCTATAGAACTCAATCTATCCTGTTATTTAGCCCATAACAGGAGGGAAGAGACGGATTAATACCTTTCCCAAGGGTATTTGCGCGTAAGTGAATGCAAGGAATTCAACTGGAATTCGAACTCGGCTCCCCGATTCCCGCTCCGATATCCCGCCAATATTCACTACACCACAACACACATTCTTAAATACTGTATACAATATAGTCAAAAAGGTAGGCATACATCTGGTTACACTAGTTAATAAGGGCGCTATCGGTCTTGTTTACAGTAGAGTCAAAAAAAAAAGGTGTCGGTCTACAGTGAGAAAGGTAGACATTCGTCTGGTTAACAGTGGAGGCAAAAACGCAGATACATGTCTCGTGCACACTAGAGGCAAAAATGTCGACATATGTCTGTTTCGCGCTTGAGTCAAAAGTTAGACATAAGTCTGGTTAATACTGGAGTTAATAACGTAGACATAGATAAAGTCAAGCGGTTGATGAAGGTCTTGTTCATACTAGAGTAAAAAATGTCGACATACGTCTGTTTCGCACTAAACTCAAAAGTTAGACATAAATCTGGTTTATACTGGAGTTTATAGCGTAGACATAGATATAATCAAACGGTAGATGAAGGTCTTATTCATAATAGAGTAAAAAATTTTGTCATAGGATTTATTTACACTATGAACAAAAAGATAGACATGGATCTGATTTGCAGTAGATCCAAAAAGTTTGACAGATGTCTAGTCTGCACTAGAGTACAAAAGTAGTCATTGGTATGTTTCTCACTTGAGTCAAAAAGGCAGATTTAGGCCTGATGTACACTAGAAACAAAAAGGTAGACATTTATTTGGTTGACAAGAGATTAAAAAATGTAAACGTGTTTGCTTTGCAGTAAAGCGAAAAAGGCAAATATAAATCTGGCTTACGCTAGTGTAAAATGCTATCTATACATCTGGCTTATACTAACATAATAATACTAAACATAGGTTTGGTTTATACTAACATAATAATAATAGACATAAAGTCTGGTTTATAGTAACATAATAATAATAGACAAAATTTTGGTTTATACTAACATAATAATAATAGACATAGGTCTGGTTTATACTAACATAATAATAATAATAGACATACGTCTAACCTAATAATAATAGACATAGGTCTGGTTTATACTAACATAATAATAATAATAGACATACGTCTAACCTAATAATAATAGACATAGGTCTGGTTTATACTAACATAATAATAATAATAGACATACGTCTAACCTAATAATAATAGACATAGGTCTGATTTATACTAACATAATAATAATAATAGACATACGTCTAACCTAATAATAATAGACATAGGTCTGATTTATACTAACATAATAATAATAATAGACATACGTCTAACCTAATAATAATAGACATAGGTCTGGTTTATACTAACATAATAATAATAATAGACATACGTCTAACCTAATAATAATAGACATAGGTCTGATTTATACTAACATAATAATAATAATAGACATACGTCTAACCTAATAATAATAGACATAGGTCTGATTTATACTAACATAATAATAATAATAGACATACGTCTAACCTAATAATAATAGACATAGGTCTGATTTATACTAACATAATAATAATAATAGACATACGTCTAACCTAATAATAATAGACATAGGTCTGGTTTATACTAACATAATAATAATAATAATAATAATAATAATAATAATAATAGACATACGTGTTGTTTATACTAACATAATAATAATAGTCATATGTCTAGTTTATACTATCATAATAATAGACATAAGTCTGGTTTATACTAACATAATAATAGTAGACATACGTCTGATTTATACTAACATGATAATAATAATAGATATACGTCTGGTTTATACGAACATAATAATCATAGATATACGTCTAGTATATACTACGCTAATAATAATAGACATAGGTCTGATTTATACTAACATAATAATAATAATAGACATACGTCTAACCTAATAATAATAGTTATAGGTCTGATTTATACTAACATAATAATAATAATAGACATACGTCTAACCTAATAATAATAGACATAGGTCTGATTTACATACTAACATAATAATAATAATAGACATACGTCTAACCTAATAATAATAGACATAGGTCTGGTTTATACTAACATAATAATAATAATAGACATACGTCTAACCTAATAATAATAGACATAGGTCTGGTTTATACTAACATAATAATAATAATAGACATACGTCTAACCTAATAATAATAGACATAGGTCTGATTTATACTAACATAATAATAATAATAGACATACGTCTAACCTAATAATAATAGACATAGGTCTAGTTTATACTAACATAATAATAATAATAGACCACGTCTAACCTAATAATAATGAACATAGGTCTGATTTATACTAACATAATAATAATAATAGACATACGTCTAACTAATAATAATAAGACATAGGTCTGATTTATACTAACATAATAATAATAATAGACATACGTCTAACCTAATAATAATAGACATAGGTCTGGTTTATACTAACATAATAATAATAATAGACATACGTCTAACCTAATAATAATAGACATAAGGTGTGGTTTATACTAACATAATAATAATAATAGACATACGTCCTAACTAATAATAATGAACATAGGTCTGATTTATACTAACATAATAATAATAATAGACATACGTCTAACCTAATAATAATAGACATAGGTCTGGTTTATACTAACATAATAATAATAATAGACATACGTCTAACCTAATAATAATAGACATAGGTCTGGTTTATACTAACATAATAATAATAATAATAATAGACATACGTCTAACTTATAATAATAATGAACATAGGTCTGATTTATACTAACATAATAATAATAATAGACATACGTCTAACCTAATAATAATAGACATAGGTCTGGTTTATACTAACATAATAATAATAATAGACATACGTCTAACCCTAATAATAATAGACATAGGTCTGATTTATACTAACATAATAATAATAATAGACATACGTCTAACCTAATAATAATAGACATAGGTCTGGTTTATACTAACATAATAATAATAATAGACATACGTCTAACCTAATAATAATAATAAGACATAGGTCTGATTTATACTAACATAATAATAATAATAGACATACGTCTAACCTAATAATAATAGACATAGGTCTGATTTATACTAACATAATAATAATAATAGACATACGTCTAACCTAATAATAATAGACATAGGTCTGGTTTATACTAACATAATAATAATAATAAGTTACGTCTAACCTAATAATAATAGACATAGGTCTGATTTATACTAACATAATAATAATAATAGACATACGTCTAACCTAATAATAATAGACATAGGTCTGATTTATACTAACATAATAATAAATAATAGACATACGTCTAACCCTAATAATAATAGACATAGAGTCTGATTTATACTAACATAATAATAATAATAGACATGCGTCTAACCTAATAATAATAGACATAGGTCTGGTTTATACTAACATAATAATAATAATAATAATAATAATAATAATAATAATAGACATACGTGTTGTTTATACTAACATAATAATAGTAGACATACGTCTGATTTATACTAACATGATAATAATAATAGATATACGTCTGGTTTATACGAACATAATAATCATAGATATACGTCTAGTATATACTACGCTAATAATAATAGACATAGGTCTGATTTATACTAACATAATAATAATAATAGACATACGTCTAACCTAATAATAATGAACATAGGTCTGATTTATACTAACATAATAATAATAATAGACATACGTCTAACCTAATAATAATAGACATAGGTCTGATTTATACTAACATAATAGTAATAATAGACATACGTCTAACCTAATAATAATAGACATAGGTCTGGTTTATACTAACATAATAATAATAATGAACCTTAAATCTAACCTAATAATAATAGACATAGGTCTGATTTATACTAACATAATATTAATAATAGACATACGTCTAACCCTAATAATAATAGACATAGGTCTGATTTTATATAACATAATAATAATAATAGACATACGTCTAACCTAATAATAATAGACATAGGTCTGGTTTATACTAACATAATAATAATAATAATAATAATAATAATAATAATAATAGACATACGTGTTGTTTATACTAACATAATAATAGTAGACATACGTCTGATTTATACTAACATGATAATAATAATAGATATACGTCTGGTTTATACGAACATAATAATCATAGATATACGTCTAGTATATACTACGCTAATAATAATAGACATAGGTCTGATTTATACTAACATAATAATAATAATAGACATACGTCTAACCTAATAATAATAGACATAGGTCTGATTTATACTAACATAATAATAATAATAGACATACGTCTAACCTAATAATAATAGACATAGGTCTGGTTTATACTAACATAATAATAATAATAGACATACGTCTAACCTAATAATAATAGACATAGGTCTGATTTATACTAACATAATAATAATAATAGACATACGTCTAACCTAATAATAATAGACATAGGTCTGATTTATACTAACATAATAATAATAATAGACATACGTCTAACCTAATAATAATAGACATAGGTCTGATTTATACTAACATAATAATAATAATAGACATACGTCTAACCTAATAATAATAGACATAGGTCTGGTTTATACTAACATAATAATAATAATAATAATAATAATAATAATAATAATAGACATACGTGTTGTTTATACTAACATAATAATAGTAGACATACGTCTGATTTATACTAACATGATAATAATAATAGATATACGTCTGGTTTATACGAACATAATAATCATAGATATACGTCTAGTATATACTACGCTAATAATAATAGACATAGGTCTGATTTATACTAACATAATAATAATAATAGACATACGTCTAACCTAATAATAATAGACATAGGTCTGATTTATACTAACATAATAATAATAATAGACATACGTCTAACCTAATAATAATAGGTCTGATTTATACTAATATTAATGTAATAATAGACATACGTCTAACCTATTAATAATAGACATAGGTCTGGTTTATACTAACATAATAATAATAATAGACATACGTCTAACCCTAATAATAATAGACATGGGTCTGATTTATACTTACTATAATAATAATAATAGACATACACGTCTAACCTAATAATAATAGACATAGGTCACGATTTATACTAACATAATAATAATAATAGACAATACGTCTAACCTAATAATAATAGACATAGGTCTAGTTTATACTAACATAATAATAATAATAGACATACGTCAACCTAATAATAATAGACATAGGTCTGGTTTATACTAACATAATAGTAATAATAGACATACGTCTAACCTAATAATAATGGGTATAGGTCTGGTTTATACTAACATAATAATAATAATAGACAAGTCTAGCAATAATAATAGACATATAGGTCTGGTTTATATACTAACATAATAATAATAATAGACATACGTCTAACCTAATAATGTAGACATAGGTCAGTTATACTAACATAATAATAATAATAGACATACGTCTAACCTAATAATAATAGACTTATAGGTCTGGTTTATACTAACATAGTAATAATAGACATACACGTCTAACCTAATAATAATAGACATAGGTCTGATTTATACTAACATAATAATAATAATAGACATACGTCTAACCTAATAATAATAGACATGAGTCTGGTTTATACTAACATAATAATAATAATAGACATACGTCTAACCTAATAATAATAGACATAGGTCTGGTTTATACTAACATAATAATAATAATAGACATAACGTCTACCTAATAATAGACATAGGTCTGATTTATACTAACATAATAATAATAATAGACGCTACGTCTAACCTAATAATAATAGGCATAGGTCTGGTTTATACTAACATAATAATAATAATAGACATACGTCTAACCTAATAATAATAGACAAGGTCTGATTTATACTAACATAATAATAATAGACATACGTCTAACCTAATAATAATAGACACGGGGTCCGATTTAATACTAACATAATAATAATAATAATTTATACGTCTAACCTAATAATAATAGACATAAGGTCTGATTTATACTAACATAATAATAATAATAGACATACGTCTAACCTAATAATAATAGACATAAGGTCTGGTTTATACTATAATAATAATAATAATATACATCCCAACCTAAATATATGGAACATAGGTCTGATTTATACTAACATAATAATAATAATAAAATATATAAATTATATAATAATAATAGACATAGGTCTGATTTATACTAACATAATAATAATAGACATACGTCTAACCTAATAATAATAGACATGAGTCTGATTTATACTAACATAATAATAATAATAGACATACGTCTAACTAATAATAATTATAGTCTAGTTTATACTAACTATAATAATAATAATAGACATACATCTAACCTAATAATAATAATAGACATAGGTCTGATTTAATATAACTATAATATGTAGACATACGTCTAACCTAATAATAATAAACATAGGTCTGATTTATACTAACATAATAATAATAATAGACACGTCAACCTAATAATAATAGACATAGGTCTGATTTATACTAACATAATAATAATAATAAATATACATTCTAACCTAATAATAATAGACATAGGTCTGGTTTAATACTAACATAATAATAATAATAGACATACGTCTAACCTAATAATAATAGACATAGGTCTGGTTTATACTAATATATGTATAATAATAATAATAATAATAATAATAATAATAGACATACGTGTTGTTTATACTAACATAATAATAATAGTCATATGTCTAGTTTATACTATCATAATAATAGACATAAGTCTGGTTTATACTAACATAATAATAGTAGACATACGTCTGATTTATACTAACATGATAATAATAATAGATATACGTCTGGTTTATACGAACATAATAATCATAGATATACGTCTAGTATATACTACGCTAATAATAATAGACATAGGTCTGATTTATACTACCCTAATAATAATGGACATACGTTTGGTTTATACTAACATAATAATAATAGTAATATACATAGGTCAGGTTTATACTAACATAATAATAATAATAATAATAATAATAATAATAGACATACGTCTGGTTTATACTAACATAATAATAATAGACCTTCGTCTGGTTTATTCTAAAATAATAATAATAATAATATACATTCGTCTAGTTTATACTAGCATAAACATAATAGACATTGGTCTGGTTTCAGTCAGTCAGTTAAGTGCCATAGTTGATGCACGCTTTGGTCGATCATGTCTCGAAAGTGACTTGACTGACTGGACAGAAGATTATCCCGCAGTAGGTTGCCATTGCTTTCTGCGGTAGTCTGGTTGCCAGCCAATTTTATAAAACCCAATCTCTTCTACTATTTAATCTATAACTGGAGGGAAGAGACGGATTAATACCTTTCTGAAGGGTATTTGTGCGTAAGTGAATGCAAGTAATTAAACTGGAATTTGAAATCGGCACCCCGATTTGTCGTTCCGAGTCGATATCCGCTGTATCACAACGCACAATTGTTTCAGTCAGTTAATGATACATGCTTGGGCGATCATGTCTAAAAAGAGACTTGACTGACTGGGCAGAAGATTATCCCGCAGTAGGTTGCCATTGTTTTCTGCGGTAGACTGGTTTCCAGCCAATGCTATAGAACCCAATCTCTTCTATTATTTAACTTATAACCGGAGAGAAGAGACGGATTATTACCTTTTCCAAGGGTATCTGCGCGGAAGTGAATGCAAAAAATTCAGCTGGAATTCGAACTAGGCTCCCCGATTTGTCGTTCCGAGTTGATATCCACTGCAACACAAGGCACACCCGCACTGGTTTACACGAGTCAAAGCGTAAACGTAGGTCTGGAATACGCTAGATTCTAAAGATAGACATATGTCTTGTTGACGAGTCAAAACGATAGACATATGTCCGGTTTATACTAGAATAAAAAAAGGCCAATCTAATTCTGGTTTACACAAGACTTAAAAAGTAGGCACTGGTCTGGTGAACACTAGACTTAAAAAGGTAGACATTGGTCTGGTTTACAATAGATTAAAAATAAGCTAGACATAGTTCTGGTTTTTGCAGTAAAGTAAATGTATAGAATTGGGAAAATTCTGTCTGAAGCTTATGATTTGAAGAACACAGTTTTTGGCCTGAATTTGAACTTCGGCTTAAATCTGAGTTTTGGATCAAATCGGTCTTCTAGCAGCAATTATATTTATATCCCAAATCGGAGTGAGGTTTTGAAGTTTTATGGAGTGAATTGAGGAATTCAAAATTATTTTTTCAATATTATCATTGATGTTTTCTAAGCTGGTCCTTTTAGATTTGGATTGGAGGCTCAACTAACAATCCCGCGAATTTAGCCTTTAAGTTAGTATCTAAACTTATTTGTAAATGGAACTCTGTGTGTGTGTGTGTGTGTGTGTGTGTGTGTGTGTGTGTGTGTGTGTGTGTGTGCCCGTTACCTATAGACTCCGAAACGGCTGCATCAATTCTCTATAAGCATCTGTGAGTGTTCTTAGCTAGGTTTTGTGTCGAGGTATCCCCGATAAATATCGAAAATCGATAATCGAAAAAATCGGGTTATAGAAGGAGTTGTCCGATTTTAATCAAATTTCATACACTCATAGAAAAAGACATAAGAAACGATATTCAGAAGTTTCAAGGTTGCAGTTCTTACAATAGTGCAGAAAATTAATAATACTACTTCAAGCACACGCCCGGCTGAACAATATATTATCGATTTTCTGCACTATTGTAAGAACTGCAACCTTGAAATTTCTGAATATCGTTTCTTATGTCTTTGTCTATGAGTGTGTCAAATTTGATTAAAATCGGACAACTCCTTCTATAACCCGATTTTTTCGATTATCGATTTTCGATATTGTTCGGGTGTACCTCGACACAAAACCTAGCTAAGAACACTCGCAGACGCTTGTAGTACAACTGTGTAAATTTTTAAGAAAATCGGTTCAGCCGTTTCGGAGTCTATAGGTAACGGACACACACACACACACACACACACACACACAGAGAGAGAGAGAGACAAAGTTCCATTTATAAATAAGTTTAGATACTATTATATAATAAATTGTATCAAATACATATTCGATTTTACGGAAAAGCTTACTTCATGTACACCAAAGCTTACTTCATGTACACATCTGAATATTGTTTATGCTTTCGCTATTGCAATATATCTTCGTATTTCTGTGTCACATTTTCTGTTCTCTATCATTACATTTCCTAGATTGTCAAATCTCTGTACTTACTTGATTCCTATGTCACCATTTTGTAGCCAGCATCTTGCGATGTCTCTCTTGGTAACGGCCATATATTTTGTTTTCTTGCATTTGAGGCGTAATCTTTTCTTTTGTACTGTGTAGGAGACCCTGTTATGTTCTATCTGTGTCTACAATCAGATAAACTGTCATGTGCGTATCTTATGTCATTGAAATGTTATCAGTTTGCTTCACCTAGTACTAGTAAACAGGGCCGTAGCTGATGCTAAAGAAACACCTGGCACAGAGAAAATTGCCCGGATTTATTAGTTGACAATGTGATGACGTCATCAGTGTCATCCGTTTCCAGAAACTATGATTTTTGCAGATTTTTTCGGCTATTCCAATGGAAATTAGGCACAGAACGTGAACGAAAGCAGGAAATCGGGTTCTGTCTTTCTGAGTATAACCAGTCTTTTCTCCCAAAATTAGTAAATAAACAGATTTTTACTGCGTTCATTCGGATGTTTTCTTCGTTTTTCTTTCTTTCTTTCTTTCTTTCTTTCTTTCTTTCTTTCTTTCTTTCTTTGTGAATTGTTTAGTTTGATTTCTGACGAAGACATTTTTCCTTGCCCGGATTTTCACTATGATTGCACGGATCGGCCCGGACCCGTGCCCCGTGTGCCCGGTGGTCAGATACGGCCATGCTAATAAACGTAATAGTCTAACGTTTTCTGAAATTTTTAGATGAAGAATTATCACCATTAGTAATTTGTATTAATTTCTTTTCTTTTTTTAACTACTTTTTACCTCAATACCCATATAGTTCTTCAAGTCTTCGACCGTCAAATAGACAATATGAACCGGAAATAGACAATATGAACCGGAAACAAAGAAGTTGCCCCGAAGCGATTAGTGTGGCTATTAGTGTAAATATATTTGGTTGGTTGGTTGTTTTGTTTTTATGGCAAATCAACCTCGGCGGGTCATTTATTGCCAACTAAACTTTATTTATTTATTGCTGGTAATACCTTTTCCTTTCAACAATTTATTGTTGTTTTTTTTTATATATAAGTTTTGTGTCTAGTAATACATTTTTCTTTTCGAGTATCAAGATTCATTGGGATTTGTTTTTAAGGGCAGGGTGCCCAAGTCCTACCCTACGAGCGAGAACCGGTGTATTCAACGTGATAGGCCGTAAGCCTATGTAAATATAAATATCATCAGATGATTAGCTTCTGTAGTCTAATCAATAAAGTGTTGCTTTTTTTATGTCAGAGATGCTGTCGACGTTGGTACAAATCTCGTCGGACGCTATTTTATAATGATTGATTCTACCCTCTTAATGATCCTAGAATTTAGCATTGTGATAAAAGTAAACAAATATACAAAAAGTCTTCGACTTACCACAGAATTCCGTTTCTAAGATGCGTCGTAACGCGATTTTTTGTGTAAGTCGGACTGTACCCACAATTTTCCGTGAATAACCCCTTAACACATCACATCACTCAATAATTCCCTGGCCTGACTAATAAAACAACAAATTTTAAGCAAAATTCGACTTTATTCATCAACATAGTCTCCTTCTAGGGTGATACACTTCCAACGCTTCTCTAACAATTTGATGCTTTTTTTTGTAGAACGATTTGTCTTTGGCCTCAAAATACGGCTCAGTTTCCGATATCACTTCTTTATTGGAGCCAATTCTTTTTCTCTGGAACATTCTTTTGAGTTCTGAAAACAACCTGGAGCCAGATCTGGAAAATAGAGTGGATGCGGAAGCAATTTGAGGTGCAATTCATGTAGTTTTGCACATTTGCTGCGATCGACTTGTGACACTTTTTTATTCTTCATTTGTGACCGTTTTTTGGTGATTTCTTCCTTCAAACGCACCAATAATGCTATAGAATATTCGCTATTGATGGTTCTCCCTTTCTCATGATAATCGATGAACAAAATGTCTTGCGCATCCAAAAATACAGAGGCCAAAACCTTACCTGCTGATGTTTATGTCTTTGGTCACTTTGAACGGCTTTCACCTGCTACTGTCCACTCAGCTGACTGCCGATTTGATTCTGGAGTGAAGTGATGGCTTCATGTTTCATCCATTGTCACATATTTACGCAAAAACTCCTTCCTGTTGCGTTGAAACAGAAACAAACAACGCACTGAATCGTCGATGCGTTGTTGTTTTTGATCGACTGTGAGCAAACGTGATACCCACTTTGAACACAGCTTTCTCATTTATGCAAAATAGTGAAATACACTGCCTTCTGATATGTTCAACTTCTCTGCCAACTCCCGCAACTTTAATTTACGATTGGTTCAAACGAGTTTGGGGATTTGACAGTGTTTTCAGGGACAACTAACAATTTTAGAGGACCTGAGCGTTCAGCATCATTTGTGTCCGTACGACCGCGTTGAATGTCAGCATACCACTTTTTAACCCTTGTTTCCGACGGAGCAGAGTCCTAATAACGCATATCAAGCAATTGCTTTGCTTGAACAGTATTTTTCCCATCAGAAAACAGTGCTTTATCAACACACAAAATTCAGGTTTTTCCATTGTTATGAAAATTTATAACATTAGCTTCACTTAAATTACTTTAATTAGTAAACTAATAATCCAAATGAGCCCAAATTTTCTCACGTGTTATTTGAAGGTTTGCACTTTATAAAAATCATATGGAACTTTCATTGGCGGCACCATTTATATATAAGACCCGGAACTTATTTAGTGATCTTTTACGTCACTAACCTCTGTTTAAACAATAATAAAGTAATAATCTCGGACATAGAATTTCTATGGCATATGTTAGCATAATAAGGACAAAAAGAACGCATGGATTGATAGATTGATTGTGTAATCTGTTTTTTACGGTTCATCAACCCATGCTATTTAAAGCCAGAAAATATTTTTAGATTGTAGGATTTTTTAGATAATAATTGTTTAGAGATACAAATCTTATTTTTTATCTGAAATTCATCAAATTACAGTCGAAATTGCAGACACGGAAAGGAAACTACAAGACCTCCTACAGAAGGTAGCTGAAGAGAGTGACAAGAAAGGACTACAAATAAACAGCAAGAAAACCGAATGCATGGTCATCAGTAAAAAGGGCAGTCCAAAATGCCAAATACAGGTGAGTCATACTAAAATCAAGTAGGTACAAAAATTTAAATACCTAGGAAGTGTTCTAACAGAAGACGGAAAGTGTGACACAAAAAGCCGAAGGCGAATTGGCATGGCGAAAGACGCGTTCCAGAAGTTGAGTAAAGTATTAAGACACAGGAAACTTTTACTAGAAACAAAAAAGAGAGTACTAGAATGCTATGTGATGTCAGTTCTTCAATATGGCAGTGAATGTTGGACAATATCATCAAAGATAAAGGAAAAACTTGAAGCAACTGAAATGTGGTTCTACAGAAGGATGCTGCGGATATCATGGACCGAGCATGTGAGCAATGATGAGGTTTTGGAATGAATGGAAACAAAAAAGAAATTAATAATGAGCATCAGGAAAAGATAACTAAAGTTCCTGGGACATGCAATGAAGAAGGAGGTCTTAGAGAACCTGATACTAACAAGCTAGATAGAGGGGAAAAGAGACAGATGAAAGCAGCGGATAACATATTTGAAGGACCTGAACGGGGGATGCGTGGTGTTACAAGAGAAAGTGTGCTGAGCCACCAAGGATAGGGAGTCGTGGAAAGCCATGATCGCCTACGTCCTGAAAGAAGAAGCAAAATAGTCGAAATAAGATTAATGGAGACTGCATCGTAACCATGAATGGTCGAAGGGCCGGACTATTGTAACCCAGGGACGTAATATAATAAAGTTTAGAGTGATAAAATAAGAACTAATTCAGAGTTATGTAATAATGATAAATCTAGACTTTTGTTGTGGTTTCTGTACAAAGCGATTCAGTGTTTTCGTTCGAACATTATTAGTTTCTTCTCATTTGAAAAGTTAACTTTTGCCTTTGAGATTTGACAGCTCGAAACAATTAACAACATTTTAAATTGCTCGCAAGTGATACGAAGATCTTTATGCCTTTTGCAGCCAAATCAATCCGAGCTTGCTACTGGCTTTATAAAACTCGATAATACTTTTCTAAAGTGAAGCGTTGTCATTATTAATAACCACAAATGGGAATTACGCCATTTTTTTTTTTTGCCACATAGTCATCAACATTGGCAACGCATTTTTCGAAAAGCACTTTATTTCACTTTCGCTTTATTTTCTATAAATTCATACTAAACCAAACCAAAACGGTTTTAATATATTAGGAACGTTAAGAAAATAAGAATAAAAACACTTATATTCCATTTTCGAATTTTATTTTTTCGAATTATTACAAAAGTTCTAAAGTCGATTTCAACCGACGTTCAATTCGCTGGCTGACCACGGCTGCTCGTCTGACTTGCGTCTCATCACGCCGGCGCGTACGAAATTCGCTAAGTTTCATAACTTAGCGAATTTCGTACACTTTGCTCGATTGCTTTGCATCCGATCACGGTGGCGAGTGGTCGTCGGCTAAGCATCTGACTCGCGTCTCATCACGCCAGTGCGTGGTCGCCGAATTCTATGAAACTTAGCGAATTTCGCTGCATAGAGCAGCTCGAACCATAGCTTATCATACACATCGTTGTCAGTACTACTGAAACGCAATACACTTCACCTGTGTTCACATCCACTGTTTGGTATCCGTAAACGTTTAGGAACGTCAATCGGTACAATTCTATTCACGGAGAGGAATGTAATAACACAGCTCTTCGTACGCGCTTTTATGACAGACGTGATTCTGTCAGAATGTTATGGTTACGTTTTGTGTTGTCGCTGGCTTTTTTTAGATCTATTCGAAATTCCTCTGGCCCGAACGCTGTATCACAGACAGAATGACCGACATTAGATTTCTTTCTGTACGTTTTATTTTGTCGGAGACAGTAGTAGTAGCATCGTTTCTTGGAGGAAGCGAGAGAATGAGAGGATGTATGTCAAAATGTTGGCAAACTACCCGTCACTACACGGTAGTCTGTTTCACTTACTTGTTGGGGATCACCCCTTTTTGCACATAAGAATGGACTCGTCTAAGGTGTACATATAATCCTGCCTATACAGAGAACGGCAGCGAATGTCAGAGTAGCTGTACGGCCGCTTAGTTGGTCAATAAGTTGGTGCATAGTAAGTTAGAGTTGTTTTGGATATAGATTCATTACCCGGACATACTTCTTCACTACAAGACTGATTTTGAGTAATAATATTCCTAGTATTCCTGAACTGACTAACCCGAGTTCCAGTTTGGATATTTTTTGTTCAATATAATTTACATTTTCTATCTCCATATCTGTTTTTGTTATTTATTTTGTGTGGTTTCTCAACAAGAATCCACAACACTTACCAATCTGGAATTTTTCGTTAACAGCTGAGGAAGCCCATCTAAAGATGGCGAACCGCGTAATTAGGTCAAGAAAACAGTTTTCAGTTTTCCACATTGTCAAATTTATCAAATTCCTATGTATACGATCAACTCGAATTTCGAATGTAAGAAAAGATTCTGCTTGTCATCATCATGAGTCCCATGACCGGGTGTGGTTGAAGGGTCAGTGCACAGATGGGGACTTGAACAACCCCTACATATGTCTCGGTTTTATTCTAGTAATTGAGTCTTTGTGAAGGATCTTCAAATTCACTGTGACACTTTCATCCCCATTTTCCCCTCCGTCTGTTTCTTCTTCTTTTGCTTGAAGCGGTGGGGGTTACCTTGCTTCTTCTACTTGTGCCTGAGCGGGGAAACCTTATAAGAAAGCAAAAGAAAGATTGTTCGCTTTTATGGCACGTCCATACGATTTCAACTCGCCGTTTTGAACATCTAAAGAAAGTTCATTTGACTATTACTGTCAAAAAATAAAAATAATAAAAATAAAAATTAAAATTAAAAAAAAATAGAAATGACATCGATTTTTAAGTAATTTTGCAGATGCATTGATTATATTTTCCGCGTGAGCATTCTGCTTTTAAAGTCATTAAAAGTAAAAAAATACCTATAGAAAGTTAATAGCAAACAAAAGAAATAAAATCAATAAATTAGCACACTAATCCCATCAAAATAAAAATAACATTTTCGGTTTTCATGATAGTGTGAGGCATGTTCTTTTATTGATGTCTAATTTTGCCTCTCGATTACCATAACAATTGAATATATCATTAACAAGAAGTAGAAATCAGACTCTGTGCTAGACAAATATATAAAGTCACTATGTTCTTTATATGATAGAATAGATTATCTAAACTTATTTATAAATGGAACTTTGTCTGTGTGTGTGTATATGTGTGTGTGTCTGTGTGTGTGTGTGTCCGTTAACTATAGACTCCGAAACGGCTGAATCGATTTTCTTGAAAATTTACACAGTTGAACTATAAGCGCCTACGAGTGTTCTTAGCTAGGTTTTGTGTCGAGGTACCCCCGATAAATATCGAAAATCGATAATCGAAAAAATTGGGTTATAGGAGAGGTCTGCTTTTAATCAAATTTGATGCACTCATAGATAAAGATATAAGAAACGATATTCAGAAGTTTCAAGGTTGCAATTGTTACAATAGTGAAGAAAATCGATAATATATATATATATATATATATATATATATATATATATAAAGGCAAGAAATTTGTGTGTGTGTGTCTGTTTATCTGTCTATATGTCTGTAATTTTTTCAGCCCTTTTATTTTAGTTTTTGCTTCAAGTTTGGCTCTAATTAGGTATAATTGTAGTTCTTAGTCTCAGCCATGATACTATTTACTCAGAGGACTTATTTAGCCTTCAAAATTCAGTTTACGACAAAAAAAAACTTATTTGATATCGATATCAGGAAATCAAAATTTGACTTACATTCATTCATTTTTCTTTCAGTCTACGGTTTCGCTTTAACTGGAAACAACTATTGCTTTTTAGTCTTTATTGCCAACGTCCAAAGAGTCTGAGCTCCAGGACCCTGGATTATATATATATATATATATATATATATATATATATATATATATATATATACTAGGTGCGATTGGTAAATTGTCGCAATTATTTTAATATTCCAAATATTCTTTAGGCTGAGTCTGAGCTCCAGGACCCTGGATTAGTTTTAAAGCTTTTATTACATCCGAGCAACGCAGGGTTATAATGCTAGTTCTAAATAGAAAAACATAGATGACGATATAGTTAAGTTCATTGATAAAAATATAAAGTTACTAATAGAAAAAATATAACTAGTTATAAAGTCACTTAGATATGGCGGGGTTTCTTTTTGACGGTATAGATCATATTATCTTCCTTTGTATATTTTTTCTTTTAATGATCTACAAAGTAGAATTGTTTTCGGTAAATTTTCGTTTTAGGTCTCGAAGGCTTTTGTCCATTCAATTTTTTTCCGTGAAAATGTATATGCGGAACCCAAATCAACAATTAGATATTGAAAAAATCTACCTTTTTTTATGTTAACGACCAGAAAAAAAATCGAACTTCTCGCTTTTTTTGTCAGCGAATACTGGCTTATTGTTAGTAATTCTCTGCTGAATGATTTTAGACGTAGAAAGACAATTTTGTTCTATTTACTTTCTTTACTGTAAATTCTTTGCGATTTTTTTTTTTTTTTTTTTGGTGGGGTACTTAATTTCAGAAGAAAGTTAACTTTCAAATATAAGAAAATAAGTGATTAACCTTCAAATATATTGCGTGTTTTTTTTTCTTTTTTTCTTTTTGGTACTTCATTTCAGAAGAAAGTTGCGTGTACTTAATTTCAGAAAAAACTTAACTTTCAAGTATATGAAAATAAGTGATAAGTGTAGTTTTACTTAACATTCAAATATATGAAAACGTAGGTTTCTTTAATATCTAATTGTTGATTTGAGTTCAGCATATACATTTGCTCGGAAATAAGACTATTTTGGAAAAAATTGAATAGATAAAAGCCTTCGGCACCTAAAACGAAATTTACCTTGTAGTGAAATAAGAAGTTAAGTGTAGATATAAAAAACTTTCTTGATTAATCATGCCGAAAACATAATCGATGTAATTTGAAAATTAATATGACTGTCATTTTTTTTAATGGTATAGAGTCATATAACATTTCTTTGAATATTTTCTGTTTAATGATTTAAAAAGCAGAATTCTTTTTTATATGCAACAGTAGAGTTAAGTGTAAATATGAAAATTCTACATTATTAACACGTAAATATTAATATTCTGAATTCATCATGGCGGAAAATACCACCACTGCAATCACAACGTTCTTTTAAAATACCTCCGATAAGTTTGGCTGTACGGATAGTAGGTATATTGCAAATTTTAAATATGATGAGATGACATTAAGATTAACAGAAATCTGGAAAACTATTATAAAAAGGCAAACTAAAAAATGCTGAAAATATTTTAAATATCTTTTTCAAATTGATTACACATAACTAAAAACCGGTTATATAAAAGGTGACACGTTTTCACAGAGCAATATATATATATATATATATATATATATATATATATATATATATATATATATATATATTAATCATTGCACCCTAAGAAAAGCGGGACCGCCACTTGTGCACAAGTGGTTACAGTGAGAGAAAAACAAGGTACAGGTGATGTCGAATAAAGGATAAGAAAAGAATGGAAATCTAGGAGAGAGAAGATGGCAATTGATGTTGCATTTAAACTTCTGAAGATTGTAGCTATCAGGAAAGCAAGAAAATGGAAGGGAGTTCCACAGACGTGGCGTGCGAGAAAAGAAACTGTTAGAGTAAAAGATGGGGTTATATTTAACCGGTAAAACGGTGGGACCTAAACGCCAATCTAATAGCACGCTTAAACTCATTTGGACGGGACACCATATATAAAAGTTCTTCAGTTCAGTTGGCATGAAAATATTTGTAGAAAAGACAGAGGGAAGCCACATCACAGCAGCGAGAAAGGGATTGAAGTTGAGATGCCAAGACAGGATCGATTACATTGCAGAACCTTCTTTTAGATTTTATTGAGAACGTCGAGGTGAATGGTAGGAGCACCAGACCAGATGCGGCGACAGTATTCGCTGCAAGGACGAATGGTAGATTTATAAATGTGCGAGATGGATTCTGACGAGAAAAACTTCCTGGCCTGACACAGAGACTCAAACCCCCTATCAGTAGATGCAGCTATAGATTCGATGTAGTCGTTCCACTTCAGGTTGGTTGAGAGGAGACGAGTGTCATCCATTCTGATTGTAGATAGGAAAGTTTCTGCATAGTGATTAAAGAAATGTGTGTTGTGGTGCATTGGATATCGGTTCGGAACGAGAAATCGGGGAGCCGACTTCGAATTCCAGCTGAATTCATTGCATTCACTTACGCGCAAATACCCTTGGGAAAGGTATTAATCCGTCTATTCCTTCCAGTTATGGGTTAAATAACAGGACAGATTGGGTTCTATAGCCTTGGCTGGCAATCAGTCTACCGCAGAAAGCAATGGCGACCTACTGCGGGATAATCTTCTGCCCAGTCAGTCATATCTCTTTCGAGACATGAACCCAATCTGTCTTATTATTTAACCCATCTGCAGGGAAGAGACGGATTAATACCTTTCCTAAAGGTATTTGTGAGTAAGTGAATGCAAGGAATTCAACTGGAATTCGAACTCGGCACCCCAATCTCTCGTTCTGAGTCAATATCCACTGAACCACAACGCACATAGATGAGTACAATAGTCCGAATAATGTAAATAGTGCTCATATGTGAAGTTGAGAACAGAATTTTCTTCAAAATCGTTTTAAGATTATCGATTTCGTTTTTGTTGTCAGCTAAAAAAAAAAAACCATCAATTCCTTTTAGCTTACAATAAAAACGAAATCGATAATCTTAACAAGATTTCTCAAACATTCAAGCCGGTAGATGAAAATAAAAAAGGTATACTGTTTAATAAATAAATAAAAACCGAGTTTTACTCAAATATGAGTATGCATTAAAATAATGTTTAAACAAATAAATTGAAAAATATGTAGGGTTTAATCCATTCCTAATAAATATATAGAGACAGATTGATTTTAGTTGACTGACCTAGAAGCCATCGCTTCGTTCACTCGTCAAGAGATACCAGCAACTGACTCGTTATTTTCTCACTTTACATCATTTTTATATTGAGTTAAAGATAATTAATTCGCTTTCATTGATGCAATATACATACATATATATATATATATATATATATATATATATATATATATATATATATATATATAGACATGTTACGGAAATTAACGAACTTTAACGAAACTTGGTTATAAGCAACCGACAATTTGTAATGAATTATTTTGAACATTATTTTTACCGATACTCGTATTTAAGTAGATATTCTGTTTTTAATTAAACAGTATTTTATATTTATATCTACCGGCCTGATTATTTTACGATAAATTTTATTGCGAAAATGTTTACGGTAGATCGAAAATTGTGTTATATAAGCATGATAAAAACCTCGTCTGATCAAGAGGCTATTCATGGTCGAGTGGTTAAGACAGTAACAGATCAAATGGTAGCTTCCCCTATGTAAATAGGGGTCGCAGGTTCGAATCCTGTTGGATAGCACACATTTTCGCAATAAAATTTATCGTAAAATAATCAGGCCGGTAGATATAAATATAAAATACTGTTTAATTAAGAACAAAATATCTACTTAAATACGAGTATCAGTAAAAATAATGTTCAAAATAATTCATTATATATATATACGGCTTAGAGAGTAAGGACTCTGACTGACACTAAATCGGTCGAGTTTCGATCCTGACTGGAAGCAACTGGATGTGTCTAGCCACACCGATGAGCTGTGATACAGCGAAACAGGCCTTGTATGTGGATGACGAATATATATATATATATATATTGTCATCCGCAGACAGATCTGTTTCGCTGTATCACAACTCATCAGTATGGTTAGACTCCGATTGCTTTTTAACCCTAGATTGAAACCCGACCGAATTGGCATCAGTTGGCGACTCTACCTCTGGGCTATGGGCGCTCGGTGGAAGAAGGCAGAACTTTTAGCGCATATATTATCATTATACGCGCCCAATAGCTAGGGTGCTCTAATTCATTTTACTGAATGAGCGATGCGTACATGCCAGAGTAGCTACTGTTTTTCAAAGTCTACCATTCTTCCAGAGTGCTCAATCAGGGTTTGAGAGCGTAAATATATATATATATATATATTGTCTGTTCTTGGGAAATCATTTTTTTATTCAAGCAAGTTTGATAAGAAAAGTTCTTTGTAAAAGAGTTTCCATATTTCGGAGCATCTACTTGGTTTCTCTCATATATTTAACATTAATTAAACTATGCCTGAATACTTTGGGCTTTCATAAGCCATTATCAGAAACTTTCGAACTAGCATGTAAAGACGTGATATTTTCAAATGTTGAAACTGACATCACCCGGAAAACAAATCTCTGGTAAACGTGCACAATAGTTGAGTGCTGAGTGAAAAAATAAATCATAGTCTAACCAATGGTCTCAGCGGTTAGTATATAGCGGGGTATATATCTATTCCTTTTTCTGTTGTAGTGGGAGTCCGTTCTAGTGAAGGGTAGTTGTATACTGTTGCAGGTTAACGGAATTTGACCTTGTTGTAGATAGCACACTATAAGTCATAAAATAATTATAAAATCAAGAAAAGCAATTTGAGTAGAAAATATCATTTTTATATATACACAAATCAAATGTTTTTACAATTAAACTAATACTTGAATATAGGTCCAACGGAGGTTAAAATATTCATGGCAAATAATAAGCTGAAAGAGAATTAAGGCTTAGGAATTTGGGGAGCGTGTAATTGAGGAATGTCTTTGATGTAGTCGCTCCTTAGGTCAGTAAGTAGTTTTGAGACAGGGAAGAAGGAAGGAGAGGTGAAGGGACGAGCATAGTAGCCACTTGACTTGGTCAAGGGAGATATTAATTACTCTCGCCTGTCACCGTCAGTCTGTCTGCTGGGTGCTTTCTGTATTTGCTTTTTATATCTTCTTTTTGGATCAAAGCAAGTCGTTTGAGATTTCCCACTTGTATTTGATTCTGGGCTTCCAATTGGCTGGTAAAATAAAATTCGTGTAGACTCTCGAAATGGAAATTTGATATTTGATTAATTTTTATTTTTCAACCGGAACATCTGCTCGAACCCGGATGCGCAACGACGACTTTTGATCATTTGCTTTCTGGTCGTTATAAAGCAAACATCCGGTCCCTCGCTTTGCTCGGTCGGTATCACCACAAGTATTTCAGACATCACTAAACTGCAGATCAGAGTTTTACAGGCCCACCCACAACGGTAGAAAAATATATCCCTAAAACCCCACGCTACAAGTTTTAAAGTCAGGGTTTTTATCTACCGTGGCCCCAGCAATATGTGATATTGAAGTAGTGTAGATTTTATTTCGGAGTGTTCTTCGCCTATACAGCTGCTGTTTATTCTATGAAGCAGATCGTTCTGCGGAATGCCAGGCGCCGTAAGCGTTCAGTGACGGATGTGCGTTGTGGTGTTGTGGGGATCGGCTTGGAAGGAGAAATCGGTGAGCCGAGTTCGAATTCCAGTTGTGTACTCTGCATTCTCATAAGCACTGGTAACCTTGGGAAAGGTATTAATCCGTCACTTCCCTCCAGTTATGGGTTAAATAACAGGATGGGGCCTGGAGGCAACCCATCTAGTGTTGGTGTCACAATAAAAACACCCTTGGTAGCCCTGGCGAAGCATCAAGTATTCAGCTATTTGACAAAATTGAATCACGCTATAAACTGCGCCATGGTTTCAAATGCACAAGGAACACTGGAGGGGTGTAGTAAGTTCGATCTCGGCCGAGGCCGCAGGACGACGATCGATCGATTTGAACAATAAATCGTTTACAACGAATTCCTATAGTCGATTTCAAATCTATTTCAGTTCTGCCAACTATTACTACTACAACTAAAGCAAACGCTTGATTTAAGAGTTATAAAAATGTTACACTTATAAAATTCGTTTTAAAATCGCATTTTTCTCAGACATTTGAAAAGCGGTCCTTATCAAAAGAAAAACGTTTTCAATACATTTCAGTAGTTAATCAACTGCATATTTCTGCATTGAAAATCTTTAAATAACCCTCCAGAATGAATGAAAAATCTTTGGAATGCAATTATATAATGTAAGAAAGAACCTCTCACAAAAGGTAATTCATGTTATATGAAAATAATATAATTTGAAAATTATTATTAAATTTTTAGGGGTATTTTTCCATCTTTTTTTTTTATTCGCTTTTATCGTAATTCCCAGATCGCCACTCCATGATGAGTAAGCAGCTTGCAACGGAAATAAAGAATGATCTAACCGGAAGTTTTTTTTTTTTTACACACGTGACTTATGACAGTCGTGGAATAGGGATCTGGGAGTTGCAATAAATAAATAAATAAATAAATAAAGTGGAATTAGAAGACCAAAGTCCCAATCAATAATGAACAATAATTACAGTTTCTGTGACACACATAAATAGATTGGCGTTCAGATTATCGTGAACAATCCTACACTTATATAAATCTACCATCCACCCGTGCATTGAAACTGCTGCCATATCTGGTTGGGTACTCCTGCTATCCACCTAGGTGTCCTTGACAAAATCCAACAGAGAATCTGTAACGTGATCGATCCCGACTTGGCAGCTCGGATACAGTCACTTTCTCACCGGCGCAATGTGGCTTTCCAGTGTCTCTTCTACAAATATTTTGACGGCTTCTGCTCCGATGAAGTTAGCTCATTGGTGCCCCTATATACGAATTTACTCGAGATTAGCAAGTAGGTTCCACCCTTTTACTATGAAACCAATAAAATGTAAACGCAAATTCTACTCTCTCTCTCTCTCTCTCTCTCTCTCTCTCTCTCTCTCTCTCTCTCTGGTTCTTTTCTCGCACTTCCCGCCTGTGGAATTTCCTTCCGTTTACTTGCTTCCCCGATAGCTACAATCTCCAAGAATTTAAATGTAAAGTCAATAGTCATCTCCTATCTCACTAACCTGCATTCTGTCTCTGTCTGTCTGTCTGTCTCTCTCTCTCTCGTGCTCCTTTCTCCATCCACTACACTCTCATCAGTATTCTCATCCTTCTCTTACACATTTCCTGACACCCCCTATAACCTGTCACTCTTTCTCATAACTATCCTCCTATGTAACCCCTTGCAAAACAGTGACAGTAAAATGCCTTGCTTGGGGCGATATGATTATTAAAAAAAAAGTTAGATAGATAGATAGATAGATAGATAGATAGATAGATAGATAGATAGATAGATAGATAGATATCCCGACAGCTACAATCTCCAAGTATTTAAATGTAAAGTCAATAATCATCTCCTATCTCACTAACTTGCATCCTCTCTCTCTCTCTCTCTCTCTCTCTCTCTCTCTCTCTCTCTCTCATGCTCCCTTCTCCGTCCACTCAACTTAATATTCTCATCCTTCTCTTACCCATTTCCTGAAACCCCCTATAACCTGTCACTCTTTCTCATAACTTTCTTCGTATGTAACCCCCTCCAAAACAGTGGCAGTAAAATGCCTTCCTTGGGGCGATATGATTATTAAAAAAAAAAGATAGATAGATAGATAGATAGATAGATAGATAGATAGATAGATAGAATCTCCAAGTATTTAAATGTAAAGTCAACAATCATCTCCTATCTCATTAACCTGCATCCTCTTTCTCATGCTTCTTTCTCCGTCCACTCCACTCAATATTCTCATCCTTCTCTTACCCACTTCCTGAAACTTTCTATAACCTGTCACTCTTTCTCATAACTTTGCTCCTATGTAACCCCCTGCAAAACAGTGGCAGTAAAATGCCTTGCTTGGGGCGATATGATTATAAAAAAAAACATTTTTTGATTTTTTTTTTATAGTCAACCTGAATAATAATTACTCGCACATACTTAAAAATAAAAAAAAATACTTATACATAAAAATATATACTTACTCCACCTACGTCTATTGAACAGGTGAAGAGGCTCATCCCTTGTTCCCTGTTTAGGATGTGGTTTCCGGCTTTCTCTTTTCTAATCTTCCCACTTTGTTTTTTTATTTTTTTTCAATTGGAGTAGATAGATCCATCTATCGCCCGGTTCACTCTCCACCCACGTCTATTGAACAGGTTAAGAGGCTCATCCCTTGTTCCCTGTTTAGGATGTGGTTTCCGGCTTTCTCTTTTCCAATCTTTTCACTATTACATAGCCCCCTGCACATCAGTGGCGTTACCGCCTTGCTCGGGGTGATACGATTTTTAAAAAATAAATTAAATTAATCTATAAGTTCAATTATCTGTCACCTCAGACAAACATTTTCATTGGAAGGTTTCAACCAGCAGGCTCATCTTCAGATATTTGTGTCTAGGATAAAATATGAATTATTGTGTAAAAGAAATATTAAAATTCAGTCTGTTCATTTAAATAATTTTTTCTGATTCGAGTTTGCTTTTGTTTTTTTATTTATTTTTTAACTGAAGCATTAATAAACATAATTGACTTTTTACTAGTCAATACTAGTTCATTAATAAACTAGTCAATACTAGTTCATTAATAAACTAGTCAATACTAGTTCATTAATAAACATAATTGACTTTTTACTCGTCTTTATTTCGTCTGAATTTCTGGGGTGGGGGAGTTATCATTATTTATTCTATTGTATTTAGTCTATTTAAATTGTTCCCATCTTTGTTGTTTATCAAAACGTTTCGGCCTGAGGAAAATCGTTGTGCCCTCCGGTTTTCCTCAGGTGTATATTGATCTGGGTGACCTACAGGGAATTCCGAACTGAACCCTTCAACTAATCTACAGGAGTAGACTGTTCGCGTTCTACTGCTCATATCTAGGGATATCCCGTCTACTTCATATTTTGTTTAACACTGTTCAGCCCTGAGTGCAAGTACATACTGCCCGCCCCAAGGTTTAAACCAGATCCATAAATCAAAGCTTTCACCCACTAGGCCATTTTCCGACAATTTGCTGGAGTAAACTGGGGAACTTTAAACTTAATCTTCACTACTGATTAGGCTGCTACTGCCGCTGCTGCTGCTGGCTGTCATGTTCTGACAGCTGCTGCTGCTCATGCAGTTAAATTGTGGAAATAGTATTATTTACTATCTTACTTACTCTCCTCCTGCCTAAACTTTTACTCTTATGTAGCCCCCTGCGCATCAGTTGCGTTAACGCCTTGCTTGGGGTGAAACGATTTAAAAAAAAAAAATAGTGAATGCAAGGAATTCGAGCTCGGCTTCCTGATTTGTCGTTCCAAGCCGATATCCACTGCACCACAAATCACATTCTCGTACTCTCGTACTTCGTTCGTCTTAATTTATATTGTATATTTACACGAATAATATTAGAAACAGTAATAACATTTTTGATATTTTAATTAGATGAAGCAATGCTAACCATTATTAACATTTCTATTGTCTTTCGTTTGGTTGCCGTGTGTGTGCACAGAAAGCTAGAGAGTTATATATTCAACGTCAGTGTTAGTATGATTTATTCTTATTTTTATTGATATTGATCACAAGCATACTGTCCGGGATCACTTACATTTTTATTTGTTTATGTATATATTTCAAAATCTTCACCAAAAGCCGTTTTCTCCCATATCACCGTTACCAATTATTTATGACTGCGTTTTTAATATAAAGACAACTCTTCCTACAACTACTACTGGTATGTCACCGCTTCCAACTTCTGTTCGACCGAGTGTCAAGCAGTATAAATAGTCGCCAGTTACATGTCATTTCTCAAGACTCGTTTTGTCGAAGCCTGCCTAATTTATTGCGAGTGACAGATAGGAAAAATCTGGTGTTACGGTTAAATTAAAAAGTAACCAGAAATAGTTCACTGGGAACAAAGTGTCCAGTGCACACTTAGAATTGTTTCTTGAAATTTTTCTAACAGAAACAAAAAAACAAAAAAACAAATCACGATAAATTTTTTTTAAATTAAAAAAAAACAACGAAAAACAACTGGATGCTTATATAACGATTTATAGTTCTAATTCCTGCCTACTCTAAATTATAAATTTGCTAGTTAGACTCAAATAGTATTAAACCCATGAGAATGCTGTATTTGTAGTGAACAAAAACATTCAAATCTGATTCATTGATTTGGTAAGAAAAAAAAAAGAAGAAAAAAAAATTAATAAAAACGAATTTTCTGGAATGTATAAATTTTGCACACAAAGACTCGCGAACTTTCACATTTCGGTTTGAAATGTTTTTCGACAAATAGCAAACTAGGAAACATCTAAAAAAAAAAAAAGAACAAAAATTCAAATAATCTTTAAATTATAAAAAAAAAATATATCAAATTACTTTTACGAACCCTTTTCGCGAGCCGATGTGAATTTTGTTTATCGTCCAATGGGAAGCCCAGAATTAAATCCGGGTGTGAATTCCCAGATGACTTGCTTGGAGCCCCGAAAACGAAATAAAAGGACGACACAAGAAAACAATCGCCAGTAGAGAAAATACGAGATTAATTAACACGTCCCTTGACAAACGTCAAACGATCGTATTATTGTTGCCTCTCCTTCTCTCTCATCTTTTTCTTCACTGTTCACCAAGCTACTTAATAACTGACCGGAACCCGAAGGACTGAGCGGAGACTTCAAAGACACTCCTAACAAACAAACGCTCACACATACATACGCAGATATACTTTTTCAACAATTACTACTATGAACATTTTTAACGAACTTGTACCAACCAAAATATATTACTTTAATTTGTAAAAAAAAAAAAAACTTAATTGATATATATATATATATATATATATATATATATATATATATATATATATATATATATCAATTAATTTTTTTTTTTTACAAATAAAAGTAATATATTATATATTATGCTCTCATTATGATTGAGCTCTCTGGAGAAGAAAATTTTAAAAACAGTTTCCACTTCGGCTATATGCGTGACTCTTCAGAAATGAATTGAGTTATTTCGGTGACTGGCGTGTGTATACACTGCTTCTATACAACACGTTAAAATTTCCCTTCTCGGGTTCCATGAGCCTATGGCTTAGGGAGTAGCGACTCCGACTGACACCAAATATATATATATGTTGTTTCTATATACAATTTGATTTTCTTGTTTTGTACCCCTCTTATAGTGGGCTATCTACTAACAAGGCCAAATCAAACTAATCTGTTTCAACACACACATAGAGATCACTATGACGGATAACCCACTATATGTTATCTGTGCAGCGTTACTTGAGCTGTCTTAGTCGTCAAATTTGAAAATAATTTCATTTTTATTATAATGTCTTACCTTTTAATTCCTGCAGATGATCGAACACTTGACAAATGATAAAAAAGAATTACAGAAATAATAATCGGGTGCATTAAAAGTAATTTTTTCTATAATTCCACTGTTATTACTATTATTATTGGACATAAAAAAGAAAACATTTCCTATTTATACTTCTACTAGCAGTATTGCCCGACGTTGCTCAGGTGTAATGAAAGCTTTAAAACTAATCCATGGTCCAGGAGCTCAGACTTTTTGGACGTTGGCACGAAAGACTAAAAAAGCAATAGTTATTTCCAGTTAAAGTGAAACCGTAGACTGAAAGAAAAATGAATGGATGTAAGACAAATTTTGATTTCCTGGTATAGATATCAAATAAGTTTTTTTCGTCGTAAACTGAATTTTGAAGGCTAAATAAGTCCTCTGAATAATTGGTATCATGGCTGAGACTAAGAACTACAATTATACCTACTTAGAGCCAAACCCAAAGCAAAAACTAAAATAAAAGGGCAGATATACAGACACATACACAAACATCTTGCCGTTTATATATATATATTATCGATTTTCTGCACTATTGTAAGAACTGCAACCTTGAAACTTCTGAATATCGTTTCTTATGTCTTTGTCTATGAGTGTATCAAATTTGATTAAAATCGAACCACTCCTTCTATAACCCGATTTTTTCGATTATCGATTTTCGATATTTATCGGGGGTACCTCGACACAAAACTTAGTTAAGAACACTCGCAGGCGCTTATAGTACAGGTGTGTAAATTTTCAAGAAAATCGGTTCGGCCATTTTGTAGTCTATAGGTAACGGACACACACACACACACGCACAGACAAAGTTCCATTTATAAATAAGTTTAGATTAGATATCAACATACAATTCAGCAGCAACTTTTCTTTCAGATATTATAATGGAAGTTACAAGTGCTGAGATTTGCACAATTTTGCAACATCATTTAAAAACTCAGCTTCAACACCGCTGTAGGTTATCTCTGATTTCTAGAAGTGGAAGGAAGTAAACCAATATGTTTTTGTACGTTTAAGCGCTTTAAGAATGGTGATTTGTCCCTAAGTTCATTGAGGAAAGTCGGTTACATAATTAACTCTCCTTACCTGAATACATACACCTGAATCGCTTGATCTTACCTTAACTCTGCAATTCTAACGTCTCCGCCTAAAATCCCAAATTTTTACTCTTTCTTTTCTCTTGTTTATTTTTATCATTTTTTCTTTTATTTAATATTTTCATTTATTTTTCCCTTACTTATATTATCAATTTATTTTTCAATAGGAGTAGAAAGTTCACCTATCACCTGGCTTACACTCTTTCTCTATTGCACAAAACTAGATGTTTTCCATATTTTCTTATTTAGGGTTAGATTTCCGGTTCCTTTAAAGCAGTGTTTTCCAACCTTTTTGGCCATACCCCACCTAATCACATCTAGAATCCTGATGTACCCCCTCCCATATGTTGATATATAATTCTTATGTAAAAAGTGAACGTTTTAGGTGATGCTTAAAACACCAATACTTTGATTTAAGCTTTTATTTTAAAATTAACATTTAAAGTTTGTTTAAGGCTCAAACAGCCTTAAAGCCTTAAGGGGGCTTAAACAAAATTAAAAACAACATGGCGTCCATGAAAAACAAAAAATAAATAAAAGACAATTAAAGTTCTAAGCAATAAATTACCAAAAAGTAAAATATTAGCGATTGTCTTATATTATTTTTATGTTTATATGAATGATACCGACTTGGCAGACCGCCTGCAGTCTCTCTCTCACCGGCGAGACGTGGCTTCGCTGTGTCTCTTCTATAAATACTTTCACGGCTTCTGCTCCGATGAACTTAGATCACTAGTGCCCCCTAAATACGAATTTGCACGAGATACTAGATTAGCAACTAGATCCCACCCTTTTACAGTGAAACCGATAAAATGCAGCCGTAACTTCTACTCCAACAGTTTCTTTCCTCGCACTTCCCGACTGTGGAATTCTCTTCCAAACGATTGCTTCCCCGACGGCTACAATCTCCAGGAGTTTAAATGTAAGGTCAATAGACACCTCCTAACACACTAACCTGCTCGACACTCATCCTCGCTATCCTTACTCATCTATCACCTTTCTCCTGACATTCCCTATGTCTATCCACTCCTTCTCTTTACCTTCCCCTATGTAGCCCCATGCGCAATAGTGGCAGTGGAATGCCTTGCTTGGGGTGAGATGATTAAAAAAAAAAAAAAAAAAAATGAGAAATCTTATACAGTAAATTGCACTTTAAGAGTTTTTCAGTTAAATTGGAAATAATCTTGACATATAAAGGGCAATAATGCAAGAATTATGGCAACTAAGAATATTTTAAGCGAAAATCGGCTATAATATCATAATACAGCCATTTGGAAATCTAGAATATAGAAAAGTACTTTTAATTAAAGTAATAATTGTACTTTTATTTCAGAAAAAGTATTTTTTAATGCCATGAACACAGAATATACGAAGGATTTGGAAAATTTTCCAAAATGACGTTCTAAAATTATTTTATAATGCAAGTTATTCACCGGGTGGCAGTGCAATCGATGGTAATTTAAAAATCCAAGACAAATGGTGAATGAAATATATGTAACATTGCTAAATTTTTATTTATTGGAATGTTAGAGCACAAGAACAAAGACCTTTATTAACAAAACACCTAACAATCGAATTTGCCCCTTAAAAAATCAAATTACCCCCCTGTGGGGGTGTACGCCCCACATTGGGAATCACCGCTTTAAAGTGTTCTTATCCTTTTTCACTCCTAAGGAAATTAATACTGAGCATCAGGAAGAGACAGCTGAAGTACTTGGGAGATGAGGAAGGAAGGCTTGGAGAATCTGATACTCACAGGTCAGATAGAGAGAAAGAAAGGGGAAAGCAGCGGAAAACATATTTGAAGGGCCTGAGCAGGTGGATGGCAGAGCGATGCTTGGGTGGAGTAATAGGAGAAAGCATGCTAAGAGCCACCAGGTATAGGGAGACGTGGAAGGTTATGATCGCCTCCGTCCTGAAGAGGCATGGCACACAGAAAGAAGAAGAACTGATTGTATCTTAGTAGCATTATCTTCTTGCTTGGGGTGAATTGGATTTTTCAATAATTTCGCCGCCATTGCGTTTTAGGGATTTTATAACCTTTAATGCGTTGTGAGAGAATAAAAAGACAAAAAAATTATGAACAACAAATAAACAGGAATTAAAAAGACGGAAATAACGATTGACATCACATTTTTCTTTTCGAAGATCAAAGTTGACAAAATAGCAAGAAGTTAGAAGAGTTCCACAATCGAGAAGTGCGAGAGAAGAAACTATTGGCATAGAACTTAAGGTTACATCAAGCCATTTCGACAATAAAATGATGAGCGCTTCATGCTAATCTAGTACTGCGCTTAAATTCATAAAGTCTATGTACAACAAAGGAAAGTTCATCAGAACAATTATCATGAAAGTATTCTTAGGGAAGTTTACATCTAGCCATTTCAAGTGTAAAATGATGAGACCTTGCCGCCAATCAAGTACTGCGCTTAAATTCATAAAGTCTAGGTACCATAGAGGAAAGTTCATCAGAACAATTATCATGAAAGTATTCTTAGGGAAGGTTACATCTAGCCATTTCAAGTGTAAAATGATAAGACCTTGCCGCCAATCTAGTACTGCACTTAAATTCATAAAGTCTATGTACAACAGAGGAAAGTTCATCAGAACAATTATCATAGAAAAGGCCGAGGGAAGCTACGTTGCAGCGGTGCGAAAGTGACTGAAACCAAGATACCAAGTCAGGACCAATATCAGTGCAGATTCTTTGAGGTTTGTAATAAGTTGCAAAAGATAAATTATAATAAAAATAACAAAGTTGACCAGTAATCAATGAAAGTTTACTGGGGTGTTGTTAATGAACCCCCCTCCAGACAGTGCTGTAAGTAGAGCTATGATTATCCTCATTTCAGATAGAGGAAGTTGATCAGTCATGAGTATTTCTAACCCTGCGACAACACCTTCCTCATCGCAGTAAAGAGATTTGGGTCGGTGTAATGCCGATGCCAGCGAGAAGGGTGTCGAGTGGTGCTGAGCAAAAATCAGTTTTTGTCCTTGGTCCATATGCATAAGTATGTGCATGGCGTCCCTCATGTTAAAGCTATCTTTGTGTCACATTCGGCCTTGTGAGGAGATCTGGTAAATGTACCTGGTATCAAAATTGAGTAATCTATCTACGAAGAAAAAAAAGTTTACAATCCTCTAAAATTTAAATGCGACCTCAATCGACATCTTAAATTTTCCTGAAATTCTGATATTTCACTTTCGTTCTCTCCCAATCAAAGTAACCCCTGGAATCTTAATGGCATTATCACTTTGATTAGGGTGAAATGATTTTTAAAAAAGTATTTTTTTTTTTGCGTAAAAAATACGGAAAGGGAAATATTTTTAGATGATAAATATTGATTTGCAGGTTCTTCTTGACATTTCAACAAGAACTTCTTAATACATTGGTTTAAAAAGATTTTAATACACCCAATATTATGAAGAAAAGATAAACAACTATAACAAATGTGAAGTACATAAAAACAAACTAAGGCGGACCTGAAGGAGACAAACACCACTTTTTGGCGGACCTGAAGGAAACTACCACCACCTTTTGTAGCATCTGAAGGAGACTAAGACCACCTTTAAATTTCTTGTTTTTCATTTTTGTTTTTTTTTTACTTTTGTCAGAGCAATCTTATCGATTATTACATAAAGTTTCCGATTATCAAAAAAAAAAAAATTTCAATATCTAAACAATTTTAGTGGGGGCTCAGTTTCTCATTTAACGTTATAGTAAATCGATCCTCCATTTTTGGAATCACTCGCGTTGGTGTCGCTTTATTTTGGTTTTTTGGGATGAGTTGTTGCTCTTGCTTTTGTCTTTTTCAAGTTTTCTTCAGTTCTTACGATGGCATCTTCCTCTAACTCCAAGAATGGCTTTATTCAAAACTTTCGCAAAGGATTCAGTTGTTGAATATGCGCAAGGTTGTATGAAAAACTGAACTTCCCGCTAAAATTGTTTAAATGTTGAAGTTTTTACAAATTTTGTTTGTCAATCGGAAAGTTTAGGGTTTAATCGATGAGATTGCACTGAAAAAAGTAAAAAAAAAATATAATAATCAATCAATTTACAGGTGGTGGTAATGTCGTACCGGCGAGTGACTCCAAAATGGAGGATCGATTTGCTATAAGGTTATATGAAAAACTGAGCCCCCCCCCCCCCCACACACACACACTAAAATCGTTTAAATATTGAAATTTTTCCAAATTTGTTTTGTCAGTCGGAAAGTTTAGGGTGTAATCGATAAGATTACACTGAAAAAATGTTTAATAATTGATAATCAACCAATTTACAGGTGGTGGTAATGTCGTACTGAGGAGTGATTCCAAAATGGAGGATCGATTTACTATAACGTTGTATGAGAAACTGAACCCCCCACTAAAATTGTTTAAATATTGAAATTTTTCCAAATTTGTTTTGTCAGTAGGAAAATTTAGGGTGTAATCGAAATAAATGCATTGAAAAAAGTAAAAAAAAAAAAAAAAATTAAAAACAACAAATTTAAACGTGGTGGTAGTCTCCTTCAGTTCCGCCCAAATTCCCAAATAGTGTAAAACAGAATTCATTTTGTTTATCAGTTGAAGAGAAATACAGATCAACGTTTATTCTAAGGCAACTGTTGTTATCGAGTTATATTTCAATCATATTCAATTTTTATCTCATATATTACTCTTTAAAAAAAAACAACAAACAAAAAAAAAACAACGATTACATATAAAAATGACACTGTTCCAAACGTGCTTATTTATTCCACACATTATTCGAATTCGCGTCTCCATCTTCCAAAGATCACCGGGTGCAGGATACACCTGAGGAAGGCCGACGAACATACGGTTGAAACGTCATTAATGATTAAAAAAGAACCATGAAAATAGCGATTGTTATTACTCCCTTTTGCATAGTTTTATTTGCCTTCATCTTATTTCTGTTGACCCTTAATTCTACTATCAAGGCCGTCAAGCAACGTATTTAAATGGTGGTAGAATAAAATAACGACCTGAGAGTTGCGATATTTGAACAACCGAAATTAAATGAAATAAATACTCATAAAAAATATGTATAATATTAACTGACAATGCATCACCAAAAAATTTCGAAGAATATTACATGAAGATACGATTACTAATAATGTATGGAATAATAAAAACACGCGTCATAATTTCAGGCAATTGGTATTTAAAATATAAAGAGATCATAATACAAGGAATAAAACTGTTGGTGTTAAAAGCTAAAGGCATTGGTTGTGTATAGATAAACAAATTAACAATATTAAACAACATGATATTTTTTGTTTCTCAGTTCTGCAAATACTAGAATAAATAAAAGCAAAAGTTGGCGGACCTGAAACAGACTACCACCACGTTTAATTTCGTTGTTTTTCATTTGTTTTCTTACTTTTTTCAGCTCAGTCCTATCGATTGTTACTTAAATTTTCCGATTATTAAAAACAATTTTGAAAAATTACAATGTTTAAACAAATTTGGGGGTGGGGTCAGTTTCTCATACAACGTTAAAATAAATCGATCCTCCATTTTCAAATCACTATAAGGTTGTATGAGAAACTGCTCCCTCCCCTAAAATTGTTTAAATATTGAAATTTTTGCAAATTATTATTTTTTTTTTTTGTTATTCGTAAAGTTTAAGGTGTAAAAGATAATATTGCCCTGAAAAAAGTCCAAAAAATTTGATAATGAACAAATTTACAGGTGGCGGTAATGTCGTACCGGCGACTGGTTTCAAAATGGAGGCTCGATTTACTATAACGTTGTATGAGAAACGGATCCCCCACAGAAAATGTTTAAATATTGAAATTTTTCAATTTTTTTTTTTTTTTTTTTGTCAATCGTAAAGCTGAGTGGGTAATCGATAGGACTGCGCTGAAAAAAAGTAAAAAAAAAAAAATTAAAAACACCGAAATTAAATGTGGTGGTAGTCTGCTTCAGGTCCGCCCAAAAATTTATCTAAAACATTTCCAAAACAGTCAACAAGGCAAGTGTGATATATATACATATATGTGTATGTGTGTGTGTGTGTATGTGTATGTGTGTATTTGAACAGTAATTTTTAATTTATAGAAGTTTGGTTAAATACCAACGAAAGTTCCTTGTCATTTTTCTTTTGTTTATTGTTTAAAGGGTAGTGCATTACGGTGCAGTTGCTATAGGCTTGAAACGAGAAATTGGAGAGCCGAGTTCGAATTCCAGTTAAATTTGTTGTGTTCATTTACGCTCAAATACTATTGGAAAAGGTATTAATCTGTTTTTTATTTATCAAGCTATGAGTTAAATGTCAGGACAGATTGGGTTCTATAGCCTTGCCTGGCAACCAGTCTACCGCAGAAAGTAATGGCAAGTTACTGCGAGGAAATCTTTTGCCCAGTCAGACATGTCTCTTTCAAGACATAATCGCCCAAGCGTGTATCACGTATGGCACTTTAACTGGCTATTATTTTAATGTTCCGGGTTATTTTCTCGTTTTCAGGTATTTATTTGAAGATCCTTATTTAAATGTACATTGCTAATTTGGCTCACCGACAACTATTATCAAAGATATTTGGTTTGTTTGTTTGTTTGTTTGTTTTTGCAATGTCATAGCCTTCAATTGCATGTGTTTGGTTAGAAGATTTCATTTACACAAGTTTGGCTAGGTAATGACAGTAAAAATGAAAGGCTGATGACGGCTAACGATAGCCAAGTGTAGACATAGTTTTAATGATAATACTCAAATAAAAGGTATAATCCGGAACACAGAAAAAATAAACAAAAATGATTAACAAGGAATTATCGTTGTTATTTAACTAAACTGTTTCAAGTAAAAAAGTCACTGGCCAAATAGATCCAACATATATATATATATATATATATATATATATATATATATATCAGTAAAACAGTTGATCGATGGTAAATAAAAAAGTGCTCAATACACAATCAAAACAAATAAACTGAATATGCAGAGCTAACAATATGTCAAAGAGCTGAACACACACCACTTACTTGCTACCTAGGTTTCTATCACGCTGGTTCTTCGGGCAAAGAGACCGACATGGTCGAAACCTAGGTAGCAGGTAAGTGGTATATGTTCCATTCTTTAAATATATATATATATATATATATATATATATATATATATATATATATATGTATGTGTGTGTGTGTGTATATATATATATATATATATATATATATATATATATTAAAAGATCAGTTCAATCCACAATCAAATTCAGTGCTTCTTTTTCTTGGTTGACTTCACCGCTAATTTGTGGAATCGAGACATTTTGAAGCGGTTATTTGTCGTAGATATATGAAGATCATGCATTCGTCGATTCATGTCTTGAACTATAGCCGACTGTCGTGCCGTGATACGAGATGCTGCCGACCATCCATGAGTTACGACTGTGCTGAACATGTGCAGACGCGCGTGGACGTCTTTTTTTAGTGCCGATCCGAGGATGGTTTCGAATTGTGCTAACTGCAGCAAAATTCGGAGCTCCTGTCGATCCCGACTTGAGAGATACGTCGAATCAATTTGCTGTCTAATGTACGCCGACATCGACTGAATATTCCCATATTGCTTATCGAATTTGTCTGCAGTCACCGGAGATCCACTTCCGGTTCCCAGCTGGTCGTTATTAGCATGAGTCGCCTGGTTTTTGTCGTGGATCGATTTTGTCTGAACGGTAGACGATGGTAAAACCCCGTTACTCATAGGGCTCGAGGTAACGTCTACTTGTTCTGATCCAAAATAATACGATGTTGTAGTATGTTGGCTTGCTTCTTCAGGGGTTTTCGTTGTCATGTTAGGATCGACTGGGGTTGAAGAGCGTGAATCGAGACGAGATACTTCTGGTGGACTTGTAGGTCGACTTCCTGTGTTGTTCAACCATTCGTATTTCATCAAATTAATTGCTGATCTGTCGTAGCGGTATGGTCGTTGCTTAACTGGTGGGGTATGCTCGAAACACTTCGTGGTTGAAGATTGATTTTTGCTTTCAACGACGAGTTTACTGTTCAATCCTGACGCTGCAACTTCTTCCTCGACACACTCTTCAACCTGAATCTTCTTGCAGAAGGTTTCATTTTGCCGAATCAAATGTCGAAAGACTTGATCTAGCTTCGATTCTAAGTTACAAAGACGAAGCTGTTGAATTGGGCTCAAATGGGTGAGGATGCGGTCAAGTTTTCCCTCTAGAGTGGTCAGTCGACCCTGTTGAATAGGGTTCAAACGCTGAAGGACCTGTTCCAGTTTCGCTTCGACGTTTGTCAGTCGAATGTTCGTTTGAGCTAGCTCTTCCTGCAGTTCAACGATTCGAGTATCATCTGAAACAATTACCTTTGACATGACGACGTAAATTTCTCGGCTACGTTTTGCGTTCACGAAATAACTTTACAAAGCTGCTTTTGGAAAATTATTTAAAAGGAGGTATTTTTTTTAAATGGGAAAAATTCCGCAATTTTATCCTTTTTAGTAGATATTTTAATATACTTGTAATTTTAAAGTTTATTTATTTACTTGTACAAATCAATAATTCTTAGAAACGACAATTTTCAGAAGAGAAGTATTTGACTGCAAGGGGAGGAATTTCAAATATAAAGATGTATAAATATAAGGAGCACCTCGACGTGGTGTAAATGGCTGACAAGATTGTCTTGTTATACCAATTACGACAGAAGTTCAATCCTCACTGAGTGCTCCATACTTTCTGCCTTGTGCCACGTCTCAGTAAATTTCTATATGCGTTTGTGTGATAAGAATAATAGATACAGAATAATAATTCAGAACGTGAGGCATTTGATCTTGGATTCTTAAAGCTGTCACTTTTAAAATAAATTTTAAACTGTATTTTTTTTATCTCTGAAGAAAAAAATATTCGTTTTTCTGTTTATTTATTTATTTTTACATATAACCCGTTTTTGTTGTTCTTGTTGTTCTTATAATTCTTGTAACTAGGATTACTAATCCGATCATCAGCGTTTAATCAACCGGTCAATGTAAAAGTAGAAACCGCCAAAAAAAAAAAAAAATGGCTAACGGAAACTAATAATTAAAAGGACATATAAGTCATTAGTTCATCATAGTTATTTGATTATTTTTAATGTATTTTTAATTTATCAATTTATTTCTTGTTTTTGTTTTCGTCTTTTTCTTTTTAGTTGTGTTTCATTTGTATTTTTTCTCTTTTTTAAAACACAGTTACCTCGTGAAGTTCACAAGTCGAAGTCACGTTTTCCTTGCACGAAAAAAATTGTACACGCTTTCAGTTCATAAACTATGACGTCACACAGAGAATCCATCTTTCCTGAACATAGTTGTTACTTTTTTTTGTTAATAGTTAAGAGTGCTTTTCATTTTAACTTCATTTCTTTCGCAAAAAAGGATATTGCGTTTTCGCATATCGTTTGTTTGTTTTCTTAATTTATTTATTTACATTTTGCACACTAATTCAGATCTGTGTGGGCGGGTTAATAAACAAAACAAAATCTTTTCAGTGTACAAACAAAATATTTATAAATATAACATGGCATTTTTTTTTTTTTTTTTTTTTTTTTTTTGCACAGTCGATAGAAAAGAGTTATCTTATTAATGTTGTTTAACTATAAAGCAAAACAAATGTCTTCCCGCGCATGCGTGAATGGATATATTTACGCGGTGATTCCGATAAGTGGCCACGTACGCAAACTAAAATCAAACCAGACAGACCCGCGAAAAAGATGCGTAAACAATGAAAATGTTCTTTCGTTCGCTTGTTTTTCTTTTTCGATTATCCGAAAACAAAAAAGAAAAAAAAAAAGAAACTCTTACCGCTGGGAATAGAGGATCATGGGATTGAAAATATTTCCGTAAGAATTAATCGCATCTCAAATTTTAACGCATTTTTGTTGCCTATAATAATTTTCTTTTTTTTTTCTTTTTTTTTTTACGGCGATGCACAAGTGTCAGTCCATAGAAATATTTTGCAGAAATATTAAAATTGTTGGTTTTGATTATGTACAGTGAGAAAAAACAATTTTTTCTGAAATAAAAAATAAAAATCAAAGTGCATGTGAGGAATTTTTTCTTTTACCTGGAAGTGTGTAATCCAAGAATACAAAAAACCTCACGCAGAACAAAAAATTAAACTTTAAAAAATTATTTTTTCTGAACAAATCGAACGTCTTTTTCTTTTTAGCTGGCGAAACATTTTAACGATCCATATAAAAGGCATAAAAAATTAAGAATATAAATCCAAGCACTTCAGAAAAAGTTTCTTCAGCAGACGACACTTCCTCCTTAAGTTAAAATCCACATAGAACAATGATCATATCTTTGATTAAGTAACAATAATAATTTCTAAGTTTTTTTGTTCGAAATTCCTGAAGTTTTATGCTAGCTTCAGTCTGCCGAGATCAAATTTGTTTAATAAAAATATCGTTTTCTTTCTTACTTTTTAAGCAATAGAAAATATAGGCACTGATCTCGCAGAAGTAGAAGTCCAATGTTCTTTGTCTAACGTTTCAACTCCATTTTGCGTTTTACAGGAGGCTGCGCGATACGTGTTCATACTTGCGAGAAGAAAGTTGATTTCAGCCGATCGTTACAAAAAAAACGCGCTTTATACAGACAGCAACAGACAAGAAAAGACGAAGATAAAGTAACCATAAGGAAGAAGCGAAGTCGGTTGACTTGGAACACTGAAAGATGAGGAGGATATTTTATCAAAATTGTCCGGCGGTGATTGGAAGAACGGAAAGGAGGTGGGCGCACGTGCGATCGTGCGTGAGGGTATGTTGTATAAACTCGATGATGCGTGCGATGTGGGTAGAACTTGTTTTTGTGTGCGCGTGTGTGCGTATTGGCGTTGGTGGTGCTTGTGAGGAGAGCTTCTAAGGCATCTGGATTTTCGTGCGTGCGAGTGCAGTTCTCTGATACTGCATGTGATCAAACAGGCTTTTAACGTGTTGTGCGACGAGATAGGAATGTGTGCATGCAGCTGCGTGTTGACGCATGCGTTTCTGACTGCGTCAACCACGCAGATAGATCTCTGCCTGCGCGAACATTTCATATCGTTATTATTACTATTTTCAAGTGTACCTCTTCGAGTGCACGTAGTGCTTTCCGACAACGTTATTTTGTGCTGTTTTTCCCGCGTAGATTTCTCCTGCTTTGTGAACTCATACATATCGTGTACAGCCGTGGATAACGTTGCCACAAACGACAAATAAAACAAGCACAGTGGTTCTGGCTTATCCTTTCTGACTATTTTGTCTTAACGTTCTTAAAAATATTTTCAAGACTGTTCTTTCCTCGTTGGGTTCCAACGCCAGTCGTTCTGTTCTTTCGCTATGAATAAATGGAACTTTTCTTTCTTTCTTTTTCTTCGTCCCGTTCATTTTAAACTGATTTATGAGTATTATAAATGACGAAAATTGTCTTCACCCTTTTTTGTTGTGTCCCTTAAAGACGTGAGCGATCGTGGCTCTCTACGACTTTCTCTTCTTTGTAGCTAAATAAGATTTGAATTTTTGATATCTCTCTTAACCGATTTTCTGTTAATCATTTAAAAAAGCTGGTTAAGTAGTTTATTCACTGTTTCCTCTGTCTCTCATGCCTTTAATATGGGTTGTGAGTGTCAAATTCTCCAAACCCTATTTTCTCAATAGGTGTCCTACAAGTTTCACTTTTCTCTTTCTGATTCTAAATATAAGTGTCCTTTTGGTTTCCATTTTTTCTTAAATTTCCTCGTTATCAATTTAGTATTATCAGTATTCTTCTGTATAGCATTTGTGTAGTCTCTTCATCATCTAAGAAAAGATTGTCTAGCAATCAGTGTCATATAGGAGGATCGATATTACTAAATGGTACTGTAATAATCACTCACACGCATACGCATATATATATATATGTAATGATGTCAAGTCCATGAATGACGAAAATAATCCAACAAGATCCAACAAATATATGCGTATTCTCAGAGTATATGTGAGATTTGTTAATCAGTCAGTTAAGTGCCATACGTGATACACGCTTGGACGATCATGTCTCGAAAGAGACATGCATGACTGGGCAGAAGATTATCCCGCAGTAGGTTGCCTTTGCTTTCTGCGGTAGACTGGTTGCCAACCAAGGCTATAGAATCCAATCTGTCCTGTTATTTGACCCATAGCTGGAGGGAAGAGACGGATTAATACCTTTCCCAAGGGTATTTGCGCGTATATGATTGCATACCGAATGGAACAAATACAGTGTGGTCTGATGAAATGAACTAATTTAGCTCAGAGAAATCTAAATCGAAACTTATTTATAAATGGAACTGTGTGTGTGTGTGTGTGTGTGTGTGTGTGTGTGTGTGTGTGTGTGTGTGTGTTACCTATAGACTCCGAAACGGCTGAACCGATTTTCTTGAAAATTTACACAGTTGAACTATAAGCGCCTGCGAGTGTTCTTAGCTAGGTTTTGTGTCAAGGTACCCCCGATAAATATCGAAAATCGATAATCGAAAAAATCGGGTTATAGAAGGAGTGGTCCGATTATAATCAAATTTGATACACTCATAGACAGACGTAAGAAACGATATTCAGAAGTTTCAAGATTGCAGTTCTTACAATAGTGCAGAAAATCGATAATATATATATATATATATATATATATATATATATATATATATATAAGGCAAGATGTTTATGTGTGTGTCTGTTTATCTGCCTGTATGTCTATTTTTTAGCCCTTTTATTTTAGTTTTTGCTTCGGGTTTGGCTCTAAGTAGGTATAATTGTAGTTCTTAGTCTCAGCCATGATACCATTTACTCAGAGGACTTATTTAGCCTTCAAAATTCAGTTTACGACAAAAAACTTATTTGATATGTGGAGGTAACTGCAAGGTTAACATCCATACAGATACGTTTGCACATTAATTTATTGTTAATTCTGAATATTGCATTTTAATAAGAGTTTATCCTTACGCTTTAATATGCACATTAGTTTTGGATTTACGTCGTTTCAAGAAAGTGGATATTAGGACTGACTTTATGTACCTTCATTTTAATTTTCTTCATTCAATAAAGGAGTTCAAGATATAGAGAGATGATTAATCTTTCTTTGATTCGGCCTTGTGTCATACTTAACCGAACTCCCTAAAGCTTACAAGTTATGTCAAGAATTATCATCATCAGAAAATTGGTTGGTAGCAGGTTGAAATGTGTTAATTAGTGTGGAATAGTGTAAGAATAAAATATAGATTTTGTATGTTAAAATAGAAATTTATTAAAAGGAAAGAATAACATAAATTGTATATAAGTACGTACGTATGTATATACGTATTCAGTAGGAATGTTTTTGGACGAAGAAGAAGTAGAACGAATTAGTACAAGAGAAATAAGGTGTAATAGAACAAACTGCGACCTGACCTTATCTCCGGGTCGATTTGAAGTTGAAGTTACATTTTAGTTGTTTCGTCTCGCGGCTCCCATCGAACTGACTGACTGACTGACTGACTGACGCTGATCGGGTCTCTTTTATTGTCATTAGATTTTCGCACTGGATCGCTAAGTCCTCAAGTCTTGCAAGTCGCTCCCATTAGTCAAAAATCAATTTAACACCTACTTGTGAAATCTGGTTTCTTTAAGCAAATGGTCAATCCTTATTCAATTTGGGAAAAAAAATCGGGATTTCTCACGTCATTGTGAATTTTTGTAAAAGTGAAGAAGAAGGTTGATTTTAAATCTTAATTTCTTTTTCACTACAATATCATAATTTGGCGAACCTGAAGGAGACTAACACCACCTTTAAATTTGCTGTTTTTCATTTTTTTTTTTTTTACTTTTTTCAGCCCAGTCTTATCGATTATTACATAAAGTTTCCGATTATCAAAAAAATTTGAAAAAATTTCAATATTTAAACAATTTTAGGATGTCTCACTTTCTCATACAACGTTATAATAAATCGATCCTCCATTTTGGAACCACTCGCGTTGGGGTCGCTTTGTTTTGTTTTGTTTTGTTTTTTGTGGGGACGTGTGGTTGCTCTTGTTTTTGTCTTTTTCAAGTTTTCTTTAGTTCTTACGGTGGCATCTTCCTCGGAAACTCCAAGAATGGCTTTATTCAAAAAATTCGCAAAGGATTCAGTTGTTGAATATACGCAAGCAAAAAAGTTAATTGCACAGGATCAATTTATTATAAGGTTATATGAAAAACTGAGTCTCCCCGCCCTGTAAAATTGTTTAAATGTTGAAATTTTTACAATTAAAAAAAAAAAAAATTTATTTATTTTATTTTATTTATTTATTTATTTATTTATTTGTCAATCGGAAAGTTTAGGGTTTAATCGATAAGATTGCACTGAAAAAATTAAAAAAAAAAAATAAATGAAAGACAACAAATTTAAAGGTGGTGGCAATCTCTTTCAGGTCCGCCCATAATTTTTATACACTATTTACACTGTTCGTACTCTCGTTCTCATCTTTTTTTTTTTTTTTTTGATATTCGTACGCTCAAGCCTTCTTCAGGAAAATGAAATTTCGAACCCTTTATTTTGTCCACTGGGGTAGATTGTTCTAGTTCTACATGTCATGCCTTCTTTGGATATCCCAGTTTCAGTTATTCCCCTTTAGTAACTCGATTCTCCAAGTTTTTGTTCACCTCTGCTGAGGCCAGGTATTGAACTTTTTGGGTCAAGTCACTAAATTACTTCAACAAACAACTTTATCCACTGAGCCATTTTTCTTTCTTTTTTCCATGTCTGATTCTCTGATGAAGCTTTAATAAAAGTGAAACACGTTAAATTTATAAACATTACCTATTTGTCTCTTATCATATATATATATATATATATATATATATATATATATATATATATATAGTACTGTGCGAAAGTATTAGAACAAGAACTATTTTATCTTTTATGGGACATATTGAGAGGAAATAAACAATTTAATTAAAGTAATTTTATTTGATTTACTCAACAAATGCTTTAACAAGAAAAAATCCTTGTTACAAAATAAATTTAATATTTAGTATACTAGCCTTCTGCTTTGATCACAGCCTTCATTCTGTCAGCCATTGACATCACAAGCTTCTTCAGTGTATCTAATGGTATCTCCTGCCAAGCAGCTTGTATTTGTTCCCAAAATGTGTCTTTCGAAGTAACATTAGATTTATCAAATTTTTTTATCCAAAATATCCCACAGATGTTCAATAGGATTGAGATCAGGGCTTTGTGGGGGCCAGTTCAAATTACGAAGCCTTCGTTCCTCTTCCTTTTTAGTTGAATAATTCTTACAAAGGTTTGGCTTTTCACCCTGTATTTGAATTTCATTGAGTTTTTTAGGAAAATCACCTCTGTCCTAACACTTTTGCACACTACCGGTAGTGTGCAAAAGTGTTAGGACAGGGGGGATTTTAAACTTCATTTAAGATAAAATAGTTCTTATCCGAATACTTTTTAAACTTTATTTAAAAGATAAAATAGTCTTGTCTTAATACTTTTGCGCAGTACTGTATATATACTAGGTGCGATTGGTAAATTGTCGCAATTATTTTGATGCCTCATAAAAGATAAAATAGTTCTTGTTCTAATACTTTTGCACAGTACTGTATATATACTAGGTGCGATTGGTAAATTGTCGCAATTATTTTGATGCCCATAAAAGATAAAATAGTTCTTGTCCTAATACTTTTGCATAGCACTGTACATAGGACAGGTATGGAAGGAATAAAATTCTGTATCCAAAAAATACTATTCTTAAAAAAGTGCTCAATACAAAGTAGACTGAATAATATTTATTTAAAATTTATGACGTAAGTATGTTATAATATCACTACAAAAGTAGCTATTTTGTTTCGACACTACTTGTGTCTTATTGAATGATGGTGTTGATTTTGAGCTGAAAAGTTTTAAAAGGTTCAAAACTAGCTAAACCCCCTCAATGAATGCGTTGATACTGATAGTATTAGTTTATATATAAAGATGATGGCTTATTAATAGTTAAAAATTCTACAAATATTAAAGTAGACCGTATTAGGAAAATGATCCATAGAGAACTAAAAAGTTTAAGTCTTAAAGTCAAAATAACTACCAACATTAAACAAGTAGATTTTTTGGATGTTTACTTGGATCTTAACAATAGCTTTTTAACTTTTTATGAATGTTAGTTCTAACCCAGTATATGTACATCCTAATTCTAACCACCCACTGTCAGTCATTAAGCATATACCCTCTTCAATTGAATTTAGAATCAGCGCTATTTTTTCTGGAAAATTAGTTTTCGATAAACATAGCAAATTCTATAATTCTGCTCTTAGAAATAGCGATTATAAAGCTACTACTATTAAATTCAGAAATCCCACTAATAATGAGCATAATGAAAAAAAATGATCAAGGAAGATCATCTAGTTCAATCCTCTTTATAATCTGATGGTTAAAACTAAATTGGTACAAAAATTCTTAAACCTTATCAATAAACACTTTCCCCAAAATAATCCTCTTAGTAAAATATTCAATTATAATACTCTTAAATTGAGTTATTGTTGCACGGATAAACTCGAAAAAAATAATTTGAAAACACAACTCTCTCTCTCTCTCTCTCTCTCTCTCTCTCTCTCTCTCTCTCTCTCACACACACACACACACACACACACATAGTAGCGGGTTTGAATCCCCCCCTACCAAGAGAAAGACTCAGCAGTCTGATTCTCGAATGATAATCTCGTCCGCTGCTAACGCATGCGGAACCGGTTCGTGTCACGTGAACTTGATTTTACCTCTAATCGTGTCTCTGGTACTCGCCTCTCTTGATACCTTCTCGAATACTCTGTCGCCAGTTGCTGCCGCGATACCTTCAAGTCGCTCTCAATTGTCTTTTTGTTTTCATCATATCTCCCCAAGCAAGGCAATAAAGCTACTAAGACTGAGTATTAGAGAATATGTGAAAATATACCATAAAAAAAAAAACAAGAATTAAGAAGATAGTAGGTAACGTTTGATACTACATTTAAATATTTGAAGATCAAAGTTGACGGGGAAACAAGAAGCCGGAAGAGAGATCTACAATCAAGAAATGCGATATAAGAAACTGTTAACTTACGGTTACATCTAGCCATTTCAACTGGAAATCGATGAGACCTTTCCGCCAATCTAGTACTGCGCTTAAATTCATAAAGTCTACATACTACAGAGGAAAGTTTATCCAAACAACGACCATTAAAGTTTTATGGAAAAGACACAGGGAAGTTACGTTAAGATGGTGGGAAAGTTATTAAAACCAATATGCCATGTCAGAATCAATAACACTGCAGATTTTTATTTGTGTTTTATCAAGAATCTCTAAATATATAGCAGGAGAACCAGGCCAAATGTGGCAGTAATATTCAAAGTAAGGACGTATGGTAGACTTATAAATATGTAAGAAACATACTGACAAGAAACATTGTGTATCACAACATAGTGAACAAACCTTCTTAGCTGCAGACTTAGAAATTGATTCAATGGACTCTTTACACTTTATGTCAGCGGAAATATTTAGTACGAGAAGGCACAATGGGTCAATCATCTGTAGACCATTTTTTAGATCATATGCCAATTTGAAATTATCAAATTGATCTGGCTTATTAAGACAGAGCTAAATAGCTGTGTTATCAGTATAGATGCCGAACTGAAAATTGGTGACATCAGGAGGGAGGTCATTTATAAAAAATAAGCAACAATATAGGTTCAAGGATTGATCCCTGGAAAACCCCTTCATTAACGCCAAAAGATCTAGAACAGTAATCATTCAAGAGATTTTTCATTTCATGATTTAATCTAAACTTATTTATAAATGGAATTTTGTCTGTGTGTGTGTGTGTGTGTGTGTGTGTGTGTGTGTGTGTGTGTGTGTCCGTTACCTATAGACTCCGAAACGGCTGAACCGATTTTCTTGAAAATTTACACAGTTGTACTATAAGCGCCTGCGAGTGTTCTTAGCTAGGTTTTGTGTCGAGGTACCCACCCCCATAAATATCGATAATCGAAAAAATCGAGTTATAGAAGGAGTGGTCCGATTTTAATAAAATTTGATACACTCATAGACAAAGACATAAGAAACGATATTCAGAAGTCTCCAGGTTGCAGTTCTTACAATAGTGCAGAAAATCAATAATATATATATATATATATATATAAGGCAAGATGTTTTTTTGTGTGTCTGTTTATCTGCCTGTATGTCTGTATTTTTTTGAGCCCTTTTATTTTAGTTTTTGCTTCGGGTTTGGCTCTAAGTAGGTATAAGTGTAGTTCTTAGTCTCAGCCATGATACCATTTACTCAGAGGACTTATTTAGCCTTCAAAATTCAGTTTACGACAAAAAAAATTAATTGATATCGATACCAGGAAATCAAAATTTGACTTACATCAATTCATTTTTCTTTCAGTCTACGGTTTCGCTTTAACAGGAAACAACTATTGCTTTTTAGTCTTTCGTGCCAACGTCCAAAGAGTCTGAGCTCCAGGACCATGAATTAGTTTTAAAGCTTTCATTACAACCAAACAACGCCAGTCTATATTGCTAGTAAGGAATACGTATATGCTGGAAAAACTCTCACAAATGAAACTTGTAGCAATTGAAATGGGATTTTATAAAAGGATGCTGAGAATATCATGGCCTGAACATGTGAGCGAGGAAAAGGTTTTAGACAAAATGGAAACAATATAAATATATATTGATTTTCTATGCTCCACTTAGATGTAGCACAAAGAGCCGAAAGTATTGGGTACCCAGTGAGGATCGAACTCACTACTCAGCTGTAACAGGCTCTAGCGAAACCAGCTTGCTAACCATCACACCACATCGGGATGCATATATATATACATTCCTCATTCACCTCCCATCAGATAAAGGTAAGTGATTCTGCGCTATACCTCAAGGCACATATAGCCGTTTAGCACTCAAACACCTCAGCAACACACAACTATATGCCGTAGCCACAGACATAACCCCAACCCTAATAGAACACCGCATTAACACTGCATGGTATGAGATGTGCAAGTTACGGAAAATCCCTAGCAAGTACAGACTAAATTTTACCACCAGGAACAGTAACCCCCAAAATTCTACCACCTAATCAAAACACACAAAAATAACACGACACCAAAGATTAGACCCATTGTCTCTAGCATAGAAGGCCCCACATACAAAATAGCATGGCTACTATCACAAATCCTTAAACCCATACTCTCCACCTTCCCCGGACACGTTAAAAGTTCCGATGAAGTCATCCATAGACTACACGGTATCCATCAAAACAAGCTACTACATAACCGATACGCATTCAGCCTTGATGTTGTTTCGCTATATACGTCAGTACCGGCCCACCCAGCGGTTGATTTATTAACGGAATGCATCAACACTTCGAGCATACACTGCTACTACTTCACCCCAAAGAACATACACCTACTCCTGAGAACTATAGTAGACGACACCTACTTTACGTTCCAAGGACGCACCTACAAACAGACCACCGGCCTTCAGATGGGGTCCAGCCTATCGGGACTACTTGCCGTCACATACATGAACCAACTGGAGCGTCGTGCACTCAGGACCTGCCATTCATACGCCTTAGTCACGAGATTCATTGATGATATACTCATCCTTACTTCTTCACGTGACGAGGCAAGCAGAATGGCAGCGACGTTCAACAGAATGGACGGCAAAATAAAATTCACGATTGAGCAACCCGATGCCAGTGGGTGCCTATCACTGCTAGACTTCAGGCTAAAAGTATCGGATCGAAGTGAAGTTCACACTGATTTCTACAAAAAGCCTGCCAGCAGGGATATGTTTGTCCACTACCGACCAGCCCTCCCTCTCAGCGCTAAGACTGGCTACATCGAAAACGAGCTCGCACGTATCCGAAACACGTGCAGCAAAGAAGAGCACGTTAACACCCACACTGCACTCTTCAAGAAAACACTGGTGACTAACGGCTACCCACAGTCTTTTGTGGGACGCCTGGAACGGAAGGGTAGTAGGGGCCCAAGGCGCCACACCCTATCTAACACCTGCTTCCTGAGGCTACCACACTTCGGCGAAAATATAACATCAAAAATACGTAGAGCTATCCGCAGAGAGGGATTGGACATACTAGCATACTACGGCCCCACTCTTCGCAGACACCTCAACCCCAACCACAGACAAATAACAACACCACATGCACACTAGCCAATTGCCCTATTACAGGCACCGGTATATGCCACCAGGTATATGTCGTATACCGCATACAATGTGCCAAATGCGAGGCATTCTATGTTGGCAGCACTACAAGACCATTACATATCAGGATAAAAGAGCACTTACACACGCAAGCGTCGTCTTTCCAAAAACATTTTTTAAAAAATGCAAAAATACTAACAAGAACATAACCGTCAATATCGAGGCCAGAGAGCGCAACTTAGGTAACCTGCGCCTAAAAGAGTCCCTAATAATAGCTAAATTACACCCGCAAATCAACGGCCGGCAAGAGCTAAACCTATATTACATAACAGAATAGACAACGCTAACACGCACATGACACACACTCACCACAACAATAAAGCTCATACACACGAGCATGATAGTAACAATAACCACGCACACACATTTCTCCCACCCAGCAGAGTAGCGGAGGCGCTTATAACAAACCGCACACCGGTAAGCACACACACACACACACACACACACACACACACACACACACACACATAAAAAACAAGGTAGATTTAATTACAATATCACGCTCACATAGACACGCATACATGACGCGACCACAACAAACAAACACCACCAGATCAATCAGATAGATAAAATAACAGTAATGAAACTGATACTCTTTGACCCGGTCAAAGAGTCATATGAACTTCCAGATCGCATTAAGATTCACCATACATACAAGCAGACTGATATCATCAGACCATAAAGACCCCAACTAGAATACGCACACATACGCACATACATACGCACACACATACACACACACACACACACACACACGTACAGCAGCTAGAATACACGCACATACACACGCACACACACACGCACACACATGCATACATACACACACAGTCGTACAGCAGCAGTGGACAACTCTCGCCACAGACGGACCGCGACGAAGTTCAGTCTAAAGCTTATCTGTCATTCTGAAGATGAGATTTTAATCTCGAAATATCGATGTAATAAATAGGTAATACAAACACTTCCTTACCTTTCTTTATTTCATTCAACGCATTGTGACAGCCTTCAAGACATAACCCATACAACTATTTTACACAATGCTTCAAGCAAATTACAAAACTTTAACACACACACATATATATATATATATATATATATATATATATATATATATATATATATATATATAACAACAGGAAAATATTTTAAGAAGACTTTTTCTTTTTTTTTTTTGTCTTTCAAACGTTTCTAGAGATGGTTGAAAAAGATATTCTTTTTCTCCAAATATTACATCTTCAATCTTCAATATCTTAATATCAATTACAAAATTCTCTTTTCAACTGTACTAATGGATTCGAACAATAACAAGTTACAAACGTCCGTTTATAAAAATCAGCAAGCTTATATCCATGTCCTCTTTACTTTAATAACTAATGTCATCACAAATAAAAAAAATGGCTATAATAGACATTGAAATAGAATAGATTTAATGTCTTCACCATGAATTCTTTTTCTATGTGACGTGTTCCCTTAGGACCTTTCCTCTCCGCCATTTCTTTTCGACAGAGATTGAACCTATATCGTCTTTTAAATCTAGAAAACTATACAAAAGTGTGGTTTACTTTTAAGTTAAGAAAACTTATTTTTCTATATGCCATGTTTCTTCAGAACATTGGCGATCATGGCCCTCCACAATTTCTAGTCCTACGTAGCGCTTAATATATTTCAAATTTTTGGTATATTGTCGTAAACCTTGTTCTGTCATCCATTTACTTAAGGTAAATGTGTTATGTTTTATTTTCCTCTGTCACTTTTGCCTTCAATCTTTCCTGCATCAGATTTTCCGTTCCCTCCTTTCTCATACATGACATGAGTATAGTTTCTTAAATTCAAAAGATTCAATCTCTGTTGACAGGAAGTTGTAGAGAACCAAAGTTTGAAAGGGACAGACAGCATCGAAAAAGATAAATATAGTGCGTGTAGAAGACATTTAATTTCGCTAGTGAAGTGGAATCTGCACTGGCCAAAGATTGAACTTATATCGTCTTTGAAATCCTAATGTTGCTGTTTATAAAAATCAGCAAACTTATACCCATGTCCTCGTTACTTTAATAGCTAATGTCCTCACAAATAAAAAATAGCTATACTAGACACTGTAATAGAATAGATTTAATGTCTTCACCATGAATTCTTTTTCTATGTGACGTGTTCCTTTAGGACCTTTGTTCTCCGCCATTTCTTTTCGACAGTGATTGAACCTATATCATGATTTATTTTTTAATTTTTTTTCATGATTTATGTTTAAATATACTTTTGTACTTATTGTTCACAATAAAATTTTTATGCTCATTTGGGTTTTTTTAGGTCTCTGGTACGTTTGAGGTATTTTGGTATATGAAGGATTGAATGCTGATGGGCATGTTCTTGTGGTGGATGAGAAAATTGTAAAGTATGTTTGGGTCGCGAGTCGGATTAGCTCGGTATAGGATAGGTACTGAAGACCAACCTGAGTTTTCCCACCCCCCAACCAGCCTTGTGCCACAATTGTATTATATACAATAAATAAAAATATTAACCTATATCGCCGTTTAAATCTGGAAAGCTATACGCAAGTCAAGTGTGGTCTACTTTTAAGCTAAGAAAACTACGAAGGTAACTTATTCTTCTATGTGCCATGTCTCTTCAGGACATTGGCGATCATGGCCCTCCACAATTTCCTGTCCTTTGTAACTCTTTTTGTTCGCCCAGTATTGTATAACTGAAAAATATAAAACAAGCATAAACAAATATAACCGACTTTTTGTTGTATATTGTTGTCATTGAACGAAGATAATACAATCAAGATTGGATGTGCGTTGTGCTGCAGTGGATATCGACTCGAAACGACAAATTGGGTAGCCGAGTTCGAATTCCAGTTGAATTCTTTGCATTCACTTACGCACAAATACCCTGGGGAAAGGTATTAATCACTCTCTTCCCTCCAGTTATGGTTTAAATAATAGTACAGATTGTGTTCTAAAGCCTTGGCTGGCAACTAGTCTACCGCAGAATGCAATGGTAAGAAACTGCGGGATAATCTTCTTCCCAGTCAGTCATGTATGTCTCTTTCGAGACATGATCGCCCAAAGCATGTATCACGTATGGCAGTTAACTGACAATGTCGCTTCGGTACGACGTAGTCTTTCTGAATTCTGTAGTCAGGAAATTAAGTTCACTTCCGGCTCAAACCTAACTCACTTTCTACTACTTGATCTGACTTTATTTATTTTTATTAAAATGGGGATGAGTGAAGACTGGTTTTTATCTGTTTTTTATTAAATGACTTGACCCAATCACTGACCTAAACGAAGCATACAATATTAGCTGCACCAAAACATCACATTCTTTCTTACCATTCTTATCACAAACACCATAATAATTCAGATACTCTGTGAAATCCTAACTATTCGCACATGTACAATTTGAACTATGGGAAGTAAAGAAAAAAATGAGAAACCTTAATGAATATCTACTGTATGTATAATAACATATGCAAGGATCTAAACAAAATGGGATCAGTAATAATAAGAGAAGTCTACAGCTATATGGTCCACCGGTCCTCCAGGTTTGGGAGTTGGGTGCAGGGCTAACAACCCTGCCCCGTAAAAAACAGTCTGTTACAGAAACAGCAACAAAAAGTTGCTGCTCTATGCACCATCTGGGTGTGATGGATATATGATGATGAATAATAAGAGAACAAGTCAGTCAGTCAGCTAAGTGCCATATGCGATACACGCTTGGGCGATCATGTCTCGAAAGAATTCGAACTCGGCTCCCCGGCTTCTCGTTCCGAGCCGATATCCACTGGACTACAATGCACATCCGCTCGTTGTTTGTATTCGACTCTGCTTCGCTGCAGCGAAGTCGGCGTGCGGCGGCGTCGTCGTAGTCGTAGGCGTTGTCAGCTCGCTTCGGCGGCGGCGGCAATGGCAACGGCTAACGGCAAAACGGCGGACGACGTGCAGCAGCAGCAGCAACGAACCACGGAAGCCGGTGAGGGTGCACCAGGCCTAGACGGACGAGATCTAACGCACACTAACAAGACCCTGACTAAATGCATTAATTTGTCAATGAGGGAAAGCACGGAAAGTCTGTAAAGGAGAATTGGATAGATGCATGAAACACATACTTCCGCCCATCCCGTTTAAGGAACGATTCCTCCGGGATTACAGACGAACTGTGCTCTCGACCTTCTCTCGCACCTCTGACCAATTCATTTCCAGCAAGAGATAGGGATCGAGCTAGACACCGAGTATCTCCACCGGCCCGTCCGTCCAGAGTAAAGGCCCCGGATATGAAACTCACTTCTACGCGCCAAAACGCAAGCCGACATATGGTTGACCTTGACCCCTGCTACCGTCTCGTACACTCTGATCTGTTTGCCGACTTCGTCAATCTCGGTTCTGCTCGACACAAGAACCGAAACGTCATCAGTATAGGCGGAATAAACGGGAAACTTTCACTAGAAGCAAAGAAGAGATTACTGGATTGCTATGTGATGTCAGTTCTTCAATATGGCAGTGAATGCTGGACAATATCTTCAAAGATTACGGGAAAACTTGAAGCAGCTGAAATGTGGTTCTACAGAAGGATGCTGCGGATATCGTGGACCGAGCATGTAAGCAATGACAAGGTGTTGGAAAGAATGGAAAAGAAAAGGATATTAAAACTGAGCATCAGGAAGAGACAAGTGAAGTTCCTGAGACATGCAATGAGGAAGGAGGGCTTGGAGAATCTGATACTAACAGGCCAGATAGAGGGAAAAAGAGACAGAGGAAAGCAGCGGATAACATATTTCAAGGACCTGATCAGGTGGATGACAGAACAGGGATTGAGAGACGCTACAGGAGAAAGCGTGCTAAGAGCTACCAGGGAGAGGGAGACATGGAAGAGCATGATCGCCTACATCCTGAAAGGACCAGGTGCATAGAAGAAGAAGAAGAAGAAGAAGAAGAAGAAGAAGAAGATCTGGTCGAGGTGGTAGCACCAGTTAAGGAGGTTCCGCCTAGGACCGGATTCGCCCGTAAATTGCAAAGGAAAGGCTCCAACGCAAGAACGTAAAGCAAATGCGAAAGCACACAGCCTTGACAAATAAAGCGAGACAATACGAAAGTACTCCGATCGTACTCCATTCACTTCTACCAGTGCAACAGGAGACGCGTACAGAAGTCGGATCCAGGTTATCCAGGTTAGAAAATACAACCCGAAATCGACTGCCGAAAGAATAACCTCCAAAAAACGATGGTCAACCCTATTGAATGCCTTGAACTCATCTAAATTGATCACCTGTGGTTTACCGTCGACTTGCTCGACGATCAAACGTACGAAATGAATGTTGTCTTGAATAGTCTTATCCTTCACAGCACGTTCAAAATCATTCAGACGAGACAGGACAAATTGAAAACCGGTGGCTATGATTTGGGCTAAAATCTTCAACTTTGCATTTTTTTAATAATCGTATCGCCCCAAGCAAGGCATTTTACTGCCACTGTTGTGCAGGGGGTTACTGTTATGTCGCCAAGTATAATGAATAACTCAACAACAGAATCAGAAATATAAGTTGTATTCCGCGGAAAGATGGTTAGTAAGTACAGAAGTGAATTAGTAGTATTTACAATAGAAGAGATACAATAGTCCAATCCGTCGTAAGACGTGTGTATAAGTGATTACTTCCGGTACGCCACCGGAAGTGTGTCTAACTCTCGCACTGACTCTCAAGTGACTCTGTACGAACCCGTACCACTATCCACAACTCTCCATGTAGAGAATCCACCATTGCTATATATAGCAATGGGAAACAGTCCATTATGTAGTCCAATAGGGGCGGCGCCATAACAGTTACATAGGAGGAAAATTATGAGAAGGAGTGACAGAATAAAGAGGGTGTCAGGAAGCGGGTAGGAGAGGGATGAGAATACTACAGAAATGAGATGAGAGCATGAGAGAGAAGTTGCAAGTTAGTGAGATAAGAGATGACTATTGACTTTACATTTAAATTCTTGGAGATTGTAGCTGTCGGAGAAGCAAATAAACGGAAGGGAATTCCACAGGCGGGAAGTGCGAGAAAAGAAACTGATGGAGTAGAATTTGCATTTACATCTTATTGGCTTCACAGTAAAAGGGTGGGACCTAGTTGCTAATCTTGGGGCTCGAGTAAATTCGTATATAGGGGGCACCAGTGAGCTAAGTTCATCCGAGTAGAAGCCGTGAAAGTAAAATCGTCAAAGACCAATATTTACCTCTTTCATCCTCGCCGTTCTTGTTTTCGCGTAGCAACTTGATCCCACCACTAGTGAAGCGTTGAGGTATAGATCGCTGCTTTATTCAGTACATGCAAATCAGTCCCTGAAAAAAAAAATCAAGAATGGGTGACTGTCTCAAGTACAGTTCACAAGGAAGACCATCTAACCCCGAAGTTCTGTCTCGGTCAACTTCAGATATCAGATTCTGTAACGGAGTCCTCGCACCCAGCCACTTGGGCCGCCTCAAGGCGGAGAAAGTCGGCCAAATAGGCATCGATATAGGCAGTGCTCAGTCATTATATTATACGAGTTGTCCCCCTTAGACTATACTCCTAAAAAGTTGTTGTGGAGGAATATCCTGTCCTACTCAGGAATGGGTATGGCCCGGGTTATAAAAGACCGGGACTAGAACGAACTACAGAGTAATCTAGAGTGTTCATGATTATACGAGGGTCTTCGTCATTACACGAGAGATTGAGAGCCATCGGCCTTAGACGAGAGTTACACGTTACTAGACGGAAGCCTTCTTCTCAAGACGGACGCATACGTCCTATACAGAGACATTGGCTTCTTAATTGTTATTCGTGTTAACTGTTCGTCGGTGTACTTGTATTTGGTTTATTGTACTCAGGTATAATAAATCTCTATTTATATATCCTCAGTGTTAAGAGTTATTTCTTGCACTATTCTTTCTCTGTTTATCCCCTCCCGGGATAAAACAAAAGGAAAGATAGAAAAATAGATACTTCCGGCCTCTCAGAGTCCCCGTCAGATAATAAAGAAAGCCGACATGATGGCTACTATTACCTATCTCCATACTGACTTGTCTCTTGTTCATTATTGTTAGTATTGACCTATAGACCATATAACATTACAAGTCATACCGGGCTTCCTTGTGAACAAATCCTGAATGGATTCACGAAAGCCTCACGTACGCCCTCGTTTGTAGTCACGGGTCGCTTTTCCGGCATTGTGACGCTCGCGATACGCCTATTGGATGCACTTTTCACTTCCTCTACACTCAGTTCAGTGGCCATATTCGTTACCTCTGGAGACATTTATTTTTAACCTAGACCTAACTACTCTTAATAAGCAAAGCTATCTTTCTCCTAGGTAAGGCCACATTCCTGCTATCAAGTAATTTCATCGCCTGATCAACATTTGCTTCACATACCGTTTGAGCTACTAACCTATTTAGATTGAGTCTGACGACTATCAGTCAGTCAGTTAAGTGCCATATGTGATACACGCTTGGGCGATCATGTCTCGAAAGAGACATGAATGACTGGGCAGAAGATTATCCCGTAGTAGGTTGCCATTACTTACTGTGGTAGACTGGTTGCCAACCAAGGCTATAGAAACCAATCTGTCCTACCATTTAACGCGTAGCTGGAGGGAGAAGAGGTAGATTACATTATTATATTAAGTATAATTAACGGGGGATCAGTTTATTACTTCATAACAATAGAAAACAGATCCCCCACTTTATGCCCAGTAGAAGTTTCAAATAATACTTCCAACTATTATATTCAGTCAGTCAGTTAAGTGCCATACGTGATACACACTTGGGCGATCATGTCTCGAAAGAGACATGACTTACTGGGCAGAATATTATCTCGCAATAGGTTGCCATTATTTTCTGCGGTAGACTGGTTGTCAGCCAAGGCTATAGAACCCAATCTGTCCTGTTATTTAACCCATAACTGGAAGGAAGAGACGGATTAATACATTTTCCAAGAGTATTTGCGAGTAAGTTAATGCAATGAATTCAACTGAAATTTGAACTCGGCTCTCTGATTTCTCATTCCGAGCTGATATCGACTGCACCACAACGCACATCCCTGACGACTATAATCATCAGCAAACGATCGAATTTTAGATTTCAATGAATCCCACAACTTGCTCCTAGCTACAGCTCTCGTCAATTGTAACATTAGTAGCAGCTAGTCCTGGAACCGAACTTGCCAAATAATAATACGTTCAATTTCCAGTAGCCAACCAACATAACCTTAGGCTTATCTAAGTTTGCACAAACCCGGACGAGCCTATAATCCCAATAAACTATAGAAATGAAACTTGGACAACCTAAAACCCCTATCTAGACTCTCTTAGCCAAAACTCGATCGAGGTAGCTAGAAGGTACCGCCAAAACTGAACCGCCCTTATTGGTCTATGTTCGCACTATCTCCCGGGGGCGCTCATATTGATATTTATCGACAATACCGAACTTGTCGATAAAGTCCCAAAATAGCTTCTCGTCCGGGTTGTTAGTACCTGATCTATCCCCTATACGATCTATGTCAGTATCAAGGACGGCATTTTAATTGGCCGCTAAAACTACCTGTCGCACTCGGCTCGATCTGCCGAAACAAAACAGACTGTTCCGCATTGTCACTGGACACATAAGCCCCATTCACACGGAAAAACTAAAGATCGCGAGTGTGATGGTACTCATATATGCAGCCTTGTACCATACTAAGTCAAGCTTACTTAACATTGACGAAAACAGATCTTCATCTATCTATATATAAAATGATGTGACTTTTCTTAGTTTGTCTGGTTATCACATCCTCTAAATAGCCATTGACCGATCGGAATCGCATATTGGAGAGAACTGCAAGCAGGTTGAAAAGTACAAATGATTTTATTAAGGTGCATATCTTAATACAATAAATTTTCATTAATTTTGTTGGAAAAACCTTTCATCATTTAACATGCAATATTCTCCAACTATTTTAAAAACAATTTAATGTAAAATAACAAATACTTATTCAATAAAATGGTTTTTCCATATCTTTTCTTTAAGTTTTTATATACAAGAGTTCAATTTCTATTTCTTCCTGTATTTGCGAGAACTATAAACAAATCCCAAGTCCAAACACTTCAAAAATCTGGTTCCAGAAAGAAATTATTACGGATAGCCAGTTGTATGTTGCATGCTGAAGAGTAAGAAATACTATGATCTCGCTGTTAAAAAAAAAAAAAGATAAACTTTCTTAAGCATTGTTTACCATCAAGTATTAAAGAAATTATTAAACCGTTTAGTAGGGGTTTTCTCAAAGTATTTTTCCAAACAAATTCAAATTTCATTCATTGATTTGCGAAATTAAACGAAACGTAGAGTTTGTAAATCGCGACGAAAAATGTTAGCGATAATTTCAACAATATTAAATATTGTGAGGATTTCAACTAAAAATTTCTAGTTCTCCTATCATTCAAAAAAATTATTAGTATTTATTAGTATTTATGGTGATTTATTTTTACAATGTCAATATGTCACGCTTTTTCAAGGACGTTGTTTTTGTTAAGCAAATATTTACAAAACCAAATAACCGAGCCACAAAACGATCTGCATAGTTTTATGACCACTCATCAACTGATTCATAGTTGAGAAAGAATCTTATTTATGACAGGTCTACAAAAGAAGTTATTCCAAACAGTAAAATTCATGACAGCTGGACTATATATCATTAGTAAGACATTCTTGATTGGTAGGCCGTTTAACATTAATATCACTGTTTAAGATAAGACGAATGTTATCTCCAACACGCGTACTGACCAAAAATAATTTTTATAGCTATAAGAAAAAATATCGAGATAAAAAAAACTTACAGTAAATACGCACGCAACATGAACATCATTTTTAATGGTTAAACGTTTTTGTATAGATGTATATGATTTTTGTTTTCAACATTTAAATCGTTATCTACCGGATTAGGCACCGAAATGTTTTGATTAGAGGAAACATGCCTCTCGACAGAGATTGAACCTATGTCGTATTTTAAATCTGAGAAACTATTCTCAAGTCTTGTAGGACTAACTTTTTCTGATGACGTGAAATGGAAAGAGTCTATTGAATCAATTTCTAAATCTGCAGCTAAGAAATTTGGTCAACTATGTGCAAGACAATTTTTCTCTCCAGAATCTATCTTACATATTTATAAGTCTACCATTCGTCCTTGCTTTGAATAATGCTGCCATATCTGGTCTGGTGCTCCTGCGATATATTTAGATATTCTAGATAAAATCTAAAGAAAAATCTGAAATCTTATATGTCTTGACCTGGCACCTCGGCTTTGCTCACTTTTTCACCGCTGTACCGTTGCTTTTTTTGTGCATTTTCTATAAATACTTTCATGGCAAGTCTTCGAATTAACTTTCCTCTATGCTACCTAGACTTTATGAATTTAAGCGCAGTACTAGATTGGCGGCAAGGTCTCAACAATTTACAGTTGAGTAAGCTAGATAAAACCGTAAGTTCTATGCTAAAAATTTCTTCTATCGCACTTCTCGATTGTGGAACTCTCTTACGGCTTCTTGCTTCCCAGTCAAATATGATCCTCAAAAATTTTAAATCAATGTCAATCGTCAACTTTTGTTTTTATAATTCAGTTTCTTTTGTTGTCCTCTCTTCTTAATATTGGATTTTCTCAAATTTTCTAACGCTCAGTCTTGCATCCTAGCGGCTTTATTGCCTTGCTTGGAGTGAAGCGATTAAAAAGAAATCGTGCTAAAAGAACAACTAAGTTAACTTATTTTATGTGCTGAGTCTCTTCAGGACGTTGGCGATTAATGCTCTCCACAGATTGAAAACAACAGGAAAATATTTCTTTTGAGAAGCCTTTGTATTTCATTTATGTTTTCTTTCAAAAGTTTCTAGATAGGATTAAAGATGATATTCTTTCTTCTCCAAATATTACATCTTCTCCAAATAATACATTTTCAATCTTCAATATCTTAATATCAATTACAAAATTCTCTTTTCAACTGTACTAATGGATTCGAACAATAACAAGTTACAAACGTCCGTTTATAAAAATCAGCAAGCTTATATCCATGTCCTCTTTACTTTAATAACTAATGTCATCACAAATAAAAAAAATGGCTATAATAGACATTGAAATAGAATAGATTTAATGTCTTCACCATGAATTCTTTTTCTATGTGGCGTGTTCCCTTAGGACCTTTCCTCTCCGCCATTTCTTTTCAACAGAGATTGAACCTATATCGTCTTTTAAATCTAGAAAACTATACAAAAGTGTGGTTTACTTTTAAGTTAAGAAAACTTATTTTTCTATATGCCATGTTTCTTCAGAACATTGGCGATCATGGCCCTCCACAATTTCTAGTCCTACGTAGCGCTTAATATATTTTGAATGTTTGGTATATTGTCGTAAACCTTGTTCTGTCATCCATTTATTTAAGGTAAATGTGTTATGTTTTATTTTCCTCTGTCACTTTTGCCTTCAATCTTTCCTGCATCAGATTTTCCGTTCCCTCCTTTCTCATACATGACTTGAGTATAGTTTCTTAAATTCAAAAGATTCAAAAGATTCAATCTCTGTTGGCAGGAAGTTGTAGAGAACCAAAGTTTTAAAGGGACACACAGCATAGAAAAAGATGAATATAGTGCGTGTAGAAGACATTTAATTTAGCTGGTGAAGTGGAATCTGCACTGGCCAAAGATTGAACTTATATCGTCTTTTAAATCATAATGTTGCTGTTTATAAAAATCAGCAAACTTATACCCATGTCCTCGTTACTTTAATAGCTAATATTCTCAAAAATAAAAAATAGCTCTACTAGACACTGTAATAGAATAGATTTAATGTCTTCACCATGAATTCTTTTTCTATGTAACGTGTTCCTTTAGGACCATTGTTCTCCGCCATTTCCTTTCGACAGAGATTGAACCTATATCGTCTTTTAAATCTAGAAAACTATACACAATTTAAGTGTGGTTTTCGACAGAGATTGAACTTATATCATGATTTATTTTTTAATTTTTTTTTTCATGATTTATGTTTAAATATACTTTTGTACTTATTGTTCACAATAAAATTTTTATGCTCATTTGGGTTTTTTTAGGTCTCTGGTACGTTTGAGGTATTTTGGTATATGAAGGATTGAATGCTGATGGGCATGTTCTTGTGGTGGATGAGAAAATTGTAAAGTATGTTTGAGTCGCGAGTCGGATTAGCTCGGTATAGAATAGATACTGAAGACCAACCTGAGTTTTTCCCCCTCCCCAACCAGCCTTGTGCCACAATTGTATTATATACACGAAATAAAAATATTGCACCTATATCGCCTTTTAAATCTTGAAAATATACACAAGTCAAGTGTGGTCTACTTTTAAGCTAAGAAAACCACTAAAATAACTTATTCTTCTATGTGGCATGTCTCTTCAGGACATTGGCGATCATGGCCCTCCACAATTTCCTGTCCTTTGTAACTCTTAGTAAATGTCTTTTTGTTCACACAATATTGTATAACTTAAATATATAGAACAAACGTTAACAATAAGTTCCTTAACCGATTTGGTATATTTTTGTTGTGTCTTCGTTGCATTGAACAAAGATAACGCAACCAAAAATATATTGTCGCTCTGGTACGACGTAGTCTTTCTGAATTCTGTAGTCAAGAAATAAAACTCGCTTCCACCTCGCTCGCCTGCTCTCACTAACTCACTTTCTACTTCTTCTTCTTCTGACGATATTTATTTTTGGACATTACAAAAAATGTGACACAAGGTAAAATATGGGGATAATCGAAAGCTGGCCTTCATCTTTCTCATATTAAATAACCTAAGTAGCCACAATCACTGACCCCAAAAAACGATAAATATTCCTTGCACCAAAATATCACATTCTTACCATTCTTGCTGCAAACTACATAATACCTCAAATAATCTATGAAGTCTTATATACATACAGAGTTTTGGGTGTGCATAAGATATCTGCGGTTGTGTCTAGGAAGGAGGAGACCGTTACCGATTCTCAGACATTTAAGAAGTACTAATGGAAAGTTTCAAAATACAATTTTGCATTAATAGATTTGCCGGCACCTCCTGTAACATAGAGGCCTATTTTTCTTTTTTTCCCTCAAATTGTGTTTTATTCTATGGCAAAGATAGTAATTTCTAATACTGCTTTTGTGTTAGTTCTACTCTTACGAAAGAGATATATTCAATGCGTACTTCCTAAGTTTAGCCTAGAATTAAATTTTACTAGTCCCTGTTTTACATGCAATCATACTTCTACTTCACTAGCGAAATTAAATGTCTTCTACACGCACTATATTCGTCTTTTACTATGCGGCGTGTCCCTTTCAAACTTTGGTTCCCTACAACTTCCTGCCAACAGAGATTGAATCTTTTGAATTTAAGAAACTATACTCAAGTCATGTATGAGAAAGGATGAAACGGAAAATCTGATGCAGGAAAGATTGTACGTAAAAGTGACAGAGGAAAATAAAACATAACACATTTACCTTAAATAAATGGATGACAGAACAAGGTTTACGACAATATACCAAAAATTTGAAATATATTAAGCGCTACGTAGGACTAGAAATTGTGGAGGGCCATGATCGCCAATGTTCTGAAGAGACATGGCATATAGATGAATAAGTTATCTTAGTAGTTTTCTTAGCTTAAAAGTAAACCACACTTGACTTGTTTATAATTTTCCAGATTTAAAAGACGATATAGGTTCAATCTCTGTCGAAAAGAAATGGCGGAGAGGAAAGGTCCTAAGGCAACACGCCACATAGAAAAAGAATTCATGGTGAAGACATTAAATCTATTCTATTTCAATGTCTAGTATAGCTATTTTTTTTATTTGTGAGGACATTAGCTATTAAAGTAACGAGGACATGGGTATAAGTTTGCTGATTTTTATAAACAGCAACATTAGGATTTAAAAGACGATATAAGTTCAATCTTTGGCCAGTGCAGATTCCACTTCACTAGCTAAATTAAATGTCTTCTACACGCATTATATTTATCTTTTTCTATGCTGTGTGTCCCTTTCAAACTTTGGTTCCCTACAACTTCCTGCCAACAGAGATTGAATCTTTTGAATTTAAGAAACTATACTCAAGTCATGTATGAGAAAAGAGGGAACGGAAAATCTGACGCAGGAAAGATTGAAAGCAAAAGGGGCAGAGGAAAATAAAACATAACACACTTACCTTCAAAGCACACTGATCTCCATAGCAGTAAGATCTTCAATTTTTACAATGATGTTCACCATGCATAAGACTCAAGAGCTACACGAGGTAGAGGCTTAAAAAGTAAGAAGCCCCTGGCCGAGCATTGAGATGCAAGTGACCCCTGGAAGTGAGTGACGAAGAAAAGTCTTTACAAGAAACAAGCAATCCAATCCTAAACGGGAAACAAGGAACCAAGCGATAGGCGAACCTATTTATTCCAATAAGTGGTACGTTGACATATTGTATTTCACTTTGTCGTTATATCTGAGTAGAGGTTTACGTGCACCACTCTGAAGCTGACTGTATAACAGTACTTTGGGAGTTCAGTCCTCCGTAGGACAAGGCCATTATCATCTAAGTTGGGACTGCATCAGAAATCCGACTGATGTTCCACATTTGAACAGCTCAGCATTGGAGACCCTGCCAGAAAGTGCATAACCACAGATAGAGCGAAGGTAGTGTTTATGGAAGACATCAAGCATATCACTGTGTGTGTGGTAAAGCATTGATGACTCTGAACCGTATAGGAGTGCTGTCAGTAATACTAGACGATAAACTGCAACTTTGTTTTCAGTAATATACATATACACTACCGGCCATAATTATTGGGCAACCCCAGTTTTTAAAAAGAAATGATGTATTTCATAATATTTTTAGTATTTATTGCCAAGTGGATAATTCTAAATGAAAATGGAATGGTTCTTTTGGTATTACTACTTTGCAAAATTTTACAAGGCAGTCAGGAACCCTAGCTTTGGCCAGCCAATAAGAAGAAGAGACTAGCATATGAAAGAGAGCACACAAACTGGACACCAGAACAGTTCATTTGATGCGCATGTTATTGTGCAGTATTAACAAAAGAACCATTCCATTTTCATTTAGAATTATCTACTTGGCAATAATATACTAAAAATAGTATGAAATGCATCATTTCTTTAAAAAAAAAACTGGGGCAGCCTAATAATTATGACCGGTAGTATATATATATATATATATATATATATATATATATATATATATATTCTAAACATATGCTATTAAATATAAGAGACAATGAATGTCTATTATGTTTAATCATGAGCCGTTCTAAAACGTCGTATTTTTGCTTTAATTTCAGTTGAAAATAAAGACAAAAATTCTCCAACATTTGGATAATTATTTATTGGTTTCCTTCTAAGCTATCGGCTCACATGAGCCATCTTCAGAGAGGTTGTTTAAACTGAAATATTATAAAATCCACCATCACCGACGATTTTATTTTGTGTTGACATAAAACTCCGCTTGGCAACGGCAATAGTTACCAAAAATAATAAACGCAGTTCCTAAGTTTGCGATGCGGTTTTATGACGTCACACCGCAGGATAGCGCGAAATGACAACAAAACCATATAGTCAAATGCAATGTAATATGTTATTTCCTGTTTTAAAGTTGATTTTATTGAGTGTTGGTTGTTTTGATTTGATGTACATGGCCTCCAGTTTCTGCAGGTTCCTCTTACTGTGTGAGATTTTGGTCAACAATACGGTGATCCTTACTCATACACACAGTAAGAGGAACCTGCAGATATTGGAGGCCATGTACATCAAATCAAAATAGCCAACACTCAATAAAATCAACTTTAAAACAGGAAATAACATATTAGATTACATTGCAAGATTATTCCGCAGTAGGTTACCATTGCTTTCTGCGGTAGACTGGTTGCCGACCAAGGCTATAGAACCCAATCTGTCCTGTTATTTAACCCATAACTGGAAGGAATAGACGGATTAATACCTTTCCCAAGGGTATTTGCGCGTAAGTGAATGCAATGAATTCAACTGGAATTCGAACTCGGCTCTGTTCTAAATTGTAATTTATAATAAATATTCATAGCTCTATTTCTATATTGAGCACTGCTTTAAATTGAAATTAATGTTTTGAACGTTGTTAATATTTCCTTCGTTCCTTATTCCCTGATATATATATATATATATATATATATATATATATATATATATATCATAGAACACTTGGTATACAATCCAGGTAAATTCCGATAGAGACGAACTCAAGAGAACTCTATGTTAAATTCATTTATTTAATTTAACAGAGTAATATAGTTTATAAAAGATTTTAGATTATTACAATGGGTAATACATATTTCACCGCGTCCTGATGTAATTATCGCGGCTCATCAGACACAAATGGTACAACAGGAGGACCAACTGTTGTACCATTTGGGTCTGACGAGCATCAAGACGCGGTGAAATATGTATTACCCATTGTAATAATCTAACATCTTATATATATATATATATATATATATATATATATTTGACAGAGTCTGCCATGCTGGTCTTCTACACAAGCTACAGGGCTATTGTATAACTGAACGCTTGTTTGACCTAATCCAGTCTTTCTTTTAAATCTCGTCATGAAAGTACTATTGTATGGACATGCTTCCAGATACTATCATACGAACGCGGTGTCTCACAAGGCTTTATTTTAGGTCGGACGCTTTTTTTTTATCTTCATCAACGATCTTCATCAACGCTGACAACACAAACATTTACTCCTGCCTCGATAAGAAATCTGCCTAGGCTGACAAAACAAACTTCGTTGCTGAACTTGAAAAAGACCTCCAATCAGTGGTGGACTGGAGTAAGAAATAGCGCGTAAATTTCAATGATTCCAAATCGAAGCTTCTATCCTCTAATCAACATAGACAACCGCCCCTACCCGCCATCAGGATGGATCAAGCTTGTCTCTCTGAAAGCAAAACACTCCTTCTCGGTCTAACTCTATCAACTGATCTCAAGTAGAATGAATACATTGAATCCATAGCTAAATCTGCTGCTAGGAAGATCGGTTCTCTGTGTAGGGCCAGGAAGTTTTTCTCGTCTGAAACTATCTTGCACATATCGGAATCTACCATCCGGCCGTGCATTGAATACTGCTGTCACATCTGGTCGGGTGCCCATGCTATCCATATCTGGCTTCTTGACAAAATCCAACGGAAAATCTGCTATATAATTGATCCTAACCTGGTAGCTCAACTCTAGTAACTTTCTCACCGAGGTAATGTGGCTTCCATCTGTCTCTTCTATAAATATTTTCACGGCTTCTGCTCCAATGAGCTTAGCTCCCTGGTGTCCCCTCTGTTTGAATTTAGTCGAGTTACTAGACTAGCGACTAGGTTCCACCCTTTTATAGTGAAACCAATTAAATGTAACCTCAGCTTCTACTCTTCAGCTTCTTCACTCGCACTTTCTGCCTGTGGAATTCTCTTCTGTATTCTTGCTTCACTGACGGCTACAATCTCCAAGAATTTAAATGCAATGTCATTTCCATCTCTTATCCTTTTTACTCGTATCCTTTCCCTGACAACCCTTGCATCATGTTGTTTCTTCCTTTCCTCTCTACTGTCATGCAGCCCTCTTCACACCAGTGTTCTCATCCTTCTCTTACCCACTCTCTCTAACTTGTTCCTCTTTCTCATCACTCTCCTCTTAATGTCAATTGCCATCTCTTATCTCCTTGACTTGCATCCTTTCCCTGACAATCCTTGTATCATATTCTTCCTTTCCACTTGACTCTCATTCAGCCCTCTTCACACCAGTGTTCTCATCCTTCTCTTGCCTGTTCTTCTGTAACCCCCTGCGCATCAGTGGCAGTTCTGCGTTGCTTGGGGTGACATGATTATATATACAATGCATAATTACTATTATTAGCGTGTGTATGTGTGTGCGTGACTAAATTTTGAGTTAGAATCCGACGGATTTAAGATTATCTCTGTGTGCGAATTCGTGTATCTGTTACTCAATATATTGGTATAAGATATATGCGTGTATATGTATGCATGAGTGTCTGCATAGTGTAGTACACTACAGTTATTTTACACTTTGACATTTCTTCTACTTAATACATAGTCATTTTTTTCTGTTCGTGGCATTTTACAACTACGCATGCGCGTACACACGCGTATTCGCCTATTCCCCGCCCGCTCACTACACGTTCCTGCCTCCAGTTTGTAAAAGCAACACAGGGGATTATTTTGGTGATGGAATTAATACATACATACCTATATATATATATATATATATATATATATATATATATATAGGTGTGTGTGTGTGTGTGTGTGTGTGTGTGTGTGTGTGTGTGTGTGTGTGTGTGTGTGTGTACCTGTTTTGCATTTTTCTTTGTTCTACAGAGAGTGACATAATTTGGGTGGCTTCAAATGAGAGAATAAATTAATTATTGAGAGTGTGAGTGGTTAAAGGGAGGGGGGATGATTTAAGAGAGGGGGGAAGGAAGAGATTGAAGAAAATAAACATAAGGAAGAACGGAATACAATAAAATGAGAATAAATATGAAAAGTAAAGTACAAATTAAGACAAAAGAAAGAAAGAAAGAAAGAAAGAAAGAAAGAAAGAAAGAAAGAAAGAAAGAAAGAAAACAGTTTTCCAGTCATTCGATGTTAGGGCGTACTAGTAATTAATTAAAACCTGATACCTCCTTAAAAGCAGCAGGGGTAGGGATTCACTTTGATGTCCATGGCAGTGATCGATAAAACCAGGTAAATTATGGATGAACCACAATTCGTCCTTCAGTACAGGCTAGCATTCACAATAAGCGCCTTTGTGTCATATTTGTCCTCATAAGAAAGAATTAAAGAAAGAAAGAGAATGAGGTAGAAACCTATATGCGAGGAAAGAAAGAAAGAAAGAAAGAAAGAAAGAAAAGACCAGGTTGAGACGTGAAGGAAGAAAAAAAATTGCAATGATAGAAAGAAGAAAGAAAAGATGAAGATAGAAATATATGAAGAAAGAAAGAAGAGAATGAGGTAGAAACCTATATGTGAAGAAAGAAAGAAAGAAAGAAAGAACGAGGTTCAAACCTATCGATTTGTGAAGGAAGAAAAAAAATTCCAGAAGGAAAGAAGAAAGAAAGAAGAAGAAAAGAAAAGAAGAAGAAAGAAAAGAAGAAGGTAAAAATATAGGAAGAAAGAAAGAAGAGAATGAGGTAGAAACCTACATGTGAAGAAAGAAAGAAAGAAAGAAAGAAAGAGCTTTAAACCTAGAAATATGTGAAGGAAGAAAAAAATCTCAAGAAGGATAGAAAGAAGAAAGAAAAGAAGAAGTTAGAAATATATGAAGAAAGAAAGAAGAGAATGAGGTAAAAGCTATATGTCAAGAAAGAAAGAAAAAAGAAAGAAAAAGGGAACGAGGTTGAAACTTAGAAACATGTGAAGGAAGAAAAAAATTTCCAAAAGGATAGAAAGAAAATAGAAAAGAAGAAAATAGAAAAGAAGAAGAAAGAAAGAAAGAAAGAAAGAAAGAAAGAAAGAAAGAAAGAATAGAATAAGATAGAAGCAAAAATAAAGGAAGAAAGTTCATTAAAAGCGGGGGATAGAAAAGAGAGGTAAAAACTAGCGAGTGAAATAGATTGGGTTATGTGCTTAATGAGTTTCCGGACACATCTGACATATCTGCCGAATACTTCGTCTTCTCAAACCGAATGAAGTTACCTTTTATTCTTGGCATTTAAGTCACGAATAAGAAAACCATATTCTACGTAAGTAGAATATTCTCAGGGAATTATCGCCAAAGAAATCTATTATTTGTTTCTCTTCGAGAAGTCTAAAATGATAGATAGATAGATAGATAGATAGATAGATAGATAGATAGATAGATAGATAGATAGATAGATAGATATGTCTCGGAAAAGAAAGAAAAAAAGAAAGAAAGAAATGAGATAAAAACAATAGGATTTTTTGATAAAGAAAGCAACCGACAAAAAAAAATTATAAAAACCATAAAATGTGCGATGGATAAATTGTCGTAATTTATATTTTAACTTTGCACATTGTTTTTTTTTTTTTCGTTTATTTTTTTGTCGACTGCTGAGTATATTAGGGTCAGTTAGGCACCTTCCGTGATAAAAAGGAGCACCATGATGCTATTAGCTCCACCATAAATTTGTAAACAGTATGCTGTACTACTTGGCATTCGTGCCAAAAGCTCCAATATGAATATTTCAGAATGTCTGGGTGTTCAATCTAAGAGCAGTGTAAAGGATTCGAAAAGATTTGGATGAGTGTAACGGTGATTAAGAAGGTGTTTAGTGATCAATAATGGCAACGTCATGCCTTCGTTCATCTTCCCACAGGGCCTCAGATTCAACACGGTGTGCCCTAAGAAGGTAGTACTGTCCTGAGTGAAGAGTGTGGTTGTTGGGAAACTCTATATCTTGCAATATAACTCTACACCATGCCATACAAGCAGGAGAATTCGGTCATGGCTGTCAGAGAATTTCTGCGACCACATCAACCCTTACAACTGACCACTTAACCCACCGCCCCCCGACTGCAACCTCCTTAATTATTTTGTGAGGGTTGAGTTAGAGACCAACAAAACTCTTTGTTACACCAAAGATAAACTGAAAGTAAGTATTATGGTAATGTTCACCACCTTAAACAAGGAGATTTTCCAGAAGAGTTACAGGAGATTCCGAACTCATCTGGCAGCCGTGATTGATGCCAATGCTGATTTTATTGAATAAATTTACTCTTCAGTATTTCTACATATTTTTGTATAATTTCTGTTAATTTGAGATGTTAGTGTTATTTTCATTTTTGCATAATTTAGATGAAAATTCCTCCATCGCACACTGTATTTGAAAAACAAAAGTGAATGAGATAGAAGTTTAAAGAAAGAAAGAAAAAGAGAGAGAAAAGAGGACGAGCTTATAAATGAGCGTCAGTAAGAAGAAAAATAGTAGAGAAGCAAAGAGAAAGAAAGAGAAAGAAAAAATAGTAGAGAAGCAAAAAGAGAAAGAGAGGAAGAAGGAAAAATAGTAGAGAAGCAAAGAGAGAAAGAGAAAGAAAAAATAGTAGAGAAGCAAAAAGAGAAAGAGAGGAAGAAGGAAAAATAGTAGAGAAGCAAAGAGAGAAAGAGAGAAAGAAAAAATAGTAGAGAAGCAAAAAGAGAAAGAGAGGAAGAAGGAAAAATAGTAGAGAAGCAAAGAGAGAAAGAGAGAAAGAAAAAATAGTAGAGAAACAAAAAGAGAAAGAGAGGAAGAAGGAAAAATAGTAGAGAAGCAAAGAGAGAAAGAGAGAAAGAAAAAATAGTAGAGAAGCAAAAAGAGAAAGAGAGGAAGAAGGAAAAATAGTAGAGAAGCAAAGAGAGAAAGAGATAAAAAATAGTAGAGAAGCAAAGAGAGAAAGAAAGAAAGAAAGAAAGAAAAAGAGTAAAGAAGCAAAGAGTGAAAGAGAGAAAGAAGCAAAAATAGTAGAGAAGCAAAAAGAGAGAAAGAGAGAAAGAAAGAAAAATAGTAGAGAAGAAAAAATGAGAAAGCGAGAAAGAAGGAAAAATAGTAGAGAAGCAAAGAGAGGAAGAAGGAAAAATAGCAGAGAAGCAAAGAGAGAAAGAGAGGAAGAAGGAAAAATAGTAGAGAAGCAAAAGAGAAAGAGAGAAAGAAGGAAAAAGAGTAGAGAAGCAAAGATAGAAAGAAAGAAAAAAATAGTAGAGAAGCAAAGAAAGAAAGAAAAAAAGAAAGAAAGAAGCTGACCGAACAAGTCATAAGATGTAATTCAACGGAGAGAGAGAGAGAGAGAGAGAGAGAGAGAGAGAGAGAGAGAGAGAGAAAGAGAGAGAGAGAGATAAAAAATATGATTGTAGCGAGTGAGACAAAACAAGAAAGTCTGTGAATGAAAGGAGTGAGGGGAACATTTCGACGATAGCAGTTAAAGAAAGCACGAACGAAAAAATCAATACATTTTATCGATCGATTCTAACCCCTTCTTCTTCTTCTTCTTCCTCGCCCCAAATTCTTCCCACCCTACCACGATTTTTTTTTATTTTATTTTAATGCCTTATCAATGTAACATTTTGCACATTGTGGGCCATCACTGACATTGCAGTCATCTACAACCGTTTCCACCCCGACTGTCAGTTAACAATACGAGGAATGTAGGGAGTCAATTTGTTCTTTCTTCACAATTGATGTAATTCCTGCTCTCCAATTCTGCCCGCATTAACCCATCACCCCCACTGTCCTCATTCTATCTGTTTATTCATTTTTTGTTTAAATACCTCAAATCAGCATCAGATTTAAACAAATTTAATTCTTTCGACTCACCCAAATCCCACCCGACTTCTAGTCGTGTCCGTCATAACTACTGCAACTGACGCTCCATCTTTGCTTCTACCTCGTCAGAATACGCGCGAAATACATAAACAATTGGGCTAATATATATATATATATATATATTAGCCCAATTGTATATATACACACACACGTGTATACACACACACACACAAACATATATATATATACATATATACACACACACACACACTCAAACACACATACACACACACACACATATATAAATAAATTTAAAAGTCCTTTTGAGTTCGTCTCTATCCGAATTTACCTGACTTGAATACCAAATATTCTACGTTATATATATATATATATGTTCACACACACACACACACACACACACACACACACACACACACACATATATATATATATATATATATATATATATATATATAACGTAGAATATTTGGTATTTAAGTCAGGTAAATTTGGATAGAGACGAACTCAAAAGGACTTTTGTTAAATTTATTTATTAAATTCAACAGAGTAATATAATCTAGGACAATTTTTAGACATTCTACAATTTCATGGGTATCACATTTCGCAGCCAAAAACACGTCTGACGAGCAGCAATTTATTATCCATGAAATTGTAAAACATCTAAAAAATTTTTCTAGAATATATATATATGCTTTATGTAAAATCCTTTGTTAAATAAAGACGGAAGCTGATGATGGTTCACCTGAAATAGGCCCACACTTCCGATTCACCATGAAATAACGTGTCTGCCTTAATTTTTCTTATATTTGTTTTATATGTATTTATATACATATATATTTAGAGCTCTTTTAGAGAGTTATCCTACCACTTTATGTACAGGATACTCCTTTGGATTCTTCTATACCCATACTGCATGCTTATATATATGTATATATATATATTTATGGCTAAAATATTATATATATATATATATATATATATATATATATATATATATATATATATATATACTGTTAAGTTTTTTGTGTGTATGTGTGATTTGGTGTATATGTTCCTAATTTTGTGACTCTTATATTTTTGTTGCAATGTTTAACTGTAAAAACCACTTTATTTCCTCCTTGTGCAACATTTTTTTTAATATTCTGAGTTAAATGTAACATTTAATTTTTGGGTTTTTGACAAAACAGTGTATAATTTTTACAATTGCTAAAATAAATTCTGGATTTATAACCATTTAATTATGTGTTGGGTTTTCTTCTCAATATATATATATATATATATATATATATAGGTGAATATGTGTGTGCGTGCGTGTAAAAACATTCTTTTACATAAGGATTATGAGAAGTGAAAATAATTTACCATTTAAGAATATAAAAAGAAAAGGAAATAGATTGACCAGAAGGACATAAATAAATATGACCATATATATATATATATATATATATATATATAGCGAGAGAGAGAGAGAGAAAGAGGCAGAGAAATATAGACGTCATGTTACACACACACACACACACACACACACACACACACACACAAATATATATATATATATATTACTTTGCGCGTACATTAGATAGATAGATAGATAGATAGATAGATAGATAGAAAGAAAAAAAGATGATAAGTAGAGAGTGAGAGAAATAGTGGAGTTAGTATAAGAGAGAAATCAATGTGAATCAATGTGAATGTGTGTGTGTGTGTGTGTGTGTGTGTGTGTGTGTGTGTGTGTGTGTGTGCAGTGATGCTGATAGCTTTTTAATTTAATGAGTCCTGAGACCCACTTCCCATGAAATCCTATCATTATAAACTATAATTTCTTAATAAATTGTAGTGTTAAGCTCCAGAATAAGTGTTTTTGTTTTTTATTCTTTTATTTTTTATTTTTTTTACCATCGTCCTAAAAAAAAACAATTTTAATCGTTCCGAAACACTTAAATTCACAGAACAAAGATTTTCTAAATTAAATAAAAAAATAAAAAAAAACAGTATTTACATTTCATCACAGTTCAATTAAGAAACTATATTTCTTGAGAATTATGACAGAACAAGTTGTTGTTTTTTTGTTTTTGTCAATTACATTAATAAATTGGCTGTGTTGACTCTTAAAAAAACAAATTAGATTAGGTGAGTTTTCCTCTAAAAATGTAAGTCATCTCCCTTGAATAAGCATAGAAATATGGGCTAAAATTTATCAGTGATACTCCCAAATATCTGTAGGATGCAAAATTCAAAGAAACTATTTTCTGTAATCACATAAATAACACTGAAATATATTTTCAAATAAAATAGGTGAGTATACGTCATGTGAACAAAATATTTCACAAATTCAAATAAAAACAAAAAGGGGACTGTGGCGCCAAAATATATTAATAATCAGTTGAGTGCCATATGTGCTTTGGGCGATCATGTCTCGAAAGAGACATAACTGACTGGGCAGAAGATTATCCCACAGTAGGTTGCCATTGCTTTCTGCGGTAGACTGGTTGCCAGCCAAAGCTACAGAACCCAATCTGTCCTATTATTTAACCCATAACTGGAGGGAAGAGATGGAATAATACCATTCCCAAGGGTATTTGTGTATAAGTGAATGCAAGGAATACAACTGGAATTCGAACTCGGCACCCTGATTTGTCGTTCCGAGTTGCTATCCACAGCACCACAACGCACATCCGTGCTATTAATAATAAGAGTGCTGATTTTAGTACATGAATAAAGCATTCTCATCACCTTGATAGTCTAAAAACTGTCACTAAGATCTTTTAATCTGAAAATAATCAATTAAATCAAATCTGATTTTAACTGATGAGAAAATTAACCAAGTCCTGCACATTTATAAATCTACCATCTGCCCGTGCATTGAATACTGCTGCCATATCTGGTCGGGTGCCCCTGCTGTTCTCCTCGGGCTTCTCGATAAGGTTCAGAGGAGGGTCTGTAATGTGATAGATACCGACTTGGCAGACCGCCTGTAGTCTCTCTCCCACCGGCGCAACGTGGCTTCCCTGTGTCTCTTCTATAAATACTTTCACGGCTTCTGCTCCGATGAACTTAGATCACTGGTGCCCCCTAAATACGAATTTGAACGAGATACTAGATTAGCAACTAGATCCCGCCCTTTTACAGTGAAACCGATAAAATGCAGCCGTAACTTCTACTCCAACAGTTTCTTTCCTCGCACTTCCCGACTGTGGAATTCTCTTCCACACGATTGCTTCCCCGACGGCTACAATCTCCAGGAGTTTAAATGTAAGGTCAATAGACACCTCCTAACACACTAACCTGCTCCCATTCTATCAAACACTCTTCCCATCTGCCCAACCCCCATCTTCGCTATCCTTACTCATCTGTCACCTTCCTCCTGACATTCCCTATGTCTAACCACTCCTTCTCTTTACCTTCCCCTATGTAGCCCCATGCGCAATAGTGGCAGTGGAATGCCTTGCTTGGGGTGAGATGATTAAAAAAAAAAAAGTCAATCACTATGAAACATTTAGCACAACAATAAAACTTAATGAAAACAGTGGAAAGTATGTTGGGAAACATCAAATGATGTCGGTATGTTTGTGGTGTATTCTAAGCAGATTAATGTGAAGGGCATTTGTCAATGATTGCTCGTAATCCATAGTGTATAGCTTTCTCTGATTTACCCTAGTGCCTCTTCAAAGGGGAACTCTGACCTTGTGGGTCCCAGGTTGACACTAAGAAGCTGCTCTTGATGTTCCAATGACAACCTGTTCCGGTGATGGGTGAGGATAAGGTTCTGAGCAGAGAACCCGTGTTCACAGCCAGCTGTATGAAGAGCCAAGGTGGTGGCCAGTTGAGCAAGGTTGCTGAGGTTAAAGGGAAGTATTTTTGGTAATATTTTGTTACCAACGCCCAAAGTTTCTACTTGCTGTCTCTGGAGTAATGATGTGCTTTGATAACTTTCATCAGCAGGTTCAATTCCAATCGAGGCTAAACAGTATTGATGAGGGGCTGCGTAGTCATCTGGTAATCTTCTCCATCCTCAATACATTTGTGGGTTTGCTGATGTCTATAGTGGGAAATTAGAATTTTCCTCTTCATAAAGCTTCAGTTCTTCCTTACTCATGAAGCAGATGGGATGGAGAATTAACAAACTAAATGCATACAACAGAGAGGTGCTTGGAAACCTGGAGTGAATGTTATTTATTAAGTTATTAATAAATGTGATGCACAGTTGTTCCAGATTTGGTCCTGGGCATGACGATAAACTTCATCCGGCAGCAAAGCCTCTGATTGGGAGGTTGTGAAGAGCATGGAACCACCTCTTAATTGCTGTTGTTCCCACAACCTCCCTGACCCGGAGTGGTAGCACCTGGTAGGGTCCCAGCTATGGGCAAATAGTTAACCCCCAAATTGGGGTCAAAACACTATAAAAGTATAAAAATAGACTTTTATAGAAATATATACATACAAATAGACTTTTATAGAAAAATATACTTTTTTGAAGAAAACATTTATTACCATAATGCATTTTTTAAGAAAAAATTATTACCATAACACATTTTTGAAGGCAAAAATTATTTTCAGTAAAACATTTTTGAATACAAAACTAGAAGACATTATCAGTTTTCTAAAATAAAAAAGAATAAACACAAAACTGTCATTAAAATCTGATTAAATCAAACTTCTCACTATAATAGAACATTAAAAAAATACCTTAAAACCCCACCTTTTTGGCATTAAATAATCAACAGAGGTTGATATGCCATTAAACAAAACTCAAACTCAAAACTTCTACTGTTGCAATCTTTCTAAGACCATTTAAGTTTGGGTCTTTGCTGAAATCCTAGGAAACTTCATTGAAGTATGCCAGCAGGCTATCAATTTGTCCTATGCACAGCCTGAAGAGCATCGTAATATGATGACCATCGGATGGAATACAGCTCTTTGTAAGTGAGTACTGGGTCTTCCGGAAGTTTTTGCATGTCTTTTATTTTGGCTGCTCGTTTGTAATAAAGAAGTAATAAAACCGATCAGTCAGTATGTGCTGATATCCTTTGAGATCTGCTATTGACTCTGCTGCTTGCGATGTGTACAAGGTCAGGGAGTGGGTGACACAGTGCATATTCACCACGTGGGGGTTGGACCTAAGCAGTATGCCTGTACAGTCATTTTTCTCCCATTTATTACGGCAACTCCATCCAATCCCATGCTTGTCACTTTTGTGAATGGGATTTCTAGTTTTAATATGACTTCCTGGATGGATATTGCAATTCCTACACCTTTTGGATGCGCGTTTTGGTGCAATCGATATCGACTCGGAACGACAAATCGGGGTGCTGAGTTCGAATTCCATTTGAATTCCTTGCATTCACTTACGCATAAATACCCTTGGGAAAGCTATTAATCTGTCCCTTCCCTCCAGTTATGGGTTAAATAATAGTATAGATTGGGTTCTATAGCATTGGCTGACAACCAGTCAACCGCAGAAAGCAATGACAACCTACTGCGGGATAATCTTCTGCCCAGTCAGTCATGTCTCCTTTGAGACATGATCGCCCAAAGCTTTTATCACGTATGTCACTTAGCTGACTGACACCTTTTGTATCATAACATTTTTTATTTTCAACAAAATGGGTGCTTGGTTGAAAGGTCACAGGGTCAATAATTTGGACATATACAAGGCGTTTGTGGTTGGTTATGTCAGTAGATTCGTCTACAAGCAGAGTAACAAATGGGGATTTAGTCACCTTTGTTTTTAAAGATGCCTGTACGATGTCTACCATACTAGATAGCAATTCCTCATCTGCATATCATGATCTATTTTTGCTGATCACAAAGAAAGAGGAAATAAAAAAAGAATATACTTTTATTCCCCCGTCCCAAAAATAGTCAACCATTTCCATTGATGCGATCAACTTTGAAAATGTACATTTAAATGTTCCTTACAAGAAAGTATGGCGGACCTGAATCAGACTACCACCACGCTGAACTTCGTTTTTTTGGGTTTTTTTTTTTATCAGCGTGGTCCTATCGATTGTTACTTAAATTTTCCGATCATCAAAAAACTTTTGAAAAATTACAATATTTAAACAAATTGGGATGGGGGATCAGTTTCTCATACAACGTTAAAGTAAATCGATCCTCTATTTTCAAACCACTATAAAGTTGTATGAGAAACTAGTCTCCCACCTAAAATTGTTTAAACATTGAAATTTTTGCAATTTTTTTTTTTTGTCATTCGTAAAGTTTAAGGTTTAAAAGTCCCAAAAAATTGATAATGAACAAATTTAGATGTGGTGGTAATGTTGTACCAGCGACTGGTTTCAAAATGGATGCTCGATTTAGTATAACGCTGTATGAGACACTGATAACACCCACCCACCCAGAAAATGTTTAAATACTGAAATTTTTCAAATTTTTTTTTTTTTTTTGTCAATCGTAAAGTTAATCGATAGGACTGCGCTGAAAAAAAAGTCAACAAAAAAAAAAAAACAACGAAATTAAACGTGGTGGTAGTCTGCTTCAGGTCCGACGAAAAAGACCAAAGATACCCCAGGTACTGACTGACACACGGTCAACATAGTTATTTTGTTAGTCAGTTTTTGACTGCTATGAATTTATGAAGGAATAAAAGCATGGTAGTAATTCAATTTCACTATCAATTGTTAAAAGAAAAGGAAGATGATCAAAATTTAATGGAATATGAAAACAAAAATGACACACCATAACGTGAACCGTAACTTTAACTTAACTAAAAACAATTTAAAACAGCGATATCTAATTTATTTTAAAAATAAAAATCGCCTTTGAAATCCTAATTTTAATTTTAATTTCAAGTTATAAATTTAATAGTTCCAAATTTAAAAACATATTTTGAGAGTATTTAAAAACATAAACGAAATTAGACTGAAATTGGAATTTTGGGGTCGTTTCTGTTAATTCGCGCAGGCAGCCCCCAAATAATGTAAATATATTTATTTATATTAATTGAATTTGTAGCGGATAAGAAATTCATTAAAATCAACCTTCTTCTTCACTTTTACAAAAATTCACAATAACGTGTGAAATCCTGGTTTTCCTAAATAAAAAAAGGATTGACCATCGCAAGTGGGTGTTAAAATGATTTTGACCAATGGGAGCGACTTGCAAGACTTGAGAACTTCGCGAGCAAGTGCGAAAATCTGAATGCTATAAAAGGTCCCGGTCAGCGCCAATGAAAGAGAGACAGATGGGAGCCGCGAGACGAAAGAACTAAAATGTAACTTCAACTTCAAGCGACTCGGGCATTGTCCTATTTCTCTTTCTCCTTATCTCTTTCAACAATTACTACTACGAACAATTTTTCAAATCTCGATCCCCTTAACTCAACTTTATCATTGAACACGAACTCTACTCTTAACTTCTTAGTAATGTTTCTAACTGAACATTAACTTCTACAACTTGTGTTATTCTTTCCTTTTAATAACTCATCCCTTTTAAAATTAGACCTGATAGTTTTTTTTTAATATTTATTTTTAAATCAGATCATTTAGTGCTTAATCGGTAATATTCCGAAGATTTTTTTCTTTACAGAACTTTAAAAGTCCTATCATTCCGTAAAAATAAACTTTAGACATTTTTTATATAGTTACTATTTTTATATACTAGTTTTTAAAAATTGCTTTGAAAAATTTTTAAGAATAAAGGAATAATTTAATTAATTTTAATTTAAAGTTTTAATACAAAAATGCATCATAAAAATGTTTAAATTTAAAAATATAATTTGAATTTATTCAGAACGAAGCCCAATTTTAAATTTCTGTAAAATAAACAATGTTAAGAGTAAAATAAAACTAAAATCTATCAAAAATCAAATATTATAGGCCACTTTAAATTATTTGTGACATTTTTCTGCGATTCTTTTCTCATAAATTTGATTATTACCGACTACCAGGCATTTTATTTGGGGGTGAATTAACAGACGCTCAGTTTTTAATGTTTCTTTTAGGCGCTAAAAATAACATAAGGCTTTTTTGTACATATGATTATTTGAAGGAATTGTTGGTGCTCATGGTGTTAATCCATCCCCAATAATACTATTGGTAAGATTCGTTTTTGATGGCCTCAAACTATTTTGAAGAAAATGATTTTAAGTTGGGAATTAGTTCAAAGCAACTTTTTCTTCTTTTAAACAACTCATAATTTGAGATTATGAACTGGGGAAGGGGACGAGGAAAGCCGTATATATAACTAAATATATATATAACACCCACTTTGTATCCCATCCGATATAATTCATTTCATCTCACCTAACTTTTCAAATTTAAATCGTTCAATTTCCAAGAAAACAAACAACGATTAACATGAAATTGTGAGAGAAGAAAAACAGAGAACACACACAAAACAAGGGGTAAATTCTCTCAAGATATTTTCGGTGGAAATTTCCGGTTCAAAAATAAAACAAAGTTTTTTTCTACCACTTAGCTGAGTACCCACATATATGGTTTTTTTATTATGGAAAAACTGATGTGCATACCTGGGACACATGAATACGATTTTAGCGCTACTAAAGGGAACGTATGGCAGGGAAAATATTCCTTATCCAAAGAAACGCTATTCTTTAAAAAGCGCTCAATACAAAGTAGAGCTAATAATATTTATTATGAAATTATAAAATGGATATATTATAATATCAATACAAAAGCAGCTATTTTGTTTCGACATATTTTGTGTCTTGTCAAGTGATGTGGTTTATTTCAAATTGAAGGTTTTAAAAGGTTAAAAACAAGCAAAACCCCTTTAATCATGGCGGCATTGTTGTATGTACAATGTGGACCAATCAGAGTAAAGCAACTTCTAATTTAGAGAAAATGTGAGCATATTTAAAAATAATTTGGGGGCGGCATTAGTATTAATATTTGATTAAATTGAGATCAGCATTATTAATTAGCTATTAGACATACATTATTATTGTTGCAAAATTTTAAAAACAAATTTTCTAAGTTTAACAATTTATTAGATTTAGAAAGTTATTCATATATCAAACGAGGAAGAGAAAGAACGCACACATAAATAAACCTACAAACATGCACACATGGGAAAATAGACGAGTATACTCACAAACACTGGCAAACAGACACATATACAAATTAATATACCCACGCATATATACATGCACAAATTGCAAAATTTTGTTCTTATCGAATTTGTCTGTTAAATTTTAAAGCTCTATTTGGACACAGACTGAATTGCCACATACTGGATACAGTCAGGGCGAATTCGTAACGTGACTAGCCTTGAATGAATGAGGTCGGAGCAGACACAATCATATTTCAATGCATGAATATATAAATATAATTAGATATATACTTACGCAAATACACAAACTAAGAACAGATATGTACACGACAAAAATTTCCACAGATAGTAAAAAATACATAACCGCGTAGATGGAAATACACGAAACCTCTGGCTTTTGTAATGGTATTATAACATATCGATGTTATAATTTCTGAATAAATATTATATATATATATATATATATATAATTAGCATATCCTCAGTTAAATATATTTCATTAAACAATATAGACAAGCTATGTCTACATATTTTTACAATAATTCATCTTAGTTTTCTAATTATCTTTTTGATGTTATATATATATATATATATATATGTGTGTGTGTGTGTGTGTGTGTGTGTGTGTGTGTGTGTGTGAAGAGAGTGTTCATGTATTTACAAAAGAATATAATATCGAACCATTTATAAATATATATGTATAAAAAAGAAACTGATATACATCATCCAGAAAACAAGATAGACCTAAAGAGATTGGGATAGATAGATAGATAGATAGATAGATAAATAGATAGATAGATAGATAGATGTTTTGTAACAGATATATACCTATACACACACACACACACACACACACACACACACACACACACACACATATATATATATATATATATATATATATATATATATATATATTCTTAAGCATACATATAAATATGCATACACACACATATATTTGTGTAAAAACTTCTGTACAATAAAGACAAAAGCTGAAGATGGTTCGCCTGAAATAGCCCCACACTTCCACTTAACCATGAAATAACGTGTCTGTCTTAATTTTTACATATATTTGCTCTATATGTATTTATATACATGTATATTTAGAGCACTCCTAGAAAGTTATCCTACCACTTTATATACAGGATACTTCTCTTGGATTCTTCTATATCTACACCGCATATATATATATATATATATATATATATATATATATATATATAGAGAGAGAGAGAGAGAGAGAGAGAGAGAGAGAGAGAGATAGATAGATAGATAGATAGATAGATATGAACAAATTGAGATAGATAGATAGATAGATAGATAGATAGATATGAACAGACTGAGATAGATAGATAGATAGATAGATAGATAGATAGATAGATAGATAGATAGATAGATATGAACAGACTGAGATAGATAGATAGATAGATCAGCATATACACCGTGTACACGCATGTCCGAAGTTGTTTTCTTTTTTTTTTTTGCGTTTATTTCCATAGTAAATATGCATACACACTTGCAGTAAACATACAATCTACACCCATCCACATACATATGCAGCGTTTCATTACGCACGCAAGTTTAAAAAGGACACAGCTACAATTACATACACACACGCTGGCATCAGTTTTCTGTATGTTCACATAAATTCGATCTCTCTGCACCCGAATCAGTCGAAAGCACACATACACAATTTCCCCAAAATCAGTCCCACACAACTACACACACACGCACTAAAAGGCAATATCAAAAAACGGTTTGAAATTCTCTCTAATCGTATACAAAGATCGGCATATTTGTCTCGTATCATAATCTCCAATGCAACCTCTCCCCCAGCCCCTGACCCACACGCACGTAGCCCCTCCCATCACCAGATTTGCATTATGTATCAATACCCGATCACATTCAGACAACCTGCTGCTTTTGTGTCAGTCGAAATTCCGTAGAATGCTTAAATGAACATAATGAATAAGAATGTAAATTCCAAGACCTAAGATGTTCGCCAAATGGAAATGCAGACGAGAGACTCCGGCTTTTATTAAAAAAAATATTAATGGAAAAATTAGTCTTTTTTTTTTCTTCATCATTTGCCAAGAATTACTGCAAATCATTTTTTTTAATTATCTTATTTGTCTGTTTATTATTAAAATAATTTGCTTCTTTTTTTCTACTCTTTTTCTTTCCTCATCTTCCTTTTTTTTACTTTTATAATACTCTTGTCTTAATTGTAATGGTGATAAGACTTCTTGCTTCGTCTATCCTTTTATCATCATCGTCATCATACGAACCAAATCTGTTTTGGTTGAGATCAAGTGACAACATATATTCTATTCTTGCTGTTTCCACTTTTTTCAATAATGATGGCCTCAAAGATGCATTCATTCAGTTAAGTACTATACGTGATACTAGCTTGGGCGATCATGTCTTGAAAGAGATATAAGTGAGAGGGCAAAAGACTTTCCCGTAGTAGATTGCCATTACTTTCTGTGGTAGACTCATTGCCGACCAAAGCTATAAAACATAATCTGTCTTGCTATTTAACCCATAGCTGGAGGGAGAAGAGACGGATTATTATCTTTCCCTAGGGTACTTGAGCGTCAGTGAATGCAACGAATTTAACTGGAATTAGAACTCGGCTCTCCGATTTCTCTTTCGAGCCGATATCCACTGCACAACAAAGATTTATACTTAATTCTCTACAATAATCTTATGATTTGCGTCTGTAGCTTTTGTATGAAGTGTGAAATTCTGGTCCCTTGCACAATTCTCAATGGATTTCTTCCTCCTCCTCCTCCTCCTCCTCCTCCTCCTCCTCCTCCTCCTTCTTCTTCTTCTTCTTCTTCTTATTATTATTATTATTATTATTATTATTATTATATCCTTTTTCATTATAAATCAATTTCTGTTATGATCGCACTACCTACCAAGTCTGCAGGAAGACCTAAGGAAGGTCTTGGTGTGTTGTTCTGGCTCCATTTCATGTTTTTTCTATCTCCCCTAATATCCCTAGCGTTATATAGGCACAGTTCTCCTTAGTGTGTGGGCTGTAGTTAACAAGACAATTTTTGTTAGGGTCCCAGCTATGGGTAAATTGTTAACTCCCAAAGTGGGGTCAAAACACTATGAAAGTATAAAAATAGACTTTTAAAGAAAAAAATATATTTTTAAAGAAAAATATTACGAACAATACATTTTTGAGGAAAAATTATTGCCACAACACATTTATGAAGGAAAAAAATATTAGCAAAACATTTTTTAATACAAAACTAGAAGATATCTTCAGTTTTTTAAAATAAATAAAGAATAAAACAATTTTTTTTATTAAAATCAGACTAAATCAACCTTCTCACTATAACTGAATATTAAAAAATACCTTAAAACCCCACTTTTTTGGCATTAAATAACCCACAGAGGTGTTGATATGCCGTCAAACAAAACTGAAAATCAAACTTAAACCGATTTCTGATTATCTTTTCCGAAAGACAAATCAACGAAATATAAATTTCAAACACAAGGATTTCAAAATAACTTGCTTTTTCACAACTGATAAAATCGAAAGACATCAACACTTTGTATTTAACGCATTTTAACCCAGTGTCCTTATTTGAGGACAGCATAAAAAAACTGTTAAAAACAATGGGTATACATCATTACATGAAACCATTATTAAATACAGATAGTGAGGACATATTGATTCAACAATATATGACAAAAACTGCTTAAAAATTTGATTTAAAACACGTGAAACATTCACAGCAAAAAAGACAAAAAATACACTTCCATAAACCTACTTAGATGCTTACCAATATTTTCTTGTATTTTGATCACCGTATGCTGCGATTAAAAGACTTGTGTGAATAAGAGTTTATTTTTGTTATGTTTGTCTTATTTTTTTTTTTTAAAGTTACATTTATAGGATATATAGCAAAATAAAATTTCCTTTCCTCAAATGAGAACATTGGGTTAATGCATAGGCAAAGCACATTGAAAACATGCTCGATGTCACTTGGAGAAAAACAAGCCCCGAACGCAAAGCAGTTTGATACTGCTAATATGATGTAATGTCAAGGCATTGTCTTGAACATGTTTTGCACTGTCTGGGAGAAGCAAGCTTTTTTTTTTCTTGAAATAAAAGGTTCTTGATTGTTTCAGTATGTTTGTAATCCTATTTAAGCTACTGTACTTGGAATCAGGTCAAAAATTTTAAAAAATTAAAAACTTGGGTTAAAATGGGTTAAATAAAGATATCCATATTTTATTCAGTTCTCTTTTTCGGTGACTTGGCCGTGGAGTAAGAGGATTAGTCGGGTCTGAGCATACACGCGTACGAGGCATCCAGCCAGCCAGACTGGCTGTTGTCTGCCTGCTAACTCACTCTTTAAAATGACTCTCTGTGATAGCTGACGTCACTTAAATAATTGTCTCCATTTTGACACCTGGCACGTTACACTTCCGGTGCACTTCGTACCATCTCGGAAGCTGACCCTGGTTAATCAAAACAAAATCCAGCCTTCGGCAGTTGCGTTCTGCACCCAGCGACATATCCCTGCGTCGCCCAATGCAAAATACATTTCTTGACCATATTCCACACCGACCAAGACATTATTTAACACTAATACCGTGTAAGCAGATACAAGATGGACAATTATTTTTGGATATTCATAACAGAATTTTAATTTCAAGTTGACACGATATTTTACAACTAGCCATATCTCTGTTTTACGAACATTTCACTGAATGATTTCAAAACAATTCAGCAGACGATGTTACTTTATATATGGTAATTGGACTTTTGGCGATTGCCTTACTCGGTATCCGATGTTCGATACTGTGCGTCTGAAAAATGGCGCAATTATCACCGTCGCTTTCGCTTCTAGGCATTTTCGAGGATCGGGGAGAGTAACAAATTTTAAAACGAAGCTCCAAAAACACATCCCAAACAGTAGCTCTTTTTCGGGAGAAAGCTAGGCTTATTGTCCAGTGCCTGAGGCGTCCTCAAAAGAGGAACTGCCGAGGTGGCTTAGGCAGTTTTTTTACGGCATACCCTAAATCTCAACCTTGTGTCACATTCGGTAGTGATGTTGGCGTGCAGAAAAGTGCCTATCGCTTCTCGGCCTTTTGGTTGGGTTCACAGTGTAGTATCTGCCCTCGGGTGAATAAACTGCATTTTATCTCCTCATGATAGCTCTGTCTTCGGACAGAACGCAGTTGAAAATATTATTGAGAGATGTCCGATCTCAGGAAACAGCTGATCACGTCAGTACCTCGTTCATTGAACTAAAAAGTAAGAGTCCGAAAGTAATACCGATGCCAGCGGAAATGACAGCTGGGCTATTTTTTTAAAACCTGGCCCGGGTGCACAAACTAAATTTGTGTCACATCCTGCCAGCGTAGAACGGCAAGAAAATACAATCGCTTCTTGGACTTTTGTATGAGATCAAAGTGTAGTATGTGTTCTTACCGAGGTAATCTAATTCTCTCTCTCTCCAGTTCTATGTTCCCCTTTTCCTTTGTTGCTTCTTTCTTTCAAACGTTGAACCTGGTCAGTACTTAGATGGGTGACCGCTTGGGAATACCAGGTGCTGTAAGTGTATAGTGACAGATGTGCGTTGTGGTTCAGTGGATATCAGCTCGGGAATAGAAATCGGTGAGCCTAGTTCAAATTCCATTTGAATACCCTGCCTTCACTGGTACCCTTGGAAAAGGTATTAATCCATTCTTTCCCTCCTGTTATGGGTTAAATAACAGGGTAGGACTTGGGGACCCTGCCCTTAAAAACAAATCCCAATGAATCTTGATATTGAGAAAAGAAAAAAGTATTACTAGACACAAAAACTTATATAAAAACAACAATAAATTGTTGAAAGAAAAAGGTATTAGCAGCAATAAAAAACAAAATTAGTTGGCAATAAATGACCCGCCGAGGTTGATATCCCATAAAAACAAAACAACCAACGAAATCTTTCTTTCAATTTCTCAATGAAACCATGTTGTGTCTTTTCCCTTCTTTCTACACGATCATACCGGAATAGTTCATTATTTACGAAGTATTGGCAGGGCGTAACGGTAGTGCGAACTAACGAACAGAGAGAAAAAAACAATTATGATAGGATGTTTACTTTGTAATTTCTACTTAGAAAGCAGTGGTCATGTAAAGCAAGAATAAAACTTTCAGTTTTAAATTTTATTTTTTTTTATTATTGTGTCATTTTTCATTATAAATCGATTTCTGCTATGGTCGCACTACCTACCAAGTCTGCAGGAAGACCTAAGACAGATCTTGGTATGTTGTTATGGCTCCGTTTCATGTTTTTTCATATCTCCCTAACATCCCTAGTGTTACATTGACAAAGTTCTCCTTAGTGTGTGGGCTGTACTTAATAAGACAATTTTTTGTATAACTCTTAAGCTGGGGTTTCTATGTGTTGTTTTGTTCCATTTTTTATTATTCCAAGTGCACCTACTATCACTGGTACGATTCTTGTTTTCAATTTCCACATTTTTTCTATTTCAATTTCCAGGTTTTTATATTTTGCCAGTTTTTCGGATTCCTTGGTTGCTATGTTACAATCCGCTGGACAAGCCATATCAATTAATCGGCAAGTTTTCTCTTTTTGGTTTTTAACAATAATGTCCGCCTATTTGCTTCAATTTTTATGTCTGTATATTACTATTATTATTATTATTATTATTATTATTATTATTATTATTATTATTCTTAAGTTATAAATAATGTGAAAGGATTTTTCTTCTTCTCATTCTTTTCCCTCCCACGTTTTTTTTTATTATTATTATTATTATTATTATTATTATTATTATTTAGTAAAACATTTCTTTTATATATCGACCTTATGCATTTTCCAAATCTTTGAAAAGATAAAAGCCCAAAAAACATCTGCTTGGAAAAAAAATATTTGTGGATCAATTTTCTTCAAAAAATACCATTTTGAGGTTTCTCGCAAATGGTATCTCCTCCATAATCCACTATGCAGCTATTGTTATGTGATCTCTACGTGCCACTGGTGCACGTGGCTTAGTATTATTGACAATAGGTAAAATATATCTTTGTTTCTTTTTTTTTCTTCCGTCTTTTTATTATTATTATTATTATTATTATTGCTTCTCTGTTAAAATAATGTAAATGATTTTCGTATGTCTCAGGATATTGATTCTAGAATTCTATTGTGTATTTGTTTAAGCATTCGACCGAGAGAATGCTAGTTTCGTGAAACGCCTTTACCTTTTTTTTTTTTTTTTCCTATTTCGTTTCTTGATGCTTCGTGAAACTTTGCTTATTACACAATGACAGTCAAAATGGGGTAGGGACAGCTTTAGAAAAATAACTAAGTTTTTTCTTTCTTAAATGTCTTCTTACGTTTATTATTTCCTAAAAAAGAAAAAAAAGAAAAAAAAGACTTTTAACGTTTAAAACCGGGAACAAAGTGTAGAATCTGTTCTCTTTATCTTTAATGTCAATGGTGATATTAACCATTTCCTTATAAGGAACTATTTGGTATTAATTGTCCAATCAGTCAATGCTTCTCTCATTTCGCTTTTCTTCACTCTCTGACCATCGGGCCGGGTTCAAAGTGTAGTATCGGTTGCCTCGTCTTCAATGGCATTGATAATATTAACTGTTTCTTCATAAAGAAACATTTGGCATTCATTGTCCGATCAGCCTGCGTTACTCTAATCTCGCGGGTCTGCCCTCCATGTACACACTCCTTAAACAGCGCAGACACCGCTGGCGAGGCCATGTTCACCGCATGGCAGACGGTTGCATTCCAAAAGACCTCCTGTATGGTGATTTTCATTTTATTTTAATCTAATTAGATTTATTATCTAAAAAAATGTCAAATGATTTTTCAAAAAATTTTAGACCTGATATTCGTCTTGGTAATCATGTTCGACAACGTTTTGCAAAACTATTTTTATTGTTTTTTTTTTTTATCTCTCTGCTCTTTTTTTATTTGTACACATCTTTTGTCATTGAAATAAAAAGTAAACAGCTAACAATATTCTGAAATATTTTGGCAATTGTTTTTATTTTTGACGGCAGGGGCACACTCGTAATTCAATGCAATGGACTTGTCCAATCATTTCTAAGTGTCTCACTTGAATCAACCCAACTAACTGAAATCTAGATTTCTAAGCATGCTCGTTACCAAAAAGGACAATCCAAGATTCAAGTTACAATACAGAGACGTCATAATCTAGCAAGTATAGAAATTCATAATTCTTATAACAGACAACAGAAAATGCAAGCACGTTGGAAGAGGAAAGATGCCTTCCAAAAACTAAACAAAGTATTAAGAAAGAGGAAAAATTCGTTAAAAAGAAATGCTGAATTGCTATGTAATATCAATTCTGCTATGTGGCGATTTTCTAAGCGTAGCTAAGATGTGGCACAAGGTCGTAAATACTCAGTGAGAATCGAACTCCCTACTCAGTCATAATCGTTCTAGCCAGACAAGTTTACTAACCATTACACAACGTCGAGGTGCCAAATACTTATAGATGGCAGTGGATGCTGAACAATTTCCTCACAAATGAAGAGGATACTTCAGGCAACAGAGTCGTGGTTTTACAGAAAAATGCTGAACGTAGAATGTAAATAACATGTTTGTCACGAGGAAGCTTTAAGGAAAATAAGAACAAAAAAAGGCGCTTGTACCTGGAATGAGAAAGGGACTGCTGAAATTTCTCGGGCAGATAATGAGGAAAAAAGGCTTGGAAAATGTGACACTCACTAAGCATAGTAGCTCAAAGTGAAACTTTGTGTAGCCTACCTAACGAGCTTGTGTAAATGAATAACAAAACAAGGATTGAGAAAGATAATCTGTGTAGAAACGTTGATTAGACCTACCAAAGATAGGAAGTTGTGGAGAGCTATGATCGCCCACATTCTGAAAGGACAGGGCACATGTATTTATATATTCCTTTTTATATGCGGTGAGGAGATGTTACTGATAATCGAAAGCCGAAATATAACTCGCAGCAATATCATACGTTGTAATATAAAAGCTTAAGTTATATTTTAAAACATCAAAGATGAAAGTAATTCTGACAAATATGTTTGCTAATGATCAATGAAAAGGAGTTCATTTTATTTTTATCTAATTAGATTTATTATCTAAAAAATGTCCAATGATTTTTTATATATTTTAAACCTGGTAATGATGAGGTCTTGGAAATGATGGAAACAAAAAGGAAATTAATACTGAGCATCAGGAAGAGACAGCTGAGGTTCCTGGGACACGCAATGAGGAAGGAGGGCCTGGAAAACCTGATACTAACAGGCCAGATAGAGGGGAAAAAGAGACAGAGGAAAGCAACGGATAACATATTTGAAGGACCTAATCAGGTGGATGACAGAACGAGGATTGCACGGTGTAACGGGAGATGACGTGCTCAGAGCCACCAGGGATAGGGAAACGTGGAAAGCCATGATCGCCTACGTCTTGAAGAGACAGGGCACATAGAAGAAGAATATATATGCCAACTGTTTATAAGAAATTGTGGATATAAAATGGGGGATCAATTCTATACTATAATCAATATATAATCTGATCCCTCATTTTGTGGCCATGCTAGTTTCTATACATTTATATTCTAGATTAATGGTCTTGAACTAGTCGATGGCAGAGCGGGGTTTAGCTGGAGTAAGAGGAGAAAGCGTGCTAAGAGCCACCAGGGATAGGGAAACGTGGAAAGCCATGATCGCCTACGTCTTGAAGAGACAGGGCACATTAAAGAAGTTGTCTTGGTAATCACGTTCGACAACGTTTTGCAAAACTATTTTTATTGTTTTTTTATCTTCCTGCACCTTTTCGATTTGTACACATCTTTTGTTTTGAAAAAAATGTACAGGTGGTATAGGGTGTTTCAAAAGTTAACCTTGAATAAGTTATCAATGTTTTCCAACAGATGGCGTTACTAGAAACGCGTGCGTGTAGTTTCAGATGGTAACACATCTGTAAGGAAGTACTATAATGTTATGGTGAAATACACCTATTCCTCAGATAATGAACTCTCCCTCTTATATTAATAAGACTTAACGGGAAGTTAACTCGAGAAGTTCTCGGGAAGTTCTTAGGAGTTCTTAGAAGTTCTAGAGAGTTCTTTAGAGTTCTATTAGAGGTCAGTAGAGCTACTAGGCAGTTGATATTAGTCGGTAGTTAGCCGAATACTAAGGAGTCAGCTTTCAGTGGAAGATTTACAAGTTCCTAACATATCGGGTGCGTTAAGTCGATTAGCAACCGACATAGCACGATTATAACCTTCAGTGCGAAAACTACTCCACAACATATAGGGAAGCTTCAAATTCAGTGTATGTCATTTCGCAGAAGTGTAAACAATTTTGTTTTTCATAGCGTTAAACACGTCGGCTTTCGAAAGTGTATCGCGGGGAATTTTACTGCACTACTTTATTCAAAAGAAATCTGAAGCTAAAGGACACAAAATATTTATGCTGAAACTTTCTGCGACTATACTTTGTCGGAAATACCATTCAGAAATTGGTTTAGACGCCTGAAAAAATAATGATTTTACTGTTGAAGATAAAAAACGCTCTGGCGCACTGAAAAAGTTTGAAGACGAAGAATCGGAGGCATTACTTCCTGAAGACTCAGGCGCAGACGAGAACTTATTCAAGGTTTAATATTTTACAAAGTAGGCTTTGGAAATTGGTTCTTTATATAATACTAAACTGACAAATGGACACAAGTTGTGAAATCTTTCTACCAAAACTAACGATCAACGAGCATATCATCGCCATTACGGTGTGAGAGATTCACCAAATTTTGAGAGTAAAGATTCAGTAAGTGACCTTTCACAAAATAGTATATCCCGTTCGGTTACGAACGAATGAGTATTTGATCGAATAAGATTGAGTATCAAAAGAGTTCCGAGCGTAGCAAGTCAAAGGCATTCTTAACGTGTTTAGATCTCTCGGACGACACTCCAACGAATGCATCAACCTGTTTCCGTATAACAAGACAGAGAAACAGCTCACACTACAAAGGCCACAATTCACCTTCTCGGGTAAATTTTGAGGAAAAGAATATTTTCTAACTGTTGTAGCATAAAATGGCCTCTACATTCCATAAATTGGTTACCACAATCCCCGGGTTTTTCCGATAAAGTTTCATATCAACAAACCTCAGACATTCCAACAACATTCAGATAGATGTCAAAAGATGTGCGTTGTGGTGCAGTGGTTCAGAACGAGAAATCGGGGAGCCGAGTTTGAATTCCAGTTAAATTCCTTGTATTCACTTACGAGCAAATACCTTTGGAAAAGGTACTAATCCGTCTTTTCCCTCCAGTTATGGGTTAAATAACAGGACAGATTTGGTTCTATAGCCTTAGCTGTCAACCAGTCTACCACTGAAAGCAATGGCAAACCACTGCCGGGTAATCTTCTGCCCAGTCAGTCATGTCTCTCTCGAGACATGATCGCCGAAGTGTGTATCACGTATGACACTTAACTGACTGACTGAACATAATTGTTGGAAACAATTAAAGCTTCGATTGGGCATAAAGTGGGGGATCGGTTTTCTATTGTTATGAAGTTATAAACTGATCCATCACTAATTATACTTAATATAATGTAATATAATCTATCTTTTCTCCCTCCAGCTATGAGTTAAATGGCAGGACAGATTGGGTTCTGTAGCCTTGGCTATCAACCCGTCTACCGCAGAAAGTAATGGCAACCTACTGCGGGATAATCTTCTGTCCAGTGAGTCATGTCTTTTTCGAGACATGATCGTCGAAGTGTGTATCACGTATGGCACTTAACTGACTGATAAAGGCACAGGTGTCTAAAACAATAATAATAAAAATTGTTTTAGAAAAGACTCGAACTGAAAATGGACGCCACTTCAAAGATGTAAGCAGTCTCAACAAGTGTATATTTATTTCCCATCAGTAAAGTGCCGTACATGATGCACGCTTGGACGATCATGTCTCAAAAGGGGCATGACTGACTGAGCAGAAGATTTTCCCGCAGTAGGTTGCTATTACTTTTTCCGGTAGACTGGTGGTTAACCAAGGCTATAGAACCCAATCTGTCGTGTTATTTAACCTATACCTAGAGGGAAGAAATGAATTAATATTTTCCCAAGGGTATTAGCGCGTAAGTGAATGCAACGAATTCAACTAAAATTCGAACTCGGCTTCCCGATTAATCGTTCAGAATCGATATCCCACAAGTTACATCACGTACCTGCTCTATATAATACGGTGCTATCGTGAATTTAAATTTTTTAAAAATAAAGGATTTATTAATTTTTTAAATCTGTTAGTGTTTTTTGGGACACACTGTATTTTAGGACTTTTAGTTAATTATTCGCAAAATTAAGCACACTTCCTGGTCCATTAATTAACGATAAATTTCTCGAGGATTAATAAAACCGTTTTCTTTTGGTTTTTCTTTAGTAACCATCTAATTTGACTGCCTCTTGAGCCTTTTATTTGATGGATAAATAGTGATAAAAACATTTTTTTAAAAATGTAGGAGAAACATCGGGTAACTTACATTTCTGCGAATTGATGGTAAAACAAGGACAATGAAGATTGATAAGTAGGAAAACTTCTTTGAGCAAAAAAGAAAGAAGTTGTGGAGGATCATGATCGCCCATATCCTGAAATGACGAAGAAGAATGTTGGATATACATCACCATTCAAGTTAATGGATTTTAAATTAAGAAAGAAATCTAAATCTAAAAAACAAATCGAAAAACTAAAACAAAAACCTAAAAACAAAATAGAGAACCATGCCGAACGGGTGGTGGCAATTTCAAAAATGCCACTTCGGCATATTAAAAAAAAATTATCCGTGCATTTGCGTGTTTGAAATCAATTTGGTTAATTGCAAAAAATCGATCAACTTAATGCAAATAGAAATACTTATTTTCTCCTTCTTCAATTAAAAAAATCGACACAATTCACTTTGTTAGGTTTTAATCAAAGATATTTTTCCAGCCGTGGAGCATTTGTTAACAAGCTTGTGATAGTTGTTCGACCCTTATTAGTTTCGGTGACCCACATTGTTGGCTTTGAGCCGTACAAAGGTCGATTTAGACTCTACATCGGTGAGAAATGTTTAAGAAGCAAATCTTGCGAATTGATACAGAGAGCAATCATTATTGAGTTGCTCAAAATGTGTATCCTTGTGTCAAACTAACCTAAACTTTATATTATTTCCAGTGTCTTATCCGTAAGTCACAATTACGAAACCATATCATTAGTATTAAATTGCGTTCTAACCTCACTTGGTGACCCATGTTTGTAGCCTTGTGTCAATGCTGAACTAAGGCGAGAGAAATTTTCAATGGCATCAGTGATTGTTTTAATCAGGATTGAGTAATGTTGCTTTTCTATGAAAGCAGGAAATTCCACAAAAGGGTTGACGCAGCACAATCTTCTTACGCTTCAGTTTTTTCCTGGCAGTATGCGGGGTTAATGTGGCTTGGTTGAAAATGTTGAGAGTCTTAAGATTTAAATAATAAAAGCTAATATCGGTAGAACATTTCATTTGATTCAAGTCTCTTCGCCTGCGAGGAAATTGTCCAGCATTCATTGTCACCGAGAAGGGTTGATAACACAGAAATTCAGCAAAATAATTTTCTTTTAATAAAAGCATCCTGTTTTTAATACTTTGCTTACGTTTGAGAGAGATATTTTGCTACTCGAAAGCACATTATGATTCTAGTGTCATATTTTACAGCTTTTGTTAAAACACGTCCCAGATATTTGTCTATATTTCTGAGATGAGGTAGTATTTACAATATTTACATTATTCGAACTATTGTCCTCATCTTTGTTGCCATTTGTACGACGTTAAATAATAGATCATTCTATTTGTCTATATTTCTGAGATGAGGTAGTATTTACCGTATTTACATTATTTGGACTATTGTCTTCATGTTTGTTACCATATGTACGACGTTTAATAATAGATCATTCTATTTGTGGATATTTCTGAGATGAGGTAGTATTTACAGGATTTACATTATTCGGACTATTGTCTTCATCTTTGTTGCCATTTGTACGATGTTTCGGCCGTTGTACGCGCCGGCCATGAATTTCGAATCACTGGGGTATATCATCCTCATTTCTTGCGTAAAGCCGCGATTGGAAGTCATGAGTTATCTCCCTTTAACCCTGTTACTTGTTCACCACTGCTGTAGCCTGGTATTGAACTCGCAGCTCTAAGAGTCAAGTTAGGAACTATCCATGTGTCCTTAAGAACAAGAACAACTGAATTTTTGGGACTTATAAACCTAGTGTCTAGTAACCTTTTTTTACCAGAGTTCATATTGCAATTTTTTGATGTTAATGGTTTTCTCTAGTATTTTTATGTCAATGGTTTTCTCTAGTATATTTTTGCCAGATCTCATACTGCAACTTTTGACACTAGTGATTTTCTCTAGCATTCCGTATTACTGGTTCCCATGTTGTGTTCATCTCCATGCTTAGTCGGCTTAGGAGATTTTTAAAGCCTAGCATATGTGCTGATTCCTTAAGTTTACGTAGTTTCCAGTGGGGTTCTCTATCTATTCTTTCAGCTTTAACCCATAGGGGGGCGGTGATCTCCTTTCTCCCTCCATTTGCCGTCGGGAATAGTCATGCCATATGTGCTGATTCCTTAAGTTTACGTAGTTTCCTGTGGGGTTCTCTATCTATTCTTTCAGCTTTAACCCATAGGGGGGGCGGTGATCTCCTTTCTCCCTCCATTTGCCGTCGGGAATAGTCATGCCATATGTGCTGATTCCTTAAGTTTACGTAGTTTCCGGTGGAGTTCTCTATCTATTCTTTCAGCTTTAACCCATAGGGGGGGGGCGGTGATCTCCTTTCTCCCTCCATTTGCCGTCAGGAATAGTCATGCCATTGAGAATCATTAGAAATATTCCTTTGCGCCAAATAAAAGTGTTGTTGGGAACAGTCATGCATTCGAAGCTAATTCGAACATTCACTTTGAGCCAAATAAAAGTGCCGTCGGGAATAGTCATGCATTTGAAGTTCATTCGGACATTTCCTTTGAGTTAAATACAAGTGCCGTCGGTAAGAATCATGCAACTAAGGGACATTCGAACATACGCTTTGAGACAAAACAAAGTTCTGTCCGGAATAGTCATGCATTTGAGGCTGACTGGAAGATACGCTTTCAGCCTAATAAAATTATCGTCTGAACAGTCATGCATTTGAAGGTCATTCGAACATACGCATTGAACCAAATAAAAGTGCCGTCAGGATTAGCCATGCCTATTTTAGGGTCATTTGAACATTTCCTTTGAGTTAAATAAAAGTGCCGCCGTGAACAGTCATGCAATTGAGGCTCATTCGAACATTCACTTTGAGCCAAATATAAGCACTGTGAGAAACAG
>JBBBDQ010001566.1:2317500-2420000 GCA_037127315.1 Ascarosepion bandense | reverse complement strand
TTTTGCAATGATCTAATATTTAGTATATATGAGGTATCTAAAGAGAAAATCACCTATCTCAAAAAAGAGTTCTTGTTTCGTGCGTGGTCTGCCGAAGAAAAATTATCAGAAATTGTTAGCACAGAAAGAGCAGCTAGGAGTATCAGAGAAGACATGCTAATGCTCCTTCCTCCCTGTCTGGCGTGGCCATTTAAGAAAATCGCTCGGTGAATAAAGGCTGTTTGCTTTTGCTTACCAGGAAAATAATTTTTGAGCTTTGAGAGAGAAAGTATGAGTTTTGAGCTTTGTGAACGGAAGTACTTTTTTGCTGTTGCGAGTGGTAGGATGGATTTCTGACCCCGTTTTTGATACTACAATGGTGTCAGTAGAAACAAAGAAAGCAAAAAAAAAAAAAATTCCATGATATGGCAAGGATCCAAATGCAAATTTGAATCCAGGGCCTTCTCAATCCTGTTAAATGGAATGTGCCTTCAGAGGTCTAACAATCAGTCAGTTAAGTGCCATGCGCGATGCACGCTTTGGGCGATCATGTCTCGAAAAAGACATGACTGACTGGGCAGAAGATTATCCCGCAGTAGGTTGCCATTGCTTTCTGCAGTAGACTGGTTGCTGACCAAGGCTATAGAACCCAATCTGTCCTATTATTTAACCCATAACTGGAGGGAAGAGACGGATTAATACCTTTCCCAAGGGTATTTGCGCGTAAGTGAATGCAAGGAATTCAACTGGAATTTGAACTCGGTTCCCCGATTTCTCATTCCGAGCCGATATCCACTGCGCAACAACGCACATCCTCTAACAATACCTGTATAAAAATATGCAGTAATACCTATTTGAATTACCAATAATACAACTACGTTGCCTGCTGCGACTGAACTTAATGTTGGCACACGGATTTTTATACTCAATTACATATTAATTGGTTGAAATATTTACGAAACATTACAAAACATTACAGGATCATTTCCTTGTGTTCAGATAGGAATGCAGACTATTTGAGTTTATTATTTCCCAAAGCGTGGACAGCGTTTCTTTTTGTGCCTGTAGTTGAACGTCAAATGGTTTGTTTTGTTTAGTTGTTTGTTTTATTTAAACTTACTCTGTTGTCTTTACCTTCTCTGTGTATCCAGTTCAAGAATTCAACTTATTCGCACTCAGATACTTTTGACTTAATTAAATGAAGTAAAATTAAAGTAGAGATCGTTTTAACACATTCTGGGGGAAAAGAAGAGATAATTCAATTTTGTGCTTCTATCGACGTCACTGCCATTCGTCACTTACGCACATCGCATTTTAATCTTGTCACCAGCCATGTTTATTTGCCCTTTTCAACTAAAGTGCATGAAATATTTCAGAGTTAAATATATGATGTAATGCTTAACGGAATAGAATATGAAAACTAATGCGCAACGGTTGACAAATTTGGATATTATAACTGCCATCATAACGCCAGATGCGCGGACGAGAAGCAAGACTATCATTCCATGACGGGGTACCCAGACGTGGTGTAATGGTTAGCAATCTTGTCTCGCTAGAACCTATTAAAACTGAGCAGTGAGTTCGATCCTCACTGGATACCCCATACTTTCGGCCTTGTGCCACACCTAAGCGGCCCTTAGTAAATCAACTATCCTTCAATGATGACGTTTAACTATCTGGCGGACGAGAACTCTCAATCATATTATCATACATTTTACGATCATTTTTAGTCCCGTGAAGAACCTGGCGATCAACTCTCGAAAATTTTCTGAAGAAGCTGGCTCATCAAAAGATATCATGTGTAGTGCCTTTGATAAGCTTCCTGAAATTTACTTTGTTTTCATCATCATCATAATCATCGTCAGTCCCAGAAGCCGACGTGGTCATAGACACACCACAGCCGATGCCCTCCCAATTGAAACCCAATCTTTGTCACAGACACGTGGCCGTTGATTCTAGCCAGTGGACCTTTAGCTCTGGTGTCATCAACCCTCTAGATTTACTGCCAGTAGTTTTTTATAATCATATCGCCCCAAGCAAGGCATTTTACTGCCACTGTTTTGCAAGGGGTTACATAAAAAAAGTTATGAGAAAGAGTGACAAATTATAGGGGGTGTCAGGAAATGGGTAAGAGAAGAATGAGAACACTGATGAGAGTGGTGTGGACGGAGAAAGGAGAATGAGAGAGAGGATGCAGGTTAGTGAAATAGGAGATGACTATTGACTTTACATTTAAATTCTTGGTGATTGTAGTTGTCGGGGAAGCAAGTAAATGGAAGGGAATTCCACAGGCGGGAAGTGTGAGAAAAGAAGCTGAGGATTAGAATTTGCGTTTACAATTTATTGGTTTCTCAGTAAACGGATGGGACCTAGTTGCTAATCTTGTGGCTCGGGTAAATTCATATATAAGGGGCACCAGTGAGCTAAGTTCATCGGAGCAGAAGCCGTGAAAGTAATAGTGTAATGCCGGTGAGAAAGATGACTGTATCTGAGCTGCCAAGTCGGGATCTATCACATTACAAATGCTCTGTTGGATTTTGTCAAGGATACCTGGGTGGATAGCAGGAGCACCCGACCAGATATGGCAGCAATATTCAATGCACGGGCGAATGGTAGATTTATATATGTGCAGTTCAGTCCTATGTAAATATTTAGCCAGCAACCGACCGAAACTAACTATAATTACCGTCTGTCGATTTCCCTCTTCAAAACCATTGCACATGGCGTTTAACCCAAAAGGCCAGTGATAAAAACAAGACACTTTTTTAGCCGCTGTTAATCGGCAAATGACATATTATACTAATTTGTGCTGTGTCTTGAATTTTTTTTTCCATAAATTGATTTGGTTTGCAGCGATGATGGATTCTCTCCGTGGAATCCACACCGTTTGAAGCTTCACCTCCACACTTATCACGCTTTTCTCATAAGAATTTTCGAATTCCTAGAATGACTGTGGATGTGCGTTGTGGGTCAGTAGATATCGACTCGGAACGAGAAATCGATAGAGCCGAGTTCGAATTCAAATTCAATTCGTTACCCGTAAATACTTTTGGGAAAAAGTATTAATCCGTCTTTTCTTCCTCCAGCTATGGGTTAAATAGCAAAACAGATTGGGTTCTATAAACTTGGTTGGCAACAAGTCAACCGCAGAAAGTAATGGCAACCTACTACGGGAAAAAAAAAACTTCTACACAGTCAGTTTTTAGAACTCAGCTCTCCATTTTCTCTTTGAGCCGATATTCCCTGCACCACATCCTAGAAAAGACAGATAAATAGAATAAAAGTAATCCAATAAATTCAGAGTGTTATATATATATATATATATATATTATTGTTTACATTTGACGTAATATCTGCATCTTTGTTGTTGTTGCCTACCACCACAAAAGGTGATACTGGGCACTTATTAGACGGTTGCCAAACAAATAATAATGTAATATAATCCATCTCTTCTCCCTCCAGCTTTGAGTTAAATGGCAGGACATATTAGGTTCTATAGCTTTGGCTGGTAACCAGTCTACTGCAGAAAGTACTAGCAACCTACTGCGGGATAATCTTCTATCCAGTCAGTCATGTCTCTTTCGAGACATAAACGCCCAAAGGGTGTATCTGCTATGGCGCTTAAATGATTGAGACTGACTGCATAGCTATGAAACCCAGTCCAATATGGCTGTTGAGTGTGGACCATACGCCTTTTCGGAGGTCTCGTTTTACTGTTGCCGTGTATAGACTAAACTATCGCCCGGTTCACACCCCACCCACGTCTATTGAACAGGTGAAGAGGCTCATCCTTTGTTTCCTGTTTAGGATGTGGTTTCCGGTTTTTCTCTTTTTCTCTTTTCCAATCTTTTCACTCTTTTATTTTATTTTATTTTTTTTTCAATTGGAGTAGATAGACTAAACTATCGCCCGGTTCACACTCCACCCACGTCTATTGAACAGGTGAAGAGGCTCATCCCTTGTTTCCTGTTTAGGATGTGGTTTCCGGTTTTTCTCTTTTTCTCTTTTCCAATCTTTTCACTCTATTATTTTATTTATTTATTTTTTTTTTCAATTGGAGTAGATAGACTAAACTATCGCCCGGTTCACACTCCACCCACGTCTATTGAACAGCTGAAGAGGCTCATCCCTTTTTCCCTGTTTAGGATGTGGTTTCCGGTTTTTCTCTTTTCCAATCTTTTCACTCCTACGTAGCCCCCTGCGGATCAGTAGCGTTTTCACCTTGCTTGGGGTGATATGATTAAAAAAAAAAATCTGGCAAAGAAAAGTATGGTGGGGGAATCGGTTTGGTCGTCTATAGCCGTAATATCTGACTATGCGGCAGGTAATTCTGGTTATTTGGTAACATTAGCGTTCGTAGAGTGACTGACATAAACTTTGGAACAAATGTCTTTAAAATTTCCGGCGACAGAAAGATCATGAAAAGATATCATATTTAGGGCATCACAAAAAATTCATGAAAGTAGATTTGATTTCACTTCCAGAAAAGATAGGATCATCGAATGATACCATGTAGAGTGCATGAGTGAGAAAAACCTAGTTGCTTAAAAAAAAAAAAAAGGAAAGTGGCCCAACGAATTACAAATCTTTATGTGTGTTGTGGTGCAATGGATATCGACACTGAACAACAAATCCTTGTGCCGAGTTCGAATTCCAGTTGTATTCCTTGCATTCACTTACGCACAAATACCCTTCGGAAATGTATTAATCCGTCTCTTTCCCTCCAGTTATGGATTAAATAATAAGATAGATTGGGTTCTATAGCCATGGATGGCAACTAGTCTATTACAGAAAGCAATGGCAGCCTACTGCGGGATAATCTTCTGCCCAGTCAGTCATGTCTCTTCCGAGACATGATCGTCAAAAGGGTGTATCATGTATGGCATTTAACTGGCTGACACACGGAAATTCAAATTGGTAATTAAAAATAACTAAATTATAAAATGTGCGTTCTGGTGCAGTGAATATCGACACGGGACGAGAATTCAGAGAGTCGAGTTCGAATTTTAGTTGAATTCGTTGCATTCACGTAAGCACAAATGCCCTTGGGAAAGGTATAAATCCATCTCTTCTTCCTCTAGCTATGGGTTAAATCGCAAGATATATGGCATTCTGTAGCCTTGGTTGGCAACCAGTCTACCGCAGAAAGTAAAGGTAACATACTGTATAAAAATGTTTTGCACAGTCAGTTTTAAAACAAATTAGAAAAATTTTAGCAATTTGCAATTCGGTCACTTCTTTTAATTTAATTCGGTCAGTCCTACATTAAACTAAAAACTTGCGTCACATTCTGTTGACGTTAGCGCTGGGATAAATACCTACCTTCAAGTTATCGAGAATAGTTTATTTGATAATAGCATACATTATTTATGGCACAAGGCCGAATGGGCAGTGGACAGAGTTTGGTCATCCGTAACTATCCTACTTCTAGATTGTTCGATTCGTGACCCATCCATTTTAACAATTGACACGAGAAACATAAAAATTCATCCTTCACCATCTTATTCGAACATGCACCAAAATACCACATTTTCGCAAGAGAACCATGATATATATGTACAATTATCTTTTACAAAAACACATACGAATTTGTGATTTGTGATGTCTGATGGAATATATACAATAGAGTATGTACAATAGAGTATGTATGTGCAATTTTATTTTATATAAATATACATCAATCTGTACATTGTGATGTATGATGGAATATAACCAGTTATATGAAAAAATATTGGTGATCATAAAACCAAATTAACAAATTGTTAAGAATTGTCAAGAATACGATGGCGAATGTTTTTATCCAAAACCAGTCGTAATGACATCAATTAACGCTCAATTGAACAATGACTGAGTGATGATGTCATTTGAGATATTAATTAAGATACAAACATTAAAAAAAACTTGTTAAAAAACAGGTGTGAAAAAAGACCTAAGCAGGTGGACGGCAGAGTGGGTTTTGGGTGGGGTAACAGGAGAAAGCGTGCTAAGAGCTACCAGGGAAAGGGAGACTTGGAAAGTCATGATCGCCTACGTCCTTAAGGGACATGGTACATAGAAGAAGAAGAAGAAGAAGAAGAAGAAGAAGAAGAAGAAGAAGAAGATAACAAAACAGTCTCTACAAAGTAAAACTTGCCCTTTGCCATCGTTCTCCTGACCACACTTCAGGTACACGCACTGAAGACAACAGTCACAGACCACAGAATCTATGTTGTTCAAATCCTGTCTACAGAACGTACGCAAACTCTACACTAACGATATCATATAGAATATAGTTATCAGTCAGTCTGTTAAGTACCATACGTGATACACGCTTGGGCTATCATGTCTTGAAAAAAACATGACTGACTGGGCAGAAGATTATCCCGCAGTAGGTTTCCATGGCTTTCTGCGGAAGACTGGTTGCCAGCCAAAGCTATAGAACCTAATCTATCCTGCCATTTAGCTCATAGCTGAAGTGAAAAAAGATAATAAGTAGTAATGTGTGAGGGATCAGTTGATTACTTCATAACAATAGAAAACCGATCCCCCACTTTATGCCCAGTAGAAACTTTGTTTCCAAATATTATGTTCAGTCAGTCTGATAAGTGCCATACGTGATACACGCTTGGGTGATCATGTCTTGAACTGACTGGGCAAAAGATTATCCCGTAGTAGGTTACCATTACTTTCTGCGGAATACAACTTTTGTTTTTATTGCCTATTTTGCTTTCTTTTTGTCAAGTGTCAGATTTTACTGCAACACCCTGCATATAAAGAATTACGTGCAATTTTATTTTATATAAATATGTATAAATATCTGAATTGCGATGTATGATGGAATATAACTGATTATATGAAAAAAGAGAGGTGGTCATAAAACCAAATTAACAAATTGTTAAAAATTGTCAAGAATACGATGGCGAATATGTTGGTCCAAAACCAGTCGTAATGACATCAATTAACGCTCAATTGAACAATGACTGAGTGATGATGTTTTTTGAGAGATTCATTAAGATACAAACATTTAAAAAAACTTGTGAAAAAAGAAAAAGTATGCATTATTGTCTCGGGAGGTCGATAATTATAACGGCGGGTTTATTTCGTCTCCAAGAATTTAATTTCTTTTTTTCTGATCGCTTGCTTTTATGAGGATTGCTTTGATGACTAAATAGACCAATTCTTGCATGGAAGTGCCGATGGCATTTGACCGCATGGTAATAATGGTGGAAGACAAGGTTGATTTTGTCAAGCCTTTATCTCTTGTAGTTAGGCTTCTTTTTCTCTTCAGGACACTTTGACGTTTTTGGTTCAGATGCTGATGAATGCTCGCCAGTTGGTACAGTCTTGTTCATGTCTTAAGCAATTTTGGCTCAATTCCAGCAGCTTTCAATGTTATTTTGAGTTTCTTCTTGTATATGCGGATGTGCGTTGTGGTGCAGTGGATATCGGCTCGGAACGACAAATCGGAGAGCCGAGTTCGAATTCCAGTTGAATTCCTTGCATTCACTTACGCACAAATACCCTTGGGTAAAGTATTAAACCGTCTCCTACCTCTAGTTATGGGTTAAATAATAGTACAGATTGGGGTCTATAGCCTTGGCTGGTAACCAGTCTACCGCAGAAAGCAATCGCAACCTACTGCGGGATAATCTTCTGCCTAGTCAGTCATGTCTCTTTCGAGACATGATCGCCCAAAACGTGTATGTCGTATGGCACTCAACTGACTGACTGACTTGTATATTCGAAGAGGAAAACCCCATGGTCTTTTCCCTGAGGTGTGCTCATAGAATAAGACTTGACAAAGAAACTTTGACTCTTCCATTCTTACTATCGAAAACGGTGTTTATTGATCAGCGATTCGATGCTTTCACTGTTGGCTGCTTCCAGAATTTTGTTGTTGGTCACATAGTTATCCTAATTGAGGTTGAAGATTGAACGAAACTTTTGCTGGTGAAAGCGTTCTAACTTTTGGAGGTCGATATAGAGTCAAAGTTTAGTGACAATATAAGAAATTTAGACCATAATATTTGTTAAGTTCAAAACTTTGTTGTTGAACATGCGTTTGCTTGGCTTTTCTAATGTTCCAGGTGTAGCGCCAATTCACACATCTTTTTCTACACACGAAGGTAAACTGATCGTTAGTCAAAGATAGAAATTATTATTAAAACTGTCTAGATTATAAATAATAAAAAGTTATAAATAAAAATAAAAATAAAAAATGAATGAAAATAATCGACAAAATCTTTATGAAGACAATTATTTTGGTGAGTGTTGTTAATTTTTTTTGTTTCAATATTTAATAAAAGAAAATAATAATAATCAGTGTTGATATATTGAAAGGTGTCAAGCCAAAAAATTAATTCTTGTTGATATATTGAAAGGTGTCAAGCTAGAAAATTAATTCTTTGTTGATATATTGAAAGGTGTCAATCAAGAAAATTAATTCTTTGTTGATATATTGAAAGGTGTCAAGCCAAAAAATTAATTCTTTGTTGATATATTGAAAGGTGTCAAGCCAGAAAATTAATTCTTTGTTGATATATTGAAAGGTGTCAAGCCAAAAAATTAATTCTTTGTTGATATATTGAAAGGTGTCAACCAAGAAAATTAATTCTTTGTTGATATATTGAAAGGTGTCAAGCCAGAAAATTAATTCTTTGTTGATATATTGAAAGGTGTCAAGCCAGTTAATTAATTCTTTGTTGATATATTGAAAGGTGTCAAGCCAAAAAATTAATTCTTGTTGATATATTGAAAGGTGTCAAGCCAGAAAATTAATTCTTTGTTGATATATTGAAAGGTGTCAAGCCAGAAAATTAATTCTTTGTTGATATATTGAAAGGTGTCAAGCCAGAAAATTAATTCTTGTTGATATATTGAAAGATGTCAAGCAAGAAAATTAATTCTTTGTTGATATATTGAAAGGTGTCAAGCCAGAAAATTAATTCTTGTTGATATATTGAAAGGTGTCAAGCAAGAAAATTAATTCTTGTTGATATATTGAAAGGTGTCAAGCCAGAAAATTAATTCTTGTTGATATATTAAAAGATGCCAAGCAAGAAAATTATTTCTTTGTTGATATATTAAAAGGTGTCAAGCAAAAGAATCAATTCATGTGTAGATCTTAGACTCGATATTATACGGAACATGTTCTGATGTTTGAGCAAGATGGTTCTTCACAAAAGCACTCCTTTCAATCCAATTCTTTATTGAATCGCAATCATTTCATCATTTTTACATGATAGTTTGTGTCCTACGCATATGAATTCATATATATATTTTAATTATTTAACTCCATCCAAGGCAATAATACCAGTAGTGTGGAATGGGTTACGGGGCGTGGAAAAGAATGAGATGATTTATTGAGGAGAAAGGACAATAAAAGAACAGGGTTCAGGAAGATGGAATATTGCAATGGTGTCCAGGAAGACGGAATATTGCAATAATGCCACTAAGATGCAAGGGGTTACTGGGAGTAGAAGAGAATGAGAAGACTTTAGTGAGGAGAAAGGACAATAAAAGAACAGGTTCCAGGGAGATGGAATATTGCAATAATGCCACTAAGATGCAAGGGGTTACTTGGGTGGAAGAGAATGAGAAGACTTTATTGGGGAGAAAGGACAATAAAAGAACAGGTTCCAGGGAGATGGAATATTGCAATAATGCCACTAAGATGCAAGGGGTTACTTGGGGTGGAAGAGAATGAGAAGACTTTATTGGGGAGAAAGGACAATAAAAGAACAGGGTCCAGGGAGATGGAATATTGCAATAATGCCACTAAGATGCAAGGGGTTACTGGGAGTGGAAGAGAATGAGAAGACTTTATTGAGGAGAAAGGACAATAAAAGAACAGGGTCCAGGGAGATGGTATATTGCAATAATTCCACTAAGATGCAAGGGGTTACTGGGAGTGGAAGAGAATGAGAAGACTTTAGTGAGGAGAAAGGACAATAAAAGAACAGGGTCCAGGGAGATGGAATATTGCAATAATGCCACTAAGATGCAAGGGGTTACTGGGAGTGGAAGAGAATGAGAAGACTTTATTGAGGAGAAAGGACAATAAAAGAACAGGGTCCAGGGAGATGGAATATTGCAATAATGCCACTAAGATGCAAGGGGTTACTTGGGTGGAAGAGAATGAGAAGACTTTAGTGAGGAGAAAGGACAATAAAAGAACAGGGTCCAGGGAGATGGAATATTGCAATAATGCCACTAAGATGCAAGGGTTACTGGGAGTGGAAGACAATGAGAAGACTTTAGTGAGGAGAAAGGACAATAAAAGAACAGGGTCCAGGGAGATGGAATATTGCAATAATGCCACTAAGATGCAAGGGTTACTGGGAGTGGAAGACAATGAGAAGACTTTAGTGAGGAGAAAGGACAATAAAAGAACAGGGTCCAGGGAGATGGAATATTGCAATAATGCCACTAAGATGCAAGGGTTACTGGGAGTGGAAGAGAATGAGAAGACTTTAGTGAGGAGAAAGGACAATAAAAGAACAGGGTCCAGGGAGATGGAATATTGCAATAATGCCACTAAGATGCAAGGGGTTATTGGGGGTGGAAGAGAATGAGAAGACTTTATTGGGGAGAAAGGACAATAAAAGAACAGGGTCCAGGGAGATGGTATATTGCAATAATTCCACTAAGATGCAAGGGGTTACTGGGAGTGGAAGACAATGAGAAGACTTTATTGAGGAGAAAGGACAATAAAAGAACAGGGTCCAGGGAGATGGAATATTGCAATAATGCCACTAAGATGCAAGGGGTTACTTGGGTGGAAGAGAATGAGAAGACTTTAGTGAGGAGAAAGGACAATAAAAGAACAGGGTCCAGGGAGATGGAATATTGCAATAATGCCACTAAGATGCAAGGGGTTACTGGGAGTGGAAGAGAATGAGAAGACTTTATTGAGGAGAAAGGACAATAAAAGAACAGGGTCCAGGGAGATGGAATATTGCAATAATGCCACTAAGATGCAAGGGGTTACTTGGGTGGAAGAGAATGAGAAGACTTTAGTGAGGAGAAAGGACAATAAAAGAACAGGGTCCAGGGAGATGGAATATTGCAATAATGCCACTAAGATGCAAGGGGTTACTGGGAGTGGAAGAGAATGAGAAGACTTTATTGAGGAGAAAGGACAATAAAAGAACAGGGTCCAGGGAGATGGAATATTGCAATAATGCCACTAAGATGCAAGGGGTTACTTGGGTGGAAGAGAATGAGAAGACTTTAGTGAGGAGAAAGGACAATAAAAGAACAGGGTCCAGGGAGATGGAATATTGCAATAATGCCACTAAGATGCAAGGGGTTACTTGGGTGGAAGAGAATGAGAAGACTTTAGTGAGGAGAAAGGACAATAAAAGAACAGGGTCCAGGGAGATGGTATATTGCAATAATTCCACTAAGATGCAAGGGGTTACTGGGAGTGGAAGAGAATGAGAAGACTTTATTGAGGAGAAAGGACAATAAAAGAACAGGGTCCAGGGAGATGGAATATTGCAATAATGCCACTAAGATGCAAGGGGTTACTGGGAGTGGAAGAGAATGAGAAGACTTTATTGGGGAGAAAGGACAATAAAAGAACAGGGTCCAGGGAGATGGAATATTGCAATAATGCCACTAAGATGCAAGGGGTTACTGGGGGTGGAAGACAATGAGAAGACTTTATTGAGGAGAAAGGACAATAAAAGAGCAGGGTCCAGGGAGACACTATTGCGATTGATGTTGCATTTAAGTTTTTAAAGATTTTAGCTGACAGAGAAGCAAAAAATCAGAAAAGAGTTTCACAGGTGAGAAGTGCGAGAAAGGAAACTGTTAGAATAGATCTTACGGTTACATCTAGTTATTCTAACAGTAAAAGGATGGGACCTAACAGCCAGTCTATTTGTAGGCTTCATGAGGTTGAAATACCAAAGAGGAGAGCGCATTAGAACTACAATGAAAATATTTATATAAAAATAACTGAGGGAAGCCATGCCACAGTGGCTGAAATCGAGATGCAGGGCCAAGACTGATAACATTGCAGATACTTGTTTAATTGGTTTTCTATAGATTATGAGTTGAAAGTTTCGGTTGACGAAACTGATAGATATGAATTCGGTTTTGTCAGTCAGTCATTTAAATGCCATACGTGGAACACGCTTGGGCGATCATGTCTCGAAAGAGACATGACTGACTAGGCAGAAGATTATCCCGCAGTAGGTTGCCATTTCTGCGGTAGACTGGTTGCCAGTCAAGGCTATAGAACCCAATCTGTCCTGTTATTTAACCCATAACTGGAAGGAAGAGACGAATTAATATCTTTCCCAAGAGTATTTGCGCGTAAGTGAATGCAAGGAATTCAACTTGAATTCAACTGGAATTCGAACTCGGCACCTCGATTTCTTATTCCGAGCCGATATACACTGCACCACAACGCACATTCGGTTTTAGACAAATGCAAAAAAAAGTCCAATTTTCGTTGCATGTTTGGTCAAATGCTAAGTAATGATTGTAAGTCATTGCGTGAATTGTTTAGAACAGGGATATCATTTGAATAACTTAAATGCGAAAAGAAATGGCCAAAAATAGAAAAGCCGGATTTTACTTTTACTTTCACTTTCACTTTTGAAAAGTATGACAACGATAATATATATATATTTTTTTTTTTAATCATTTCACCCCGAGCAAGGCGGAAACGCCACTGATGTGCAGGGGGTTACATAAATGTAAAAAGATTAATTAGAAAAGAGTGAGGAGTACAAGCTAGTTAGAAAGGAACAATAGAAAGCTGAGAAAGCAGGTGCGATGACAGATACATACGTGGAGAGAAAGGGAAGGTTATACAGGGGAGTGGAGAGAGCTAAAGGCCAGTGGTTAGTTGATGAGTATTAACTTTGCATTTAAATTTCTGGAGGTTGTAGCCGTCAGGAAAGCAAGAATACGGGAGTGAGTTCCACAGGCGGGAAGTGCGAGAGAGGAAGCTGCAGGAGTAGAATTGTTGTCTGCATTTGGCTAACCTGACTGTGAATGGGTGGGACCCAGTTGCCAGTCTGGTTGCACGGGTAAACACCTGTTGAGGAGGCATCAGTGACTTAAGCTCATCCGAGCAGAAGCCATGAAAGTATTTATAGAAGAGACAGAGGGAGGCCACATTTCGACGATGGGAAAGTGGCTGCAGTCGAGTCGCCAGATCAGTACCTATCACATTACAGACTCTCCTTTGGAGCTTGTCAAGAACACTGAGGAGAACGGCAGGGGCACCTGACCATAAATGGCAGCAGTACTCCATGCACGGATGGATGGTTGACTTGTATATATGCAGGATGGATTCAGGTGGAAAAAACATCCTGGATCGACATAGTGACCCAATCTTCTTAGCAGTAGATTTTGCTATGGATTCAATATAGTGGTTCCATTTGAGGTCTGAGGACAGGGTAAGTCCGAGGAGGCGTAGTGTATTACTCTCCGGGAGAATCACCTGGTCCATGCTTATGGGAGACAGAAGAGGTTACCTGTAATGGTTGACAGACAAGAGCTTGGTCTTAGATGAATTGAAGTTGACAAGCCACTTCTTGCCCTAGTTCACCACAGAGTGTAGATCCCGCTCAAGGTCAGATAGCCGAGTGGATATATTCTTGCTTGACATTTTTCAATATATCAACAAAGAATATATTTTCTTGCTTTACACCTTTTAATATATCAACTGATCTTGAAATACATGTGTCTTTATGTGTTTATATCGGAAAAGACTATTTTGACGTTTCCGTTAAATTAGAAAAATATTTTAAACTTATTTCACAGTTTCCGATAAAATAGACCCTCATGCTATTTTACCTGCAATTATTATTATTATTATTATTATTATTATTATTATTATTATTATTATATCATTTTTCATCATATTTCGATTTCTGCTTTGGTCTCACTACCAACCAAGTCTGCGGGGAGACCTAAGGCAGGTCGTGGCATGTTGTTATGACTCCATTTCATGTTTTTCTATCTTCCCTATCATCCCTAGCATTACATAGATAAAGTTTTCCTTAGTGTGTGGGCTGTACTTAATAAGACAATTTTTTGTATATCTCTTAAGCTGGGGTTTCCAGGGATTCTTTCAATGTGTTCTTTTGTTCCATTTTTTATCATTCCAAGTGCACCTACTATCACTGGCACAACTCTTATTTTCAATTTCCACATTTTTTCTATTTCAATTTCCAGGTCTTTATATTTTGATAGTTTTTCAAATTCCTTGATTGCTATGTTACAATACGCTGGACAAGCCATATCAATTAATAGACAAGTTTTCTCCTTCTGGTTTTTAACAATAATGTCTGGCCTGTTTGCTTCAATTTTTCTGTCTGTGTAGTGTGTGTAATCCCATAGAATGGTTACATCTTCTATTTCTGTAACCGGTGCTGGGTGATGTTCATACCAGTGTTTGTTTACAGCTTTTCCATAATGTTTGCACATTGCCCAATATAAATATTGCCCAACTCTATCGTGGCGATTTTTATATTCATTTGGAGCAAGCACAGAACAGCCTGAGATTAGGTGGTCTATTGTTTCTTGGTGTTTATCACAAACCCTGCATTTTGGATCCATATTATTATGCATAATATTTGCCTGAAAGTTTCTAGTGAAAAGACTTTGGTCTTGTGCTGCAAGAATAAAGCCTTCTTCTTCTTCTTCTTCTTCTTCTTCTTCTTATTATTATTATTATTATTATTATTATTATTATTATTATAAAGACAGGTAACGTTAAAAATGGATGTGCCTTGTGGTGCAGTGGATATCGACTCGGAACGACAAATAGGGGAGGCGAGTTCGAAATCCAGTTGAATTCCTTGCATTCAATTACGTGCAAATACCCTTGGGAAAGGTATTAATTCGTCTCTTCCCTCCACTTATGGGTTAAATAATAAGACAGCTTAGATTCTATAACCTTGGCTGGCGACCAGTCTAGCGCTGAATGCAATGGCAACTTAGTGGGGAATAATCTTCTGCTCAGTCCATTGTGTAACTTTGGAGACATGATCGCCCAAAGCGTGTATCACGTTTGGCACTTAACTGACTGACTGAATGCTAAGAATAACAGCACTACATTTTTTTATTTTCCATGAACTATTAAAACTATTTCAAATATTTTTCACCATCAATTTGTAAAACCCAAATTAAAATAATTTATTATCATCTATTATGAAAAAGATTTATAGAATTTTCTGAATATTTTAAGCCTATTAAAGCTGCGCAGAATATTAAAAGACCGGAAATTTTCACAAGAAACGAAGAAGAGAGTTCTGGATTGCTATGTGATATCTGTCGTTCAATATGGCAGTGAATGCTGGGCAATATCCTTAAAGATGAAGGAAAAACTTGAAGCAACTGAAATGTGGTTCTACAGATGAATGCTGCAAATATCATGGATCGAGCATGTGAGCAATGATGAGGGTTTAGAAAGGATGGAAACGAAAGGAAATCAATACTGAGCATCAGGAAGAGACTGCGGAAGTTCTTGGGACATGTGATGAGGAAGGAAGACTTGGAGAATCTGATACTCACAGGTCAGATAGAGGGAAAGAGAGACCGGAAAAAGCAGCGGATAACATATTAGAAGGGCCTAAGCAGGTGGATAGCAGAGCGGGGTTTGGGTGGAGTAACAGGAGAAAGCGTGCTAAAAGCTACCAGGAATAGGAAGACGTGGAAAGCCATGATCGACTACGTCCTTAAGGGACATGGCACATGTAAAAAGAAGAAGAAGAAGAAGAAGAAGAAGAAGAAGAAGAAGAAGAAGAAGGCATATGATAACAAAACAGTCTCTACAAAGTAAAACTTGCCCTTTGCCATCGTTCTCTTGACCACACTTCAGGTACACGCACTATATATATATATATATATATATAAATCTCATCTTCTGATTTCAACATTCGCGGATGCACCACTTGTTGGTGTAAGATAAATCTATTCAATGCATTAATGCATATCTTATTTATATAAGTTTTATATAGAATTTATATACGCTATATATGAAAATTATACACGCTATATATAAAATTAATGAACGTTATATATGAAAGTACGTTATAACTTTATTGTTTCAACGTTGTCAAGTTATGTTTTTTTAGCATAGAATAAGTTTAAAATTCGTTTGGAGACATTAGTTAGCTTTTTAAAATATAAAATAAATAAATAATGATAATAATAAATATAAAATAAATAAATTAGTAAATAAATAGACAGACCTTGTAAAATAATCAGTAATTTGAATATTATGGGTATTTCTACAAGTATTTTTTTGGCAACTGCTCTGGCGGGATTTTCTTCCTTATACTCTGACCATGCGTATTTACTCGTACTGCTAGAATGACATCAAGTTCCCACTCTTTTACCGTAGAAATAATTAAATGTATCTTTCCCTTTTACTCTAACGGTATCTTTTCTCGCACTCCCCGTTCGTGAAACACACTTCCATTCGCTTGCTTTTCTGATAGCTACAATTTCCAAAAGTTTAAATGCAACGTCAGTTGCCTTCTTTTATCTACTTGATTCCCATTTATCTCTTATCTTTTCTTTGACATCTTAATAGCTACAATCTCCAAAAATTTAAATGCAACATCAATTTCCATTTTTAATCGTTTTTGTTTTCCATCCATCTCTTATCTTTTCTTCGACATCCCAATATCTACAATCTCCTAAAGTTTAAATGCAACGTCAATTGCCATCTTTCATCTACTTGATTCTCATCCATCTCATCTTTTCTTCAACATCCCAATAGCTACAATCTCCAAAAGATTAAATGCAACATCAATTGCCATCTTTTATCTACTTGATTCTCATCCATCTCTTATCTTTTCTTCAACATCCCAATATCTACAAATCTCCCAATTTTTAATGCAACTTCAATTGCCATCTTTCATCTACTTGATTCTCATCCATCTCATCTTTTCTTCAACGTCCCAATAGCTACAATCTCCAAAAGTTTAAATGCAACTTCAATTTCCATCTTTTATCTACTTGATTCCCATTCTGAGTTGCACGGGCAACGCTGGACTATGATGCTGGTGCTCTATAAATGCCAGACGTCCGCTTGAGAGTCTACCATGCTGGCATTTGTTGTTTTGAGCAGACAAACTTCCAGATGCTTTCATATGAATTCAGGTGTCTCTCAAGGCTTTATCCTAGGTTATATAAATTATTACGGAGTCGCCAACTGGGTGCTCCCGTGATTGGATGAAAAACAACCAATCACGGTCTACCTTTTTAGATTTTCAACAAACTCCCTTCCTCTTTTGCTTGTTGGGACCTTACAGAGGAGACGTCCCCGTCTGCTCTCCGTCATTTAGACCCAGGATATGTGAGGGGATTTGACAGCAACTGAAGCACAGAAGCCATAAAAATTTCTTCAACCCAGCCATGACGACAGAGGAAATATAAACTGTTAAAAGGACGCATCTTTCAGATAAGTTCCGCAAACCCGACTGTTTGCAAGAGACTCTCTTTCTTCTTTTCTCGCTTTTCCTGTAAATACAAGTTTATAACATTTTCATCTGTGTTTGTGTTCCTTTCTTCTCGCCGGCGTCGCAATATTGTTACCAATTAAAATTGGGAAATTCCCAATAAGGTCCTACGCTTCTTCTGAACTTCATCATTGATGTTTCTGATGTAATCATTTCCTCATAAGGCATCTATACAGATGACTCTACTATATAATCCAGTTTCAATAGAAAAAAAACCAAGGCTGACAAAGCAAACCTGGCCGCTGCACTTCAAAAGTTGAAATCCTTGCATTCACTTTTACACACTGAAAATATACCATTTCAAATTTAAGCATTGCAATGTTTTTAACATTGAAAAAAATTGAATTTTGCTATTAGATTTCGAAAATTCAAATAAAATAAAATAGATATAAAAGAAAATATGAAACAATTAAATAACATAGAATACATATAAAAGAATAAAATAATTAAAAAAATAATTAAAATAAAAATTAAAATAACATACAAGTAAACAATATATTTATATTATGATAAATATTTGTAAATAAATAATATTTCCGGAGTTTATCTTAATATGCAATGATTAAATATAGCCACAATTTCATCAAAAATATGTTCGATAATTACTGAAAATCAATAATATAAAATAATTAAAATTAATTAAACGCATAATTTATTTAAAATAAATAAATAAATTGAAAATAAATAATCAATGAATTTTAATATTACGAGGTGGAATTTGAAATATTGACGATATTACACGCGCGCGTGCGCACACGCACACACATACAGTAGCGGCCATAATATAAGAAACGGAAACAACAAAGACATATTGTAACATAAATATGTGTATTACTTAACAAGTAATGCATGATTAGCAATTAAACTTTTACCTGCTAATTACACGATGAACGACACTTTTAGACCTATGAACAATATCAGAAATTTCTGAAATTGACTTTTTTCTTGATAGATAGCAATAATGAGTTTTTTCTTCAAAAGAGAGCGTTTTACACGTAGCATTTGCTGTATTGCTTAAAAATAAAGTCCTAATGATAAATTAACTTTTACTTATTGTTGAAAAGCTCCATCGAGTTTTTAACAATGTAAATTAAAACTTTATGCAAATTATTAACATCGTTCCTTATTTATTGTCCAGCAGCTTATTTCCTTTGTTCCATTTAATCTTTATTTAAAAAAAACTGTTATGTAAATTTTTGAAAAATTTTGTAATATTTATGCATTACACTCTAATCTTTATTCGGTAAAAATTTCATTGCTAATCATGTTTTTAAGTAATACACATATTTATGTCTTTGTTGTTTCCGTTCCTTATATTATGGCCGCTATTGTATATATATCCTCTCTATTATAATAAGTACTGTTGTTTATATATATATATATATATATATGTAAACTTATCGCAATACTCGTTTCGAAAAACCCTCCGAGTACAAACGCGAAAGAAAATAATGGTAATAAAAAAGAACGTGCTAAGCACTTGAACATCAGTCAAAGTACGTAACCCAAAGAAAAATACCCGAGGCGAGTAACCTAAAACAAAAAGTGCTCAATGCGCAAGTAGAGCAAACAAAGTAAATATCTGCCCTAGAGAGCCAACGAACCTACCAAGGTTTCAGGGAAGGTTGGCTATATATATATATATATATATATATATATGGGGGGCGGGAGTTATATTTAATAGGCTACTGAAATCCTGACAGAGTTTAAAGTTCCCAATTTGATAAATGAAAATATTGCATTAAAAAAGAGGAGCGGTTTGGTTTCGCCAGTTAAGGATTCATCAGATTCAAAAACGAAAGAGAAAAAGTATGCATGTGTGCATTTGTATTATTTTTAAAAATAATGAAACTTATTACATTTATGTGCGTTGTGGTGCAATGGATATCGACTGGTAACGACAATTCGGGGAGTCGAGTTCGAATTATAGTTGAATTCCTTGCATTCACTTACACACAAATACCCTTGGAAAAACTATAAACCCATCTCTTTTCTCCAGTTATGGGTTAAATAATAAAACAGATTAGGTTCTATAGCCTTGGCTGGCAACCAGTCTAGCGCAGAAAGCAATGGCAACCTACTGCGGGATAATCTTCTGCCTTGTCAGCCATGTCTCTTTCAAGACAAGATCGCCCAAAACGTGTATCACGTATGGCACTTAACTGACAACTGAATCGGCAGGATTCGAGCCTGCGACCCCTATCAATAGAGGGGAAGCCACCAATTGATCTGGCGCGTCTTAGACCACTCGACCATGAATGATACCATAGTTTGAATCCTACCGAATGACACACATTTTCGTAACAAAAATTATCGTAAATAGTCAGGCCGGTAGAAATCTAAACTCATTTATAAATGGAACTTTGTGTGTGTATATGTGTCTGTGTGTCTGTGTGTGTGTCCGTTACCTATAGACTCCGAAACGGCTGAACCAATTTTCTTGAAAATTTACACAGTTGTACCATAAACGTCTGCGAGTGTTCTTAGCTAGGTTTTGTGTCGAGGTACCCCCGATAAATATCGAAAATCGATAATCGAAAAAATCGGGTTATAGATGGAGAGGTTCGATTTTAATAAAATTTGATACACTCATAAACAAAGACATAAGAAACGATATTTCAAGGTTGCAGTCCTTAAAATAGTGCAGAAAATCGATAATATATATATATATATATAAGGCAAGATGTTTGTGTGTGTGTCTGTTTATCTGTCTGTATGTCCTTTATACAAATCCACAATCTTTATCCGGTTCTCACCAAAATTCACACAAATATTCTTTAGGCTGAGTGTGAGCTCCAGGACCATGGATTAGTTTTAAAGCTTTCATTACAGCCGAGCAACGCCGGGCTATACTGCTAGTAAATATATAAATATAAATATTTGGTAAAAACAGAATATCTACTCAAATACGAGTATCGATTAAAAATAATGTTCAAACAAATAATTTATATATATATATATATATATATATATATATATATATATATATATATATATTAAAATCTTTTGTACAATAAAGACGGAAGCTGATGATGGTTCGCCTGAAATAGGCCCATACTTCCGATTTTCCATGAAATAACGTGTCTGCCTTAATTTTTCTTATATTTGCTCTATATCTATTTATATACATATATATTCAGACCTTTGTTAGTGAGTTATCCTACCATTGTATGTACAGGATACTTCTTTGGATTATTCTATATCTACACCGCATGCTGATATATATATATCCAGGTAAAGTGGACCCAAGGTTTTACGATTTTGAGTTCTCTAGCATTTACTTTTTCTAAAAAGTGCTCAATACAGTAAATATTGTAGAGCATAATATAATCATATAATTAAATTTGTTATACGATTAAAAATACATTGCGACTCGGAAATTTCTATGTTTCGAGATTTCTATCTCGTCATCAGGCAATGTTTGATGTTAGTTGGGAAAAAGAATTTCATTTAAATACAAGAAACAATACGTTTGTTATTTATGGATGTAGGAAGATAAAAAAATATGTTTTTTTAGCCTAGGGCTAGAGTTAAGTTGCTAGGGCTGGAGCTATGGTTAAGGCAAGGGTGAGGGCGAGGGATAGGGTTATGGCTAGGGCTAGAGCTACGGTTAAATCTAGGGTTACAGCTAGGGCTAGAGTTAAATGGCTAAGGCTAGAGCTCGAGTTAAGGCTAGGGTTAGGGTTAACTGGCTAGGGCTAGAGCTAAGGTTAGAGCTAGGGTTAGAGCTAGGGATAGGGTTAAGTGGCGAAGGCAAGAGCTCGGGTTAAGGCTAGTGTTAGGGCTAGGGTTAGGGTTAAGTGGCTAGGGCTAGAGCTAAGGTTAAGGATAGGGTTAGGGTTAGAGTTAAGGGGGTAGCCTAGATCAAAGGTTAAGACTAGGGTTAGGGCTAAGGCTACGGTTAAGTGGCTAGGGCTAGGGTTAAATAGCTAAGGCTAAAGCTAAGTTTAATGCAAGTGTCAGGGCTAGGGCTAAGTGGCTAGGGCTAGTACTATGATGGCTAGTGTTAGGGCTAGGGTTAAGTCTCTAGGGCTAGAGCTAACATTAAGGCTAATGCTAGGGCTAGAGCAAGGGCTATGTTTGTGGCTAGAACTAGATCTGTGGTTAAGACTAGGGTTAGGGCTAGGGCTTATGTTAAGTAGCTAGGGCTAGAGATAAGGTTAAGGCTATGTTTAGGGTAGGGTTAGGATTAGGGTTATGGTGAATTGGCTAGAGTTTAAGCTAAGGTTAAAGATTGAGTTAGGGCCAGTATTAGGTTTAAGGGTCTAGGGTTAAAGATAAGGTTATGGCTAGGGTTAGGACTAGGGTAGCGTTAAGTGACTAGGGCTGCGTTAAGTGACTAGGGCTAGAGCTAAGTTTAATGTTAGGGTTAGATCTAAGGCTAGAGTTAAGTAGCGAGGTCTTGTTTAGGGTTAGGGCTTGTTCTCGGGTGGTGGCTCTGGCTATAGCTAAGTTTAAGGCTATGTTTAGGGCTAGGCCTAAGGTTAAAGAGCAATGGCTAGAGCAAAAGGCTAGGGCTAGAGCTACGTTTAAGGCTAGGGTTAAGTCTAGGGCTATGGTTAAGTTGCTAGGGCTAAGGTTAAGGACATGGAGGTAGAATTAATGGTTAGGGCTAGAGCTAAGGTCAATACAAGGGTTAGGGCAAGGATTAAATAGCCAGGCCAAGAGCTATGTTTAATTTTAGGGTTAGGGCTAGGGCTAGGGTTAAGGAGCTAGGGCTTGAGCTAAGTTTAAGACTAGGGTTATGACTGGGCTAAAGTGGCTAGGGCTAGTGCTAAGGTTAAGGCTAATGTTAGTGCTAACACAATAGTTAAATTCTAGGGCTAAAGCTAAAGTAAGGGAAGGGTTAGGGCTAGGGCTAGGGTAAGTGACTAGAGCTATAACAATGAAGGCTAGTGTTGGGCTAGGGCTAGGGCGAGGGCTAGAGCTAAGATTAAGGCTAGCGTTAGGGCTAGGGTTAAGTGGCTAGGCCTAGAGCTGTGGCTAAGACTATGGCTAAGGATAGGGCTATCATTAATGGCTAGGGCTAGAGTTGAGGTTAAGGCTAGGATTAGTATTAGAGCTACGGTTAAGTGGCTAGGGCAACTGTTAAGGTTGTCTACTGTTAGGTCTAGGGCAAGGTTTAAGTGAATACGGATAGAGCTAAGTTTAAAGATTGGGTTAGAGCTAGGGTTAGGCTTAAGTGGCTAGAGATAGAGATAGGGTTAAGGCTAGGGTTAGGGTTAAGGCTAGGGTTGTGGCTAGTGCTAGAGCTAGTGTTAAGTCTAGGATTTGGGATAGGGCTAGGGTTAATTGGCTAGGGCTGGAGCTAAGGTGAAGGCCACTGTTAGGGTTAGGGATAGAGTTAAGTGACTAGGATTAGAGCTAAGGTTAAGGCTATGAGACCTAGGGCTAGGGCTAGGGTTAGGGAACTAAAGCCAGAGCTAAATTTAAGGCTAGGGCTAGGTTTAAGTTGCTAGTGCTAGAGCTATGGCTAATGTTAGGGTGAAGGCTAGGGCTAGGGTAAAGTAGCTAGGGTTAGAGCTAAGGTTAAGTCTAGGGTTAGGGCTAGGGCTATGATTAAGATGCTCCGACAATAGCTAATGTTAAGTATAGGGTTAGGACAGGGACTAGGGCTAAGTGGCTAGGGTTAGAGCTAAGGTTAAGGCTACAGTTAGGATTGGAGATACAGATAAGTGGCTAGGGCAACTGCTATGGTTAAGTCTAGCGTTAGGGCTAAGGTTAAGGGGCTAGGGCTAGAGCTAAGGTTAAGGCTAGGTTTAGAGCTAGTGCCAGGGTTAATAGTTTAGGGCTATATCTAAGGTTAAGGCTAGGGTTAGGGCTAGGAATAGGGTTGTGGCTAGGGCTAGAGCTAAGGGTATGGCTAGTGTTAGGGCAAGGGCTTGAATTACGGGGTTAGGACTATAGAAGAAGTAAAGTCTAGGGTTAGGGTTACGGCTAGGGTTAAGTGGCTAGGGCAAGTGCTAAGGTTAAGGCTAGGCTTAGGTCTAGGGGTAGGTTTATGGAGATAGATCTCGATCTAAAGTTAAATGTAGGGTTAGAGCTAGGGCTAGGGTTGAGGGGCTAGGGCTAGACCTGAGGTTAAGACTAGGGCTAGGTTAAGTGACTATGACTAGAGGAAATGTTGAGGCTAGGGTTAGTGCTAAAGCTAGGGGGTGAGAGGCAAGGGCTAAAGCTAACTTTAAGTTTAGGGTTAGTGCTATGTCTAGAGTTAAGCGGCTAAACCTAAAGTTAAGTTTAATGCGAGGAATTGGGCTAGGGGTAATTTGCTATGGCTGGAACTAAGGTTAATGCTAGGGTTTGGGTTAGGGCCGAGGTTATGTGGCTAGGGCTATAGACAAAATTAAGGCTAGGGTTAGGGCTAGTGTCATGATTAAGTGGCTAAAGCTAGAGCTAAGGTTAAGGCTAGGGCTAAGATTAAGCGTCTAAGGCTAGAGCTAGAGTTAAGGCTGGGGTCATTGATAGGGCTACGTTTAATTGGCTAGGGCTAGAGCTTAGATTAAGACTAGGGTTCGAGCAATGGCTAGGGTTACAGGACTAAGGCAGGAGCCAATTTAAAGATAGGGTTAGGGCTAGGGCTATAGTTAAGGTGCTACGGTTAAGTCAAGGGTTAAGAGTAGCGTTAGGGTTAAGTGTCTAGGGCTAGGGCTAAGAAAAGGTTAGGATTAGGGCCAGGGGTTGGGCTAAGTGGCTATGGCTAGACCTAATGTTAAGGCTAGGTTTAGAGCTAGGGCTACGTTTGAGGGTCTAGGGCTAGACCTAAAGTTATAACTACGGTTAGGGCTAGCGTTTGGGTTAAGTTACTAGGGTAACAGCTAATGTTAACGCTACATTTAGAGCAAGGGCTAGGGTTAAGTGGCTAAAGCTAGAGCTGAGTTTAAGGCTAAGAGTTAAGTTGCTAGGGATTAAGTTGCTAGGGCTAGAGCTAAGGTTAAGTCCAGGGTTAGGGTTAGGACTAGAGTTAAGTGGTTCGGGCTATAGGTAAGGTTAAGGCTAGTGTTAGGGCTAGAAATAGGGTTAAGGAGCTAGAGCAAGAGCTTAATTTAAGGTAGGGCTATGTCTAGTGCTAGAGGTAAGGTTTTCTAGGGTTAATGTTAGGGCTAGGGTTAAGTAGCTGGGGCAAGAGCTAAGGTTAAGCATAGGGTTAGGGCTAGGAATAGGGTTAAATGGCTAGGTCTAGAGCTAAGATTTAGGCAATGGTTAGGGCTAGGACTAGGGTTAAGAGGCTAGTGTTAGAGCAACCGTTGAGGCTAGGGTAACGGATAGGGCTAGGGCTAGGGTTAAGTGGGTAGGGTGAGAGATACGGTTAAGCCGAAAGGTTAGAACTAGGGCTAGGGCTAGAGCTAGTGTTAAAGCAAGGGTTAGGGCTAGGGCTTGGGTTAGGGGTTAGGGGTTAAGGATTAGGGTTAGGTTTTAGAGTTTAGGGTTAGAGTTAGGATTTAGGGTTTAAGGTTGGGGTTAGGGTTATGGTTGGTGTTAGCGTTAGGTTAGGGTTAGGGCTAGGGTTAGGGTTGGGGTTAGTGTTAGGTTTAAAGTTAGAATTAAGATTAGTGTTAACGTTAGGGTTATTGCTAGGGTTAGGTTTATGGTTATGGCTAAGGTTAGGGTTAATGTAAGATATAAGGTTAAGTTTAGGGTTAGGGCTGGGGTTAGAGTTACGTTTTGGTTACGGTTAAATCTAGGGTTAGGTCTAGGTTTAGGGTTAGGACTAGGCTACGGTAAGGGTTAGGGTTTTGAGTAGGGTTAGAATTAACGCTAGTGTTAATGTTACGGTTAGTGTTTGGGTTAGAGATAGGTTTAAGTCTAGTGTTAGAGCAAGAGCTTGCGTTAGGTTTAGGGCTAGGGTTAGGGTTAGATCTAGGGCTAGGTTTAGGGCTTGGGTTAGTGCTAGGGTTAGGATTAGGGATAAGGTTAGGGCTATGGTTAGATTTAGGGTTAAGTTTGGATTAGGGTTAGATTTAAAGTTAGGTTTAAGCTTATGGTTAGGGTTTTTGTTTGGATTAGGGTTAGCGTTAGAATTAAGGCTAGTGTTATGGTTATGGTTAGGGTTATGGCTAGCTTTAGGGTTGGGGGTTAAGATGAGGGCTAGGGTTAGAAGTAGAATTAAAGCTAGAGTTTGGGCTAGGGTTAGATTTATGACTAGTGCTAGGGTTAAGGCTAGGGTTAGGCTTAGGGTTAGAGTTGGGGCTAGAGTTATGTTTAGGGTTAGAGTTGGGGCTAGAGTTATGTTTAGGGTTAGGGTTAGGGCCAGGGTTAGGTTTAGAATTAGATTTAAGGCTAGTGTTAGTGTTAAGGTTAAAGTTAGGGATAGTGTTAGAGTTAGGGTTAGGGCTAGGTTTAGGGCTAGGGCTAGGGCTAGGTTTATTGTTAGGGTTAGGTTTAGGCTTAGGGCTAGGGCTAGGGCTAGGCTTAGGGTTAGAATTACGTTTAGAGTTAAGTTTAGGTTTGGAGTTAGTTTTAGTGTTAGGGTTAAAGTTAGGGTAAGATTTAGGGTTAGTAATACGGTTAGGGTAGGGCTAGGCCTAGAGTTAGTGCTGGGGCTAGGTCTATGTCTAGGTTTAGGGTTTGGCTTAGGGCTATGGTTAGGTTTAGGTTTGGTTTAGAGCTGGGGTTACTGTTAGATTTAGGGTTACGGTTAAATCTAGGGTTAGGGTTAGGGCTAGGCTAGGACTAGGGCTAGGGTTAGAGTAAGGGTTAGGCTTAGCGTTAGGGTTAGAGTTAGGGTTTAGGTTTGGGGTAGGGTTAGAATTAAGGCTAGTGTTAGTGTTACGGTTAGTGTTTAGGTTAGAGATAGGTTTAAGGCTAGAACTTCAGCAAGTGAACGATGTGTCTAGCCTACTGCCATTGTACCTGGAGGGGGACGCACTAGCCCTCTACATGAAAATGGAGGAGAAAGATCAGAGAAACGTTGACCAGATCAAAGCCAGGCTGAAGGTGGCGTTTACCAACGACTCGTTTTCAGCATACAGAAAACTGACCATGGTCAGTTGAACCGGCGAATGTGTAGATGTCTACGCGAACACAATCAGGTAGCTTGTTGGATTGGCCGGATTCAAGGGAGCCGAGATGGAAAGGCTCATCAAACTAGCCTTCGTTATGGGATTCCCTGATACGATCGCCATTGAACTCCGACAGGAACCGAATGTTGAAGTTCTGACTATGGGGGAGTTATTAGCATGAGCGAGAGTGCTGACATCAACCGCAGACGAAAGCCGGGGGGTAATTGCGGATGTGTACCCAACTCGTCGTGACAACGCGTTTCCAACAGTGTGGTCCAATCACCAGTGTGACATGCTTCAGGTGCAGCAGCAAAGGCCTCATATCAAAAGACTCAACTTCCTCTCCGCGTGTGGTCTTGACCTATAACTGAGGAGTCTTTTTGCTATAAACACCTCAGTGTTTTCTGTGACGCGAAAGAATGATTTCAATGTCATTTTAACTGTTTGCACCATCCGCTCTGCGATTCCATTGGATTGAGGATGTCATGGAGGAGTTTTATATCTGCCTCAACCATGTACACAAATTTTCGTCCCAAAATTCAGGAGCATTATCTGACACTAACGTTTGCGATACTCCATTCCTTACAAATACATATTCCAAAACCTGTTTGACTGGGCGCTCTCCGGTCTTTAACCGTGATTACTTTTGGCTAACCAGAGTACGCATCCACCATTATGAGAAATGATCCTATGGTACTGACGTATGTACGGTCCATTTGTACTGTAAGTAATGGCTGTTCTTCTTCAGACTATGAATAAAGCTTTTTTGCCTGAATCTTCTAATTTTAAACATTTATTAATACTTCAATATCATTTGCATAACCTGGCTACTATGCTTATAATTTTAATCTTCTGCGTGTCGCCGTGACACCGCAATGTACGTCATTGTGTATACTTCTCAATATGTCTGTCTTTAACGTCCGCGGGGCTACTATCACCTCTCCATTGCATATAATTTAATTTTCAATTGTTAACTTGTGTCGTATTTCCTTAAATGGCCGCTCCAAAATTGTACAATTGTTCCAGTTATTATTCCATATTATTTCACCTATTTGCTCAATACTGGATCTTGCTCGGTCTTATTTTTTAACCTGTTGACCGGAAGTACGTCCATCTCTACCCAATTAATTATTTTGTCTTCCTCAGTTCCATGTCCTTCATCTGTTCTTTTTATAAACCGTAGTCTCGACAAAGAATCTACACGGGGGACGGTATTTCCTTTAGCATATACAATGTCAAAAACCAAATACCATGATTTTAATGGCCCAGCATAACATTTTCGACGACGTATGTGCGTTGTGGTGCAGTAGCTATCGGCTCGAAACGAGAAATCGGGGAGCCGAGTTCGAATTCCAGTTGAATTCAGTGCATTCACTTACGCGCAAATACCCTTGGGAAAGGTACTAATCCGTCTCTTCCTTCCAGTTATGGGTTAAATAACAAGGCAGATTGGGTTCTATAGCCCTGGCTGGCAACCAGTCTATCGCAGAAAGCAATGGCTACATACTGTGGGATAATCTTCTGTCCAGTCAGTCATTTCTCTTTTTGAGACGTGATCGCCCAAGCGTGTTTCACGTATGGCACTTAACTGAATGAATCTTCGACAATTCCTTTCTTCTGTTAAAAATAAGCTCCTACGTATTGTGATCCGACTTTGGTAGAAATTTTCTTGCCTAGTAAAGTAATTTCGTGCCCTCTGCATACTTCAAACAATTACTAAGGCCTCTTCTTCAATATTCAAGTAATTTATCTCTGCCGTTGTCAGTCTCCTAGATAAGTCAATTGTCGGAGGATATTCCCGCGAAAGGAAGACAGCAATCGCTTTCCCACTTGCGTCCGTGGTAAACGTTATCTCTTTGGATCAAACATCTTTGTTGTTGGTTTCTTGTACATAACTACTTTCAGTATCATAAAAGCGTTATTTCGTCCTTATGGCCATTCAAACTATGTTTTTTTACGCAACTCTGACAATGGTTTAATTAGTTTAATACAGCGGAGAATCTGTAATGTGATTGATACCGACTTAGCTGACCGCCTGCAGTCACTCTCTCACCGGCGTGACGTGGCTTCCCTGTGCCTCTTCTATCAGTACTTTCACGGCTTCTACTCGGATGAACTTAAATCACTGGTGCCCCCTAGGTGTGAATTTGCACGAGATACTAGATTGGTAACTAGGTCCCACCTCTTTATAGTGAAACCGATGAAATGTAACCGCAATTTCTACTCCAACAGTTTATTTTCTCGCACTTCCCGCCTGTGGAATTCCCTTCCGCATGATTGCTTCCCCGACGGCTACAACCCCCAGGAGTTTAAATGTAAGGTCAATAGACGCCACCTAACACACTAACTCGCACCCATTTCCTCCAACGCTCTCCCTACGTACCTCCTAACTCGTCTATCACCCTCCCGCTGACATTTCCTATACCCAATCGCTCTATGTAACCCCCTGCGCTATCGTGGCAGTGGACTGCCTTGCTTGGGGTGATATGATTAAAAAAAAAAGTTCCCTATATTTCGGGATGTATCCACCGTGACCTCCGTGATTTATTTTGTTAGCTTTTCGTTAGGTGCCATACCTGTCTTCTATATTTGGTTGCCCAAACATGCCAGGTACTTACAATTAAAGTTCTATTTTTCTCTATTAATTGTTAATCCAGCCTTTTTTAATCGCCATTATATTTGATCCACTTTTTGTTTTAACTCTCGTTTGGTCTTCGCTCTTGCTTTTATTTCATTTTGGCAAATAATCAGGTTACTTACCTTGCTTAATATTCCTTCGATTGCCTTGTGAAATATATTTATTTAACATGCTCGGACGAGCTTAAGTCACTGATGCCTCCTCAACAGGTGTTTACTCGTGCAACCAGACTGGCAACTGGGTCCCACGCATTCACAGTCAGGTTAGCCAAATGCAGACGACAATTCTACTCCTGCAGCTTCTTCTCTCGCAATTCCCGCCTGTGGAACTCTCTCCCGTATTCTTGCTTTCCTGACGGCTACAACCTCCAGAAATTTAAATGCAAAGTCAATACTCATCTACTAACCACTGGACTCTAGCTCTCTCCCCACCCCTGTATAACCTTCCCTTTCTCTCCACCTATGTATCTGTCATCGCACCTGCTTTCTATTGTTCCTTTCTAACTAGTTTGTACTCCTCACTCTTTTCTAATTAATCTTTTTACATTTATGTAACCCCCTGCACATCAGTGGCGTTTCCGCCTTGCTCGGGGTGAAATGATTAAAACAAAAAAAATGTAATACATGTTTATGGCACAAGGCCGAAACAGGGAGTGGGAACAAAAACTTGGGTTGGTCCTCAATTATCTATCCTATATCTAACTAATCTGACTCACGACCCAGACATACGTTACAATATTTCTCTTTCGCCATAAGTACTTATACATCAACACTCACACTGCCATACACCAAAATACCACACAAAGGAATTAAAAACACCCAAAATGAATCATAAACATTATGCAATGTACAATAGTTTACAAAAATATATAACAATATATTTGCATGAAATGGCATGAGGGGGAGGGGTATGATAACAATTTCCCCAACTGAAAATTTTAAACATAAAATACAAACAAAAGACATGTTAGCTGGACCCATCCCACCCTCAAAACAAAGAGGCCACTGTATTCTGCCCATAGGACAAAATCAAGCAGCTCTCTTTCTATAGGGAGTGGAGAGGAGAAAATAAATTGGATGGGAAGCAATGAAATACTGAACCAGACGAGATAAAACGGGACAAAATAAAACGGAACTGGGAATCTGGAACTGGATCATAACAAAAGAGGCAGTGCCGGGAACAGGCCGGGAAACACATTCATTCACATTTGCCTTGTGAAATATATGACTAGAAGTTTTAATTCCAAATGGTGAGTTCATCTTAATAGGCAACTGTTTTAAATTTTGCGCCAATCTGAATTTAGTTTGTCAGCAGATCTCAAGACGGTTTTTCCTAAATATTCCATGTTTGCCAGTTCTTGGCTCGCAGTTTCGATGTTTGGTAATGGAAACGAGTCTGAGCATATCTGGTGATTTACTCCACTTTTATAGTCACCGCCAATCCGCAAATCTCCATCAGCCTTTTTTATTTCTACGATAAGTGAGGCCCAATTACTTCCACCATGTGTAACTTTTTCGAGAATGCCTTGCTTGATCATCCGGTTTAATTTGGCCACCACTAAAGTCAGTATATGAATTGGTACTTTTCTGGCTTAAAAAGTTTTGGGGGGTGGTCATTTTCTTTTAATCGAATACTCGCTTTTTATCTTTTTAAAAGTTTTCTTGTGCTTCCATAGAGTTTATGAATTTGACATTATCTGATTTTACTACGTCCATGCCTAAAAATCCGTCTCCCACGATACTACTACGATTTGGATAACCTCGAACCGAGGATCTGTTTCAAACGTGCCACGGAAGGCACCCAACGTCTTTATTGTTGTTCCGTCAAGTTGTTTTAACCTTAAACCACTTTCTTTTAATTTGGGTTGGCGTAGTGTGGTTAAAAGATTTCTTGGAATTATGGTTATCTCGCTAACCGTGTCAACTTGCATGCTAATCGTACGGCCATTTATTTTCACGTTCTCTTTTACCATTCTTTTTAGTCAGTCAGTTAAGTGCCATACGTGATACACGCTTGGGTGATCATGTCTCGAAAGAGACATGACTGACTGGACAGAAGATTATCCCGCAGTAGGTTGCCATTGCTTTCTGCGGTAGACTGGTTGCCAGCCAAGGCTATAGAACCCAATCCATCCTGCCATTTAACTCACAGCTGGAGTAAGAAAGGATGAATTATATATTAATAAGCAGTAATTAGTGGGGGATCAGTTTATTACTTCATAACAATAGAAAACCGATCCTCCACTTTATACCCAGTAGAAGTTTTAATTATGTTTTCAACTAGTATATTCAGTCAGTCAGTCAAGTGCCATACGTCAGTTAGTCAGTCAAGTGCTATACATGCTTGGGTGATCATGTCTCAACAGAGACATGACTGAGTGGGCAGATGATTATCCCACAGTAGGTTGTCGTTGCTTTCTGCGGTAAACTGGTTGCCAGGTATGAATGTAGAACCCAGTCTGTCCTGTTATTTAACCCATAACTGGAGAGAAGAGACGGATTAATACCTTTCCCAAGGCTATTTGCGCGTAAGTGAATGCAATGAATTCAATTGGAAATCGAACTCCGCTCTCCAATTTGTCGTTCCGAGTCGATATCCACTGCACCACAACGCACATCCCATTCATTTTAGTATTAACCGAAAATACACTGGCTTCCTGGTGTTCTTCAGGAGAGGGGTACTACTCTCATTTTTTTTTTTACATGTTTTACACTTCTGCAAACGGTCTTAAAATGATTAGTCTTTCCTCATTTAGGAGACCGTTTCCCCAGCGCTGGACACTTGAATTTATTCTTTTCATGTGCCTTTCTACAATAACTGCACTTCTCTTTGGCTAGATTCAACCTGTATGACTAACTCTTCCTTTGGCTGGTTGAAATTTGATTTGTTCCAGATGCTGTGAATGATCCACGCTTAATTCTAAGTTCATATGGTCGCCTTGTATGTAATCCAGCATTTTGCATTTATGTTGTGGGGGTCATTAAGTCTTTGTCTGGGGCCTCGGACATGTTTGTCAAATTGGCGTTGTGCCAAACACAACCGAAGTCCCCACAATTTAAAATATCAGAAAGTTGAATGGTTGGAAGAATAAAAGTGTTTTGTTTGTTAGATAATTGGAATTTTATTGGTAGAACTGAATAACAAAAATGTGTAAGAAAAAAAAAATAGAAATTGGATGTAGTTTATTGTTCAAAGATAAAATGAAAGTAGTGAAATGTTCCACAGAAATTCAGAGTTGAGAGTAGCAGATTGTGTAAATGTAGAAAGATTGAAAAGGTTACTCATAAAGTCTGTGTTCTGTTTATTTTTATGACCAGAGAAAAACTGAAAAGGAATGTCAAGCAATAAAGGAGATTGTACTTATCGGAGTCAGTTGCAGTATTTTCTTCTTCTTGTTTTCTTTGACTGCGTGTGGGTGAAGACAAAGAAAGGAAAATTGGAAGGAGAGGAAAAACGAATATGTTATTATTATGTTGTCATTTTTAATCATAATTCGATTTCTGCTATGGTCGCACTACCTACCAAGTCTGCGATAAGACCTAAGGCAGATCGTGTTGTGTTGTTATAGCTCCATTTCATGTTTTTTCTATCTCCCTTAACATCCCTAGCGTTAGATAGACAAAGTTCTCCTTAGTGTGTGAGCTGTACTTAACAAGACATTTTTTGTATATCTCTTAAGCTGGAGTTTCCAGGAATTTTTTCAAGGTGTTGTTTTGTTCCATTTTTTTATCATTCCAAGTGCACCTACTATCACTGGCACGATTCTTGTTTTCAATTTCCACATTTTTTCTATTTCAATTTCCAGGTCTTTATGTGTTGACAGTTTTTCGACTTCATTAGATAGATAGCCCGACAGCTACAATCTTCAAGAATTTGAATGTAAAGCCAATAGTCATTTCCTATCTCACTAACCTGCATCCTCTCTCTCATGCTCCTTTCTCCGTCCACTCCACTCTCATCAGTATTCTCATCCTTCTCTCTACCCACTTCCTGACACCCCCTATAACCTGTCACTCTTTCTCATAATTTTCCCCCTATGGAACCTTCAGCACAACAGTGGCAGTAAAATGCCTTGCTTGGGGCGATATGATTATTAAAAAAAGAAAAGATAGATAGATAGATAGATAGATAGATAGATAGATAGATAGATAGATAGATAGCCCGACACCTACAATCTGCAAGAATTTAAATGTAAAGTCAATAGTCATCTCCTATCTCACTAACCTGCATTCTCTTTCTCATGCTCCTTTCTCCGTCCACTCCACTCTTATCAGTATTCTCATCCTTCTCTTACCCACTGCCTGACACCCCCTATAACCTGTTTCTCTTTTCTCATAACTTTCCTCCTATGTAACCCCTTGCAAAACAGTGGCAGTAAAATGCCTTGCTTGGGGTAATATGATTATAAAAAAAAAAATTCTGTACTATTATAATGTGGATATAAAGTGGGGGATCAATTCTACATTACAACCAATATATAAACTGATCCCTCACTTTATGGCTATATTCATCCTTCTCTTAACCACTTCCTGACACTCCCTATAACCTGTCACTCTTTCTCATAACTTTCCTCCTACGTAACCCCCTGTAAAACAGTGGCAGTAAAATGCCTTGCTTGGGGCGATATGCTTATTAACAAAAAAGTGTAGATCTATTTTTTTTAGTAGTACTATTGTGTGTACTTTTGTCGGATTGTTCATTTGTTTGTTAATATCTAGGCTGGTAAAACTTTTATTTTTCTATCTATTCCTTAGATTTCGCTTGACCGCGTTCAAATCGTTTTCGTTTACGCAAAACAAAATGAAAAGACAAGAAGATGCCGTAGATAACGTATTGAGGAAAAGAGAAGATAATTTAATTTTGCTTGTTTTTATTGCTGTCTTTGTCATTCGCTACTTCCCTGCATCACTCTCTCTCGCCTTACTCTTTGTCATGCTTATATTCCGCGTTCAACTCCATCAACATCAGTGCATAACAATACGCAAGGGCAATAGCAGAAAAGAATATACCAGCCAATACTCAATGGTTGACGAAATGATTTGCATATTTTACGCGGTTTTGGGTTAACATCGGTGCTGCCTGTCCTATGCTGAATACGCGGTATAGAATCAAATGCATCCTTCCATGACGGTCTTTTATTTGGTAGACTAGAACATTCATCTACACTGTCATTCACTTGACAACCATTTTCAGCTTCATTTTTATACGAATTAATGGTTGTTAGTTGCATGTCGGGAAAGGGCCGTATGGAAACAAGCCGCGCCATTTTGAATCTGAAATCTAAAAAAAAAAAAAAGGAAAAAAAAGCAAGATAGTTCATATTCTACAGGAATAAATATCGTAGTTAAAATTTTTGTATTATTGAGATCAGAGTTTTTCAACTTGGGCAATATCACCCACCGGTGGCCGATTTAAACTGTTGGGAAGGTGATGAGCAACTGAGCAAAAATGGTTAGCAATTGGGAATCTATCGAATTTATGCAGTTAATTTCCGTCGTCGTTTTATCATCATCGTTCGTCGCAAGCATCATTGACCCGTCCAGACATCGTTAATCCTAGAGAAAGTACACTCCCGATCAAAAATTTAAGACCACTTAAAAATCTTTAAAAAGAATCTTTTTTTTTACAGATAGATTTTAAACTCCTCCAATTTAAGGTTACCAATACTACAATCTAAAAGGTTATGGAAACAAAAAGCTACATTCCAAACATTTTATTTAGAAATTTACATTTTTATAAAATGAGGCGATTTACGCATGATCAAAATTATAAGACCAGGGGTATAAATTGTTAAATCTATGGTAATTCCAATGTTTTTAGTTCAGTTAAAGATTAACAATCACTGCGTAAAGGTGTTACCATGTCTAAAGCAAGCAAACTTACCAAAGTTGAGTGTTCTCAAATTCTAGAATTCCATAAGCAAGGTTTGTCACAGTGGGCGATCGCAGCTAAGGTAAATCGCAGTAAAACTGTGATTTGCAGTGAGAATTATGGAAAAGTAAAATCCTCTGGTAGGCCCCCAAAAATTTCTCCTGCATTGAGTAAGAAAATAAGACGGGTTGTTATGAAAAACGAGGAACTTTCTTCTAGTCAAATTAAGGCAGTCACAGATGCTGATTGCAGTCCCGTAACCATCAGACGACACTTACGACAAAAAGGCATGGTAAATAAAAAGCCTAAACAAATTCCTCGGCTGCTTCCACGTCACAAGGTGGACCACTTAAAGTTTGGTTGTGAATACCAAACATGGGACGTTGAGAAGTGGAAGAATGTCCTGTTTTCTGATGAGAAAAAATGCAATCTAGATAGTCCTGATGGCTTCCAATGATATTGGCATAACAAAAACATGCCTCCTGAAATTTTCTCCACACTTCATAGTGGTGAAGGGTCCCTAATGGTATGGGGTGCCTTTTCTTACAGAGGGACGATGGAGCTCCAGGTGGTGCAGGGTTGTCAAACAGTGGCTGGTTATGTTAGCATGCTACAAAAAGCATCTTTGATGATGGAGGGCCATCGTTTGTGTGTGGATGGATGGTTATTCCAACAAAATAATGCTGCAATCCACGCTGCAAGACGGACCTTGACCTTTCTACAAGAAAATGGGGTCCATCTCTTGGGATATCCTGCATGCTCACAAGAGATGTTTATCGAAATGGCAAACAATATTCAACAAAAGATGAACTTCATGAAGCTATCTTCAGAAGTTGGAGCAACATCCCCTGCACCTTAATGGAAACGCTTATTTCTAGCATGCCCGACAGAATTTTTGAAGTCATCAAAAGCAGTGGAAGTAGAACTCATTATTAAATTTGGTTGATGAATATTTTCATACACTTTTCATACACTTTTGTACAATTTCGTAGAATTTTTGTCTCTGGTCTTATAATTTTGATCATGTGTAAATCGCCTCATTTTATAAAAATGTAAATTTCTAAATAAAATGTTTGGAATGTAGCTTTTTGTTTCCATAACCTTTTAGATTGTAGTATTGGTAACCTTAAGTTGGAAGAGTTTAAAATATATCCATAAAAAAATATTTCTTTTTAAAGATTTTTAAGTGGTCTTAAAATTTTGATCAGGAGTGTATATACCCGAGACACAGGTATTTAACATCTTAGCCACGTTATGAATCGCTGCAGTCTCACAGATCAAGTAAAAGATCTATCAAAATTGTGACAAAATTTGCCACATTTTTACTTTTAAGACGATTTATTTTAAATTGTGTTCATCATAAAAAACCCTCTTTCAGACTCTGCAAAAATCAGAGCAATCGAATTAATTATATTTTTAGCTATTATATTGGCTATTAATATACAAGATTATTTTTGGATAATCCAACAACCGGTTCGCTAAGCTTTTATAATTTTAAAAATTGGTTCACACGAACCGATGTGAAAAGATAGGATGCTATCACTGGGTGTTTTCCCTGGCATGTCAAAGAAAAGACAATCGCTTGCAAAACGTGTGCTAGATTTGTGAATATATATATAGAGGGTGCAGTTGGAATTATAAAAAATGGTATAAATTTCTGCCCTTATTCACAAATCTAGCACACGTTTTGCAAGCGATATATATGTGTGTGGGTGCATATGTATAATGTATATGTGTGTGTGTGTGTGTGTGTGTGTGTGTGTGTGTGTGTGTGTGTGTGTGTGAAATTTTTGTATATAGGTGTGTACACATATATATATGTGTGTATGCGCATGTATGTGTTTATACCTGTATGTGTATGAAATTGAATGTATGTGTGTGCATGTGTATGTATGTATATATGTATTGGTAATCGTAGAATTGTGTGTGTGTATATTAAAGTGTGTACTTCTATATATGTATAATTGGAAATTAAATTTTTTTTTTCACCTAGCGATGTCTTTATTTAGTTTAATTCAAATGACCTAATTTTTAAAAAAAATTTGTTTTAAATCCTATATCTTTTTATTCCCTTTAAAATTAATTATGCCTTTTTAAGTAAAGGCCTTTTTCTAATACTTCAACGTTTTTGGGAAGTTAGGTTTTTGAATATGTCCAGCGTCTGTAATATTTTAAAAAATTTTTTTCTTTCTTTTCTTTTTCCCTCCCTTCCTTCCTTTATCTCTCTTATCTCCCACCTTTTTTCCGTGTTGCTTAACCTTAAATCAATTTCAACACGGCCCGTCTGTTAATTTTTAGTTACAGTTCTCTTTCCTTCTTTTGCGAACCCAGACGATGCCAATTTTTTCTTTTCTTGTTTATTTGATTTTATTTTGTTTTATCTTTTTCTTTTTTCTTTTCTTTTTTTCTTTTTTCTTTTTTCTTTTTTTAATTTTAATTTCTTTGCAAATCTATTTAAAAAGGAAAATTAGACTTATTTTTCTCCAGTTTCTGAAAGGATTTTTCTGTTGCTGAGGTGATGTGTTATCCCCCGTGGGGATCTTTATATCGAAATGGTCATTCAACATCATTGAATTAATCCTTTTTTAATATATATATATATATATATATATATATATATATATATATATATATATATTATCGATTTTCTGCACTTTTGTAAAAACTGCAACCTTGAAACTTCTGAATATCGTTTCTTATGTCTTTGTCTATGAGTGTATCAAATTTGATTAAAATCGGACCACTCCTTCTATAACCCGATTTTTTCGATTATCGATTTTCGATATTTATCGGGGGTACCACGGCACAAAACCTAGCTAAGAACACTTGCAGACGCTTATAGTACAACTGTGTAAATTTTCAAGAAAATTGGTTCAGCCATTTCGGAGTTTATAGGTAACGGACACACACACACATACACACACAGACAAAGTTCCATTTATAAATAAGTTTCGATTAGATGGACGTGTTAACTAAATATTGTTAGATACTTTCTACTAATAAGGTGAACAACATATATTTGATAAACGCAACAATAAGTATAATAAGGTTTATCTATTTCTACCCCATCATGACTTTGATAGCATGCTGCTCTGGGGCATAAGGCTACAAACTAATAACAATTCGACGAGAATTAGTACCGTCACAAGCCAGAAAAGTTTGAAAACAAACAAGACAAAGACTTTCAGGGTTTCAAAATCCAAGCAGATCGCTTCCTTGAGGCCACCAAGCATCACCGTCGTTGAAGAGAAAAAGGAAAATAAAGAAAGAAAAAAAAAACAACATCTATGTGGCTTTTTCGCTGACCATAAAATGAGAATCAAAGAATTTGACAAGCTTAATAAATACTCCAAACTACGGATTGAAGTTGTCAGAATGTGAAACATTCAGGTCATTGCTGCCCTCGTTATTATTACTGGAACGTCGAGGTGTATACTACCTAACAATGTCGTACATCATCAGAATAACGCCTAGTATCCCATCGCTTCAGAAATCTGCGTTGCTTGCCACTGCAAATATTTTGTGAAAGGTGCTGTTTGAGATTGTACAGTCACGTGGGGAACACCATTTATGCGAGATCTCCGGTTGAAAACGAAAAACTGTGCAGAAGAAAAAAAGTTTAATGACAATAATAATAATAATGTTTATAATTTATAATATAACAATAATAATAATAACATTTATAATAATAATAATTTTTTTTCTTATCAAAAGGATCAGATATGCCGTAATTTCGTAGTCACCATCATACAGATCCAACTGTTTAAATGTAGAAATTGCACTTGAGTGCACTTGAAATGATAAAAACATGAAATGGAGCCATAACAGCCTGCCTTAGATCTTCCTGCAGATTTGGTAAGTAGTGAGATCATAGCAAAAATCGATTTATATTGAAAAATGACATAATAATAATAATAATAATAATAATAATAATAATAATAATAATAATAATAAAACTAGCCAAAGAACTTCAAGAAATGGTTGACGATCCCACTAAAATTCCTGCATGGATGACCAAAGGAATTACATTTCTTCTACCCAAGAATGGTGACACAAACAACCCGAAAAACTACAGACCAATTACATGTCTTCCGACAACATATAAACTATTAACATCTATTTTAACAAAACAGACATATTTATTCTTAGAAAGAAATTACATGATACCGCTTGAACAAAAAGGGTGCAAACGTGGCTGTTATGGTTGTAAAGACCAATTGCTGATTAACAAAATGATCCTGGAAAACTGCTACAGTACAAAGAAAAATCTTAGTACAGCCTGGATAGACTATCGAAAGGCATTCGATAGTGTGCCACATGACTGGATTTTAAAGACTTTAAATATATACAAGATATCGCCCGTCATCATCAATTTCATCAAACAGTGCATGTCTATATGGAAAACAACCCTTTACCTCAATCATATAAATGGAACCTATAAGTCTGATGAAATAAACATCAAAAGAGGTATATTTCAAGGTGATTCTTTATCTCCCTTACTATTCTGCATATCATTAATAGCACTAACCAGTCAACTTAATAAGACAGAATGTGGTTATAAAATAGGACAAAAGAAAATAAGCCATCTATTTTACATGGATGACTTGAAGTTATATGCTAAGAATGATAATGAGCTGGAAGGTCTTCTGCAAACTGTAAAATGCTTCAGCGAAGACATTGGAATGAAATTTAATTTGAATAAATGTGCTAAAGCTACAGTTTTACGTGGATCAATACAAGAAACATCCTCAATTAGCCTAGACCCTGCTGTAACAATAAAAGAATTGAAACCAGAAGAAGCTTATAAATACCTAGGTGTAAATGAGAGTGAAAACATTCACCATAAAAAAATGAAAGAAATAGTGCGTAAAGAGTACTATAGAAGGCTACGAATGATATTAAAAACTGAATTGAATTCACAGAACAGAGTTATGGCCATTAATAGCCTTGCAATCACAGTTGTCCAATATAGCTTTAACATCTTAAACTGGACTCTAAACGACATCAGGCGAATGGATGCTAAAACAAGAAAGCTTCTTTCTAAGCATAAGATGCATCATCCAAAGGCTGATGTAGACCGTCTATACATACCCCGTAAAGAAGGTGGAAGAGGTCTTATTCAGCTGGAATTGTCATACAAGACAACAACTATTGGCTTACTAACATACATAGAAACAACAAAGGATTGTATGATACAATTAGTAAGGCAACATGAAGAAAGAAAGAAAAAATATTCAATAATAAAAGAAGGCAGTAAATACAAACAAGATTTACAGTTAGTAGATTCTGTAGAAAAGCAAAACAGAAGCCAAGAACCAATTATTGCGGCAAAAAATATGAAAATGAAAGCCAAAGATAAAGCTCTTGAACAGATGAAACAGCGCTGGCAAGACAAACCTCTGCATGGCCAATATCCAGTACGTGCCAATAAATCCAATGTTGACAAAGTTAATACTCATCGATGGTTACGTGCATCTGGATTAAAGTATGAAACTGAAGGCTTTATTCTTGCAGCACAAGACCAAAGTTTTTTCACTAGAAACTTTCAGGCAAATATTATGCATAATAATATGGATCCAAAATGCAGGTTTTGTGATAAACACCAAGAAACAATAGACCACCTAATCTCAGGCTGTTCTGTGCTTGCCCCAAATGAATATAAAAATTGCCACGATAGAGTTGGGCAATATTTACATTGGGCAATGTGCAAACATTATGGAAAAGCTGTAAACAAACACTTGTATGAACATCACCCAGCACCGGTTACAGAAATAGAAGATGTAACCATTCTATGGGATTACACCATCTACACAGACAGAAAAATTGAAGCAAACAGGCCAGACATTATTGTTAAAAACCAGAAGGAGAAAACTTGTCTATTAATTGATATGGCTTGTCCAGCGGATTGTAACATAGCAACCAAGGAATTTGAAAAACTGTCAAAATATAAAGACCTGGAAATTGAAATAGAAAAAAATGTGGAAATTGAAAACAAGAGTTGTGCCAGTGATAGTAGGTGCACTTGGAATGATAAAAAATGGAACAAAACAACACATTGAAAGAATCCCTGGAAACCCCAGCTTAAGAGATATACAAAAAATTGTCTTATTAAGTACAGCCCACACACTAAGGAAAACTTTATCTATGTAATGCTAGGGATGATAGGGAAGATAGAAAAACATGAAATGGAGCCATAACAACACGCCACTACCTGCCTTAGGTCTCCCCGCAGACTTGGTTGGTAGTGAGACCAAAGCAGAAATCGAAATATGATGAAAAATGAAATAATAATAATAATAATAATAATAATAATAATAATAATAATAATAATAATAATAGAGTAAATGCTATAAGCTGAATAACAATAATTGATGTTTTTTCTCCGTGTATACTAGGGTCTCTGCACTAATTCGCTGAAAAACGGCGTAATATGAAGAAAAAAAAGGTCCCAAACTTAATGAAAACGAACTTTTCCCATCAGAAATGTTTCTGTTATTATTAAGAGGAATGATTAAGTATTTTTTGATTATTCTTTGATTTTTTTTTTTAATCTTTTCTAACACGTTGGAAATTTTGATAAAAAATCTTGTTTTGATTTTCATCAGCGAGTAGCCAAATTTGATACCAGACTTTACTACAATGGATAACGTAATATTACGTAGCCCAATTTTTTCCCGCTGACAAACACATTAATTTGGAAATTTTTGCAAAAATCAAATAATTGACGGATTTTAATTAAACTTTCACAAATGAATGAAATTATTTTTGAAATTATTATTTTTAGAAAATCTTGATAAAAATATTTTTTACATCTGCTAACCTCCCTCCATGTAAATTCATGAAATTTCAAGAAATTATATTTTGTAGCAGAAATGGATTTTATTAGTTAAACGCAGGTCTCATTGAGAAATGCAAATTATCTTTTCTTTTTTTTTTTTAATTTGGCTTTTTTCCGAAAATCTGCTCATATATAGAATAAAGAAAGCAATAAACTATTAAATTATTTAATTAGATAAGCTTTTAATTGCTTTTATAATTAATATATATTAAGAAAATTATAGACTGAAGAAAAAGATTTTCGGTGAATAATGAAATTTTACAAGAATTATTTAAATTTTTTTAAAATTATTTTTTATTTTATTTTATTTTTTAATCGTATCACCCCGAGCAAGGCGATAATGCCACTGATGTGCATGGGGCTACATCAGAGTAAAAAGATTAAGTAGAAGAGAGTGAAGAGGAAGACGAACCAGTTAGAAAGGAGCAAGAGAAGGATGGGAATACAGGTGTGATGACAGTTGCAAAGGTGGAGAGAAAGGAAAGGATATACGGGGTGGTGAAAGAACTAGAGTCAAGTGGTTAATAGATGAGTATTGACATTGCATTTAAATTCCTGGAGGTTGTAGCCGTCAGGAAAGCAAGAATATGGAAGCGAGTTCCACAGGCGGGAAGTGCGAGAGAAAAAGCTGAAGGAGTAGAATTGTCGTCTGCATTTGGTTAATCTAACTGTGAATGCGTGGGACCCAGTTGCCAATCTGGTTGCACGAGTAAACACCTGTTGCAGAGGCACCAGTGACTTAAGTTCGTTGGAGCAGAAGCCATGAAAGTATTTATAGAACAAAGAGAGGCCACATCTCGTCGGTGGGGAAGTGGCTGTAGTCGAGCCGCCAAATCGGTACCTATCACATTACTGATTCTCCTTTGGAGCCTGTCGAGAACACTGAGATGAACAGCAGGGACGCCTGACCATATATGGCAGTAGTATTCCATGCACGGACGAATGGTTGATTTGTATATATGCAGGATGGATTCAGGCGGGAAAAACATCCTGGCCCGAAACAGTGACCCAACCTTCAATAATGATTTATAAGATTTCAAATATATTTTTAAAACTCTGCAAAGTCTTGTAGCGGTTAGGTTATTAAGTTATTAGGTGAAGACAATAATAACTAATCGAAAATTTTCAAATTTAATACAAATCGTTGAGCCATCGTATATTTTTAATAATTTTTAATTTTTTTGTGTGTATTTGACGGTTTTTTTAATATGGTATTTTCTGCCTTACATTAAAAAGTCATGTGTTTCACGGTTTTTTCCCCTACAGAAAAAAAGTATTAGGATTCTCGATTCTGGTCACCATATTAGCTTCACACGTCATCTGTCTGACACCATTCATTTCACACATCAATCATTTGTCACCTCCGTGATTAAGAAATAGTTTTATTCTAAATTTCAAGCTATAAACAAGTAATGCTTGTGCAAATGAAATTAATTTAACTTTAAATTTGCTAATTTTCCAAAAATAGCAGATGTCACAGATTATATTTTATTTTTGCAAAAGATTTTTAAAACCGAGAATTAATTTTTGTTTACAAATGTATTTATCCCTCAAAAAATGGTCGAAAAATTGAAAATTTCGTAAAAATCTCAAAATTTTAGATTCCAATCAATATAATTTTCGTTTGAAATGCACTGGAAAACTAGTAAATTACTGCTTATTGGATATAATAAATTTAATCCTTAAGCTTTTGTTTAAGCTAAAATTAAAGCTTCAAGAAAACTATTTTTTTTATTTTTAAAAAATCAATTTTAAATTTAGGTATTGAAAATGAGTGTAGGTGCGTACATTTAAATGATTGACACACATACACAGCCTCCTCGCAAAAACTTTCTTTTGGAGAAAAAGTTAGTTGCTTTTATAGCAATTTATTGGACACTGTCTATGCTTTCGATTTGTCGAGCATACAAATGGATTAGAAATGGATATTTTTCCATGCAACCAATTCCACCCAGTTTCCTTGAAGATTAATTGGTTAGCAGAAGCTAATTTACATGAACTTGCTGACCTCATTCAGTGGTAAAGCAGTTTTCTTTCCTTTTCTTTTCTTCTGCAAACAAAGCTTGCATTCTGTAAAAGTCTATTTTTATACTTTCATAGTGTTTTGACCCCATTTTATATCACCCTTGAAAAACAGAATTTCATAACTGAAAACTTATGTCGTAACTAAGTCATTTTCCCCGTGCGTTATTAACTGTGACACAATTACAATTCACTTTTCTGTGCAGGAGCTTAAAGTCGAAAAATATTTTTGGATTGTAAGAATAATTCATTTTTTTTACGAGTGAATATTGTATCAACAATTTCTTGGAGGGAATAAGGATTTTCAGTTACAAGTATTACTATTTAACCTATAGACGGGGGTAAAAGAAGTGAATTCAAACTTTTCCCAACTGGAATTTGAACTTGACTTACCGATTTCTAATCCCAAGCCCTTATCTTTTACCCACTTGTACATCTAAGCTTAAAGCACCTGGCATTTCCAAGCAGTCACCCATTTAGGTACTGCCCAGGTTCAACGTTGCTTATCTTCGTTAAAGGAACGAGAACCGATGTTTTCAACGTGATATGGACGTAATAATTATAAGTTGGAGTAACAAAGAGTAAATGCTTGAGTAAAAATACTTATTAAATAACAATGAAGTTGTTACATCAAATAACATAATACAGTGGAACCTGTCGTATACGACCACCCTTACTGCCATCAAATACGGCAGGTGGTCGCTCATTAAAGGCTCATAGTCGTGACCTATTTACGCCAGGAACGTACATTCCACTCATTAGAATGTACATATTAGAATTTTACCATGTAATCTGGTAATAAATAAATGAGAGCATAAGAAAATGGCCAAGCTTTAAAGAAATTTATTCAACATAATTCATTTTCAATTTATAAAAAACGTATTTACAAAGGTCAACAAGAGACCAAAATATTTATTCACAAAAATATTTATTAAGTGGACTTTAAAAAAATTATACGGTTTTAGTTTTTTGCTTTGAAGTGGGTGACTGCAAAAGAGAATTTGCGATAATACATGAAAAAAATATGCAAAAAACAGACAGCGATTGTGGGTGGGGGTAGAGAAACAGAGTGATAGAGATAGATAGACCCAGATAGAAATAGAGTCGATAGATATACAAAAAAATAAAGGAACGAAAGAGATAGACATTTGAGAAAGGAAAATAATTGTGATTTTCCCAATCCCTGAATTTATCCAAGTCAGTACTGCGAAAACTCCCTTGAACATGTCAAATGCAATACATGTACAAAACAGCCGATATTTGACCGTGAGGTGAAGTCAGGCAATGTACATTTCAACAAGAAATAACAGTTTGATACAACCCTACAATAACAAAACAATGAGGAAGTGTTCCTGGATTAGATAAAATCAAAATGAAATAGATTACTCATTTAGTTTCTCCTAATTTAGAAGTTCGCAGTGTACGACTAAAATGGATTTTTTTAAAAGCGGTCGCTTGATCAGTGATTTACACTCGTTGATGTTAGTCGTTGGTCGCGTTCTAGAGGTGGTCGCTCAATTAACATTGGCAAATCGTCTGTGCATATAAAAACGGTCGTTAACAACAGGTGATCGCCGACTAAGATGGTCGCATACGACAGGTTCCATTATACTTAAATAACAATGCTATTGTAAGTGAAAACAATTTCATAGCTGCATTTAATTTTTTTTACCGATTCTCTTAAGAAACATGAAGACTTCTACGAATAATCCAAACAATAATTCCAACAATACAATAACGAATAAATCAGCCAATAAAGAAAAAGAAATAAAAAAATACATTGTAAAATGAAAGCGTTGCATTTATAAATATAAAACAAAAATATAAAGAGACATTTTCAGAAACGGTAAAAAAAATTCAAAAATCTTTTCACAAATAAAATCAAAATTGGAAATTCAAAATAAATATACAATAAAATTATTTTACCTTTCAATGAAATCGAATAATGAATTCAAATTGGTTTTTGTAAAAGGTAGATAAGTTTGTATAGCAATTTGCAAATCGGTCAATTTCTTCAAGTTCTAAGGAAATATGATGGCGAATGTTTGGAACAAAACAACGGCAATGACGTTACTTAGCAATCAATAGACTAATGACTGTCTAGTGACGTCATTAGAGAAATTAACTAATATGTAAATTTAAAAAGAAGTACGTTAAAGTAATTTGCATAGTGTTATAGCTTGCTACTAACAGTTACATGGCGTATTGGTGCACACTATGGTTGGATGCAAACCTGGTTAATGTTATAAAGAGGACAGGCTGTTGCCAATGTATCACGTCCCCCTTTCTCCACGTCACGGATTAAGGGTCGTTACAGTTTGGGACCAGTACAGTCGCAACGACAACTCGGAGAGCCGAGTTCGAATTGTGGTTGAATTCCTTGCATTCACATACGCACAAATACCTTGGGAAAGGTATTAATCCGTCTCTTCCCTCCAGTTATGGGTTAAACAATAGGACAGATTGGGTTCTATAGCCTTGCCTGGCAACCAGTCTACCGCAGAAAGCAATGGCAACCTACTTCGGGATAATCTTCTGCCCAGTCAGTCATGTCTCTTTCGAGACATGATCGCCCAAACCGTGTATTACGTATGGCACTTAACTGACAGTCACAAGAGTTGCCAGAACTAGTTGAATACAACAGCGAACTGCCTTAGGGACTCCGACTCCTGATTTTACCTCCTGAAGCCTTTTCTATTACTGGATATGGCCGCAAGGCAGCGGAGGTTTGAAATGAGGGTTTTCCTTCCCCTAAGTGAACTGCCTTCCCAGGCTGACGAGCTCCACCTGCCCAAAGTGACCCGCCTTTCACCCCTTCTCCAGTCTGTAAAAGTAGTTCCGCGACGAGCACGCCAGGGCTGAACTTAGTTATCAATGGTTATTTGAACAAGCATGCCATGTGAGCACTTTATAGATAACATAGTTACATTATGACTGCCTCCAACGTTACTCTAAGAAACACTCTGTCAGAACTCTCTCGGGATATTTACCTAAAGTCTCCCCACTGTGGCGGGATGTGACACGAGGTTGGGTTTAATGTAGGGAACCCGAGCACGTACACTCGGGCCAAGAGTCGAAATCTATCCAGCCTTGCCACCGTCGGATCGAACACTTAGCATTTTTTTTACTTTTCTCAGCCAAGTTAACGTACGGAGACAAAACTCCGACTGAGTCGAACTCAGCCCAAAGAGAGAAAGCTTGACAATTGCGAGCTCTCTCGGAACTCTGAGTATTTACCCAAGTCCTCCCGACATGAGGGATACGACACAATGTCAGTTATTTTATGCTGGTATTCTGAGTGCCTACACGCAGTCAAAAAATTACCCCTTCCACGCAGATGTGGGATCGGGCTTGTCTATTATTTTCAGCCGAGTCTCTGTTAGTAGATATAGACATGACTGAGTCGCTCTCCACCCGAGGACAGAGTCCGATAAGCTTGAGTTCGAGCAACACTCTGGGTATTTACACAAATCCTCCTCACTAAGGCGGGTAGCGACACAAGGTCAGTTTTTAACGAGTGTATCCCCAAGTGCGTACACTCAGGACAAAAATTCCCCACACCATTCATAAGCAGGATCGGGTATTTGTTAACTTTTCTACAGACCAAACACTGCACTTAGGCATCGCTCCTTCTGAGTTCATTTCGACCCGAAAGAGAGTCCGACAAGCTAGAGTTTGCGCGGAACTGAGTATTTATCCAATGCCTTCCTACTGAGACGGGATATGACACAAGGTCGGGCTTTACGCGGAGAGCCCGAGTGAGGACACTAGAACCAAGGGTAAAAATTAAGTCTGTCTATTCTTCTTAGCCGAGTCTCTGTCAGTAAAGGGGGCCTCGACTGAGTCAAACTCTGCCCGAAGAGATAGGGCTTGTCTGGCAGCATCTAGTTCGTGAGGAACTCTGGATATTTACTCTGAGTCCCCCAACAGAGACGGGATGTGATACAAATTGGGCTTTACATGGAGAACCCGGTCGCGATCACTCGGGCCAAGATTTAAAATTTGCCCAGCCACGCATTATATTTACACGTTCAGAGTTCCTTCCGGTTGAAAGAGAATGTGTCAGAGGTCAGTCTCTAATGTTTGTGCTTAAACCAACCCTTCTCTACAAAACATTATTCAGTACAAAACTCAGCACAGAATCTCGGCAAAATCCAAAAAAGGATCTGCAATGTAATCGGTCTTCACCTGGCATCTTGATTTCAGTCACTTTCTCACCAACGAGATGTGGCTTCCCTCTGTCTTTTCTACAAATGTTTCCATGGCAACTGCCCTGACGATTTTTTTTTATGCTCTGACCACGTGAATTCAAGTGTGTCACTTGATTGATATCTAATAACCTTTTACCATTGAAATAGCTAAATGCGACCACCTCTTCTACTCTAACAATTTCTTTTCTCATACTTCCTGCCTTTTGAACTCCCTTTCATTTACTTGCTTCCCTGATAGCTACAATCTCCAAAACTTTAAATGCAAAGTCAATTGCCATTATCTATCTTATTGAATCCTGTTCATTTTTATCCTTTCTTCAATACCTCTGTACCTAGTCTTTTCTCTCACTGGCCGTATCTGACTACCGGGCCCACCGGGCACGGGTCCGGGCCGATCCGTGCAATCATAGTGAAAATCCGGGCAAGAAAAAATGTCTTTGTCAGAAATCAAACTAAACAATTCACGAAGAAAGAAAGAAAGAAAGAAAGAAAGAAAGAAAGAAAGAAAGAAAGAAAAACGAAGAAAACATCCGAATGAACGCAGTAAAAATCTGTTTGTTTATTTATTAATTTTGGGAGAAAAGACTGGTTATACTCAGAAAGTCCGAACCCGATTTCCTGCTTTCGTTCACGTTCTGTGCCTAATTTCCATCGGAATAGCCGAAAAAATCTGCAAAAATCATAGCTTCTGGAAATGGATGACACTTATGACGTCATCACATTGTCAACTAATATATCCGGACAATTTTCTCTGTGCCCGGTGTTTTTTGGCATCAGCTTCGGCCTTGACTGTAAACCCCTGTGTACAAGTGGCTGTCACACCTTACTCGGGGTGAAATGATAAAAAAAAAATACAAAATTCTGCTTCCAGGATAAATTTCATTTGTGGGGTGCCAGCAGATAAAAACCAACAAGAGCCAATTCGATATGAAGTCCAAATGCTAACAAATATTTTATATCCCAGAAAACAGTTTATTTGTTGAGAGCTGAACATTTAATTTGGCAAGGCGGGCAAAGGTGACGGGGGTTCCAAGTTATTGGATCAAACTTAGTTCTTTCAGATTATCTCTTGATATGGCCCCACAATCGTCATTTCTCAAGAAAAGCGTTCCACAAAGATATCGCTGTTGTGGCAAAATGCAATAGTGGCTCCAGTTGATTAACGTCATTAAGGTGGGGAGGAGTCATAAGTTGAATATTTGTATTTACCACACAAAGAAGAAATTACTTTAAACAAGAAAAAATCATCCCCCCTCCTATAATTAGTCCAACTCATTAGTTAAACTAACGCAATGACTAGGAAATAAACGATCTTCCTATCCTTAATCAATCAGTAACCTATATAAATAGATGAGCTACTGTTCTATCAGCTTATCCTTAAATTTGCGTTTAGACACGAAACAGTCTGTCGCCATCCAGTTAACCCCACACTGCTTATAATTATATACGCTCTGTCACTGATAACGAGCACTGTCTTATGTAAATATAGTATATCTTTAAAATATATATGAATATAGTATATCTTTAAAATATAAAATATAAATATATATAAAATATATAAATATAAATATAAAATATATACAAAATATATATAAAAAATATAAAATATTCTTCATTTGTAAACGAGTTATTACGCGACCTAGGTTTCTACCATATGGTGTCTTCAGGCGATTTGTAATAACCCCTGAAGACACCACATGGTAGAAACCTAGGTCGCGTAATAACTCGTTTATAAATGAAGAATATTCAAAAGTTCTACAATATAATTGTATTGAACAGTTGTTAATACAAATGTGTACTGGTCTAATTTTATAATGACCAAAGCATTATGCAATTAAACAATAAAATTTTAAATATATATTTAAAATATATATAAAAATATAAATATAAAATATATGTAGATATAGTATACATTACAAACAATATTATATCAAATGAATTGGGATGAAATCCACACCAAATATGAATCGGAATCAGAGAAAATGATGGGATAAAAAACAAATAGGAAACGTTTATCAATCTAACATATTTCACTTTTATTATCTGTATTCACTTTCATAGAAAAGGCAGAGGGAAGCCACGTTACAGTGGCGGAAAAAAATGACTGAAGCCGAGATGCCAGGTTGGGACAAATAACATCGCAAGTTATTCTTCGGATTTTATCAAGTCTCTAAAAATATAGTTGGTTCTGGGCATGACGGTAAACTGCATCCGGCAGCAAGGCCTCTGATTGGGAGCTTACGAGGAGCATGGAACCACCTCTTAATTGCTGTTGTTCCCAGGCTCACCCTGGCCTGGAGTGGTAGCACCTGTTAGAGCCCCAGCTATGGGCAAAAGGTTAACACCCCCAAACTAGGGTCAAAACACTATGAAAGTATAAAAATAGACTTTTATATAAGTATATACATAAAAATAGACTTTTATAGAAAAATATACATTTTTGAAGGAAAAATAATATCAACAATACATTTTTGAAGAAAAAATTGTTATCACAAGAAATTTTTGAAGGAAAAAATTATTCTCAGCAAAACATTTTTGAATAGAAAACTAGAAGACATTTTCATTTTTCTAAAATAAGAATAAAAGCAAAATAAATTCATTAAAACATTTAAAAATACCTTAAAATCCCACCTTTTTGGCATTAAAAAACCCACAGAGGTGTTGATATGCCGTTAAACAAAACTTAAACTTAAACTCAAACTCAAAATATAGGAGCATCAGACTAGATGTGGCAGCAATATTCAAATCAAGGGCGAATGGTAGACTTACAAATATGTTAAATTGATTCTAGAAAATCTATCATATATTTATATGTAAACGATAGAATCTGCAATGCCATAGGTCCTAACCCAATATTTCGGCTTCAGTCACTTTCCCACAGAGGTAACATGACTTTTGTTTAACTTTTTCTGTAAATATTTTCTTGGTAGTTGTCCTGATAAGTTTTCCTCTTTGGCATTTAAACTTTACATTTCAAAATTTTAAATGGAATGTCAGTTTCTGTCTTCTTAATTCCTGTTCTTTTATTGTTTTCTCTCCTTCATAAAGTTTTTGTTCTCATATTCTGTATCATTCAGTAATCTCTTGCATCTTAGCGGCTTTATTACCTTTCTTTGGAGTGAAATGATTTAAAAAAAACCTAAGGCGTCAAGGTTATGTAACTCGTGTCCATGATTTGTCCATCTCTCTGTGCTGCCATTGGATTTGGTAAAACATTTTCTGAATTTCTCTTGGAAGGTATTAATTCCAAATTGTGAACGCTTTCTTGTACATCTTGGGATCTTCTTCAATATGAACGTTCCGCTATGGTACCAAGACTTTATGAATTTAAGCGCAGTACTAGATTGGCTGTAAGGTCTGTATCGAACTTCTCGCTTGTGGAACTCAATTTTTTTGTCAGAATCCATCTTGCATATTTATAGGTTTATCATTCACCCTTGCTTTGAAATATTGCCGCACCATCTGGTTTGCTGCTCCTGCTATATATTTAGAGATTCTTAATTAAATACAAAAAAATATCTGCAATGTTATTGGATTCAGTCGTTTTCTCACTGCTATAACTTCCCTCTGCCTTTTCTATAAATACTTTCAAGGTAATTGCTTGAATGAACTTTCTTTTAAGGAGAAGAAACGTTATGAATTTAAATGCAATACTAGAATATCAGTGGAACAACCCAGTTGAATTCATTTCATTCACTTACGCACAAATACTCTTGGAAAAGGTATTAATCCATCTCTTCTCTCTCCAGCTATGGGTTAAAATAACAGGACAGATTGAGTTCTATAGTCTTGGTTGGCAACAAGTCTATCACAGAAAGTAATGGCAACCTGTGGGAAAATCTTCTGCCTAGTCAGTCACGTTTCAAAAGAGACATGATCGCCCAAGCGTATATCACCTATGGCATTTAACTGACTGACTAGATTAGTAGCAAAATCTCATCATTTTACAGTCAATATGGCAAGATGTAACCGTAAATTCTATGGTAATAGTTTATTCTCTCACACTTCTCGCTTGTGGAACTCGTTGCTGGTTTCTTGTTTCCCAGACAACTTTGATCTTCAAAAGTTTATATGCAATGTCAATCGTTATCTTCTGTATTCTTAATTCTTTATTTTATTGTCTTCTCTCCTTAACAGTATATATTTGTCCTATTCTTTAACACTCAGTAACCCCTTGCATCTTAGTGGCTTTATTGCCTTGCTTAGGGTTGAAATGATTAAAAGAAAAATATTTACAATTTTTCTTAACATATATTTTGAAATGTTTGCATATTAATGATAATCTCTGATGTCAAATAACGGCCATTATTCTTTTGAAAGTTGAGTGATGGCATTAATGCTGTGTTTTGATCAAAGCACTCTCCATTAACGGATGTGCGTTGTGGTACAGTGGATATCGGCTCGGAACGAAAAACCGGGGAGCCGAGTTCGAATTCCAATTGCAATCCATTGTATTCACTTACGCGCAAATACCCTTGGGAAAGGTATTAATCCGTCTCTTCCTTCCAGTTATGGGTTAAATAGCAGGACAGATTGGGTTCTATAGCCTCGGTCGTCAACCAGTCTACCGCAGAAAGCAATGGCAACCTACTGCGGGATAATATTCTGCTCGGTCAGTCATGCCTCTTTCGAGACATGATCGCCCAAGCGTGTATCACGTATGGCACTTAACTAACTGACTGAACATATTTAGAAACACAATTAAGGTTACTGCTGGACATAAAGTGGGGGATTGGTTTTCTATTGTTATGAAGTAATAAATTGATCCCCCACTAATTACTACTTAATAATATAATACAGTTCTTCTCCCCCTAGCTATAAGTGAAATAACAGGACAGATTGGGTTTATAGCCTTGGTTGGCAACCAGTCTACCGCAGAAAGCAATAGCAACCTACTGCGGGATAATCTTCTGCCCGGTCAGTCATGTCTCTTTCGAGACATGATCGCCCAAGCGTGTTTCACGTATGGCACTTAACTAACTGACTGGCTCTCCATTATGTTCTTAACAACATCTTGCATGAATTGACTGATTTGCAAATGGCCGCAAAAATCGCCTGCTTTATAAGAAAACCAATTTGAATTCTTTGAGTTCATTTAAAGTTAAGTAATATTGTTGTATAATGAGCTTTAATCAGTAAATTGGATTCTCTTTTGAATATTTTTTCTCAGTTTAGGATTGACTACTGTTTACCGGTCCTGGAGGATGACAACGTCTGGAATAAAACAACTGATTGATTGAAATGAACCTAATTGACGAAATTATTGATGTAATCTCATTACAATGTTTTGATAAGTACACTTCAGGCCACGTTGAGAAATTGGATAGCCATAATTGAACTATTGTTACGATTTTATTTACCGTTAATTGCAATTAGGTTGGGTGACTTTAATTGCTTCTCAAAAGCGAATCTGGCAGAAAGCGACGTTATCTTATTTAAATTATAGTTAGTTTTAGGTTTTCTTTGAATTCATTCTTTCTTATCTAAGGTATCACGACTGTAGGTGTGTGTTTATCAATTACATTTAATCAGCAGTTTTGTGTATGTCGTTGTTTTCCTCGAGGATAGTAGGTCCGGTAAACACGAGCCAAACTTTTCCTTAACTTTCTTTTTATATTTGTTCCGGCAGGGATTTTTTTTAATCGATATCATGTAAGGCAATAAAGTCACTAAGAAACAAGAGGTTGCAGGAAGAATTAGGAACAGAAACTGTTGGAGAGCACCCCTTTTGACACATAAGAATGGACTCGCCTGATGTGTACAAATAATCCTGCCTATACAGAGAACGGCAGAGAGTTTTCTCGCTGCGACTACATCTCTCACTGTCAGCTCTCTGCCTTCGGGCAGAGGGCGCTCTCTGCTTCCGAGTAGAGAGCAATAACCCAGTCGTGGTTCCGCCGAAATCCCACTCATAACTGACCATGTGTCACATGTTGCCCTTAGTGGGAGGGACAACTAAATATAGTGATTGTCACAGTGAGTGTTAGAGAGAGTGTGTAGCAGGAGTTGAGTAGTTGGAGCACCGCTTAGTTGATCACTAAGAAAATAGACTTATTACCCGGACTTACTTCTTCTTTACAAGATTGTATATATTGATTCCTACTAACAGTATTCTTGTATTTACTAACCCGTGTTCCAGGTTGTATATAAATTGTTCAAGATAACTTACATTTTATCTCTCCATATCTGTTTTTGTTATTATCATTTTGTGTGGTTTCTAAACAAGAATCCACAACAGAAACATCTAAACTTATTTATAAATGGAACTTTGTCTCTGTGTGTGTGTGTGTGTGTGTGTGTGTGTGTGTGTGTGTGTGTGTGTGTGTGTGTGTGTGTGTGTCCCCGTTACCTATAGACTCCGAAATGGCTGAACCGATTTTCTTGAAAATTTACTCAGTTGTAGTCTAAGCATCTGCGAGTGTTCTTAGCTAGGTTTTGTGTCGAGGTACCCCCGATAAATATCGAAAATCGATAATCGAAAAAATCGGGTTATAGAAGGAGTGGTCCGATTTTAATCAAATTTGATACACTCATAGACAAAGACATAAGAAACTATACTCAGAAGTTTCAAGATTGCAGTTCTCGACGAAAAAACTTATTTGGTATCGATACCAGGAACTCAAAATTTGACTTACATCCATTCATTTTTCTTTCAGTCTACGGTTTTGCTTTAACTGGAAACAACTATTGCTTTTTAGTCTTTCGTGCCAACGTCCAAACAGTCTGATCTTCAGGACCATGGATTAGTTTTAAAACTTTCATTACACCCGAGCAACGCCGGGCTATACTGCTAGTTAATAATAAGTGGAAAAAGGAAAGAGTATTCAGGAGGACAGTAGATGGGAATTGAAATTGCATTTGGATTTTTGTAGATTAAAGTTGGCTGGAAAACATGGATCCGGAAGGGAGTTCCACAAGCGAAAAGGCGAGAACAGAAACTGTTAGCATGGAATTTACGGCTACATCTAACTGACTCAACTGTAAACTGATGAGGTCTCGACGTCAGTCTAGTCAGTCAGTCAGTTAAGTGCCACACTTAAAGGATGTGCACCGTGGGGCAAGGTTGTGTGTTGTGTGAACTAGAAATCGGGGAGCCGAGTTCGAATTCCAGTTGAATTCCTTGCATACACTTACGCGCAAATACACTTGGGATAGGTATTAATCCGTCTATTCCCTCCAGTTATGGGTTAAATAACAGGACAGATTGGATTCTCTAGCATTGGCTAGCAACCAGTCTACCGCAGAAAGTAATAGCAACCTACTGCGGGATAATCTTTTGCCTAGTCAGTCATGTCTCTTTCGAGACATGATCGCCCAAGCGTAACCCAATACAGAACCCAATTTGTCCTATTTAACCCATAGCTGAAGGGAGAAGAGATGGATTGATACCTTTCTCAATGGTATTTATTCTATTCATGCCCTCTTTTCCACTCTCAAGCTGTTGGAACACAAGAGAGGTTAATTTCAAAACAAAACCAAAAGGTTAATACTAACGTCAATATGTTCTGACGAAGGAAAAGTGCTGATGATCAAATCTTATCAAAATAAGAGACTGATCTGTTTTATAAATATTTGAAGCATAAAAAAGTGGAGGAGCAACCGATGGTCTCTAGCCAAAATTCGTGGGAGGGGCTTCTGCACCTCCCTGTAGAATTGCCACTGGTCTCAAAATTAATAAAAACTAACTTTTTCCTTCAATACGTTTATGTTATTAACAGGAAATACCAATGTATGGTTTAATCTTTTTTTTTTTTTTTTTTTTTTTTTAGTCCTTTCTAATATATTCGAAATTTTGGTAAAAATCTTGTTTTTATTTTTGTTAGCGGGAAGCCAAATCGTTACGAGATTTACAATGATTTTTTTTTTTTTTTTTTTTTGTGACAAGCACATTAATTTGGAAATTCTTGCAAAAATCAATTGTTGGATTTTAATGAAAATTTCAAAACTTATTCACAAATGAATGAAATTATTTCTGAAATCATTATTTATAAAAAAAAGTCTTAATAAAAATATTTTTACATCTCTTACCTCCCCTCACCTCCCATTAAATTCATGAAATTTCAATAATTTAAATTCTATCGGCAAAATTGGTTTATTTATTTAATCGCAAGACTCATTGTGGGATGTAAATCATGCATTTTTTTATTCGTTTAGCCACTTTTACCGAAAATCTGCTCTGAATAGTAAAATGAAAAATGCAATAAAACTATGACATTATTTAATTAGATAAACTTTTAATTGTTTTAATAAATAATATAAATTAAGAACATTATAGTCTTAAGAAGAAAATTGTTATTTAATAATGAAATTTTAAAAGAATTTTCATTTTTTTAAATTATAATAATTTGTAAAGTTTCAAAAATATTTTCATAATATTTCAAACACTCGTAGACGTTAGGTTGGTAAGTTATTAGGCGAAGACTATATTTACTAATTAAAAATTGAAAATTTTAATACAACTCATTTAGCCATCGTAATTTTTAGGCATTTTTTTGTGTGTGTATTTGAACTTTTTTTTGTTTTGTATGTGTACATTAAAAAATCATGTTTCACGGTTTCGTCCCTTTACAGGAGAAACAATTGCGGTAATTTTATTAATTTTGGTCTAAATACCCTTACCTTATCTCGTATCTGGTCGAGCTGTCATCACATTTCAAATACGGGGTAAAGGTCAGAAAGTTCAATACAGTGTGTTTGAGAAATAGTTTTATTCTAAATTTCGTGCTATAAATAAGTAATACTTGTGTAAATCAGATTAATTTAACATTAAATTAATTTTACAAAGATAATGTGTCACAGTTGTATATTTTATTTTTGTAGATTTTTAAAACTGAGAATTTATAGTGGGTTGCTTATCTATTCCTTTTCTAGTTGTAGTGGGATTCCGTTCTAGTGAAGGGTAGTTGTATACCGTTGAAGGTTAACGGAATTTGGCCTTGTGGTAGATAGCCCACTATAAGTCATAAAATGATTACAAATCAAGAAGGGCAATTTGAGTAGAAAATAACATTTTTATATATACACATATCAATTAATGTTTTTACAATTAAAGTAATAACTTGAATATAGGTCCAGCGGAGGTTAAAATGTTCATGGCAAATAATAAGCTGAAAGAGATTTAAGGCTTAGGAATGTGGGAAGCGGAGGTATGTGAGGAATGTCTTTGATGTAGTCGCTCCTTTGGTCAGTAAGTAGTTTTGAGACAGGGAAGAAGGTAAGGAGTGGTAAAGGGAGGCGAACGTAGTAGCCGCTTGACTTGGTCAAGGGAAGTACTAATCACGCTCGTCTGTCCGTCGGTCTGTCTGCTGGGTGCTTTCTGTCTCGGCTTTTTATATCTGCTTTTTGGATCAAAAGCAGCTCGTTTGGGATTTCACACTTGAATTTGATTCTGGGCTTCCAGTTGGCTGGTAAATAAAATTCGCGTAGGCTCTCGAAATGGAAATTTTATATTTGATTAATTTTTATTTTTCAACCGGAACATCTGCGCGAACTCGGATGCGCACCGACGAGTTTTGGTCATTTACTTTCTGGTCGTTATAAAGCAAACATCCGGTCCCTCGCTTTTGCTCGGTATCACCACAAAATAACTTTTGTTTACAAATGTGTCGGTCACTCAAAAATTGGAAAAAATAAATGAAAAATTAAAAAAATCAAAATTTTAAATTCCAGTCAATATAATTTCTGTTTGAAATACACCAGAGTATTTTGCTTACTGGAAATAGTAAATTTAATCATTTAGCTTTCAATTAATACTAAAACAAAAGTTTCAAGAAAACTCTTTATTTTTTTTTAAATTTCAATTTCAAACTTAGTTATCGAAAATGAGTGAAAGTACCTAATTCACTCTTGTGTTAATGTTAACTCTTGTGTTCTTTCGTATCTAAAAAGAATTCGTAATTGTTTTCGCTATTAAACCAGTTTTCTTACTTTAGAGTTGAAATGTACGTTTGTGCTATGATTTATTACGTGTTTTGTACAAATATAACAGTCAAAACGGTCGCAAATGACTCATTTATTTATTTACCATCCCTACCCCGACGGTTCAAGAGTGAAAGAACTGTAGGGAGCTCGATCATGTTTATTAAATTGGCCTTGTGCCAAATGCAACAGAAGTCCCTCAATTTAAAATTATCAAAAGGTTGAAAAGCTAAAACTGTCTCGTTTGTACAAATAAATAAAAATTTATCGAACAACATAGTATCTATTTGTATGTATGAAACTATTTAATTGTGAAAATGATATAAAAGAAAGTTAGAGTAGCAAAAAGTTTGAAGAATTCAGAGTTCGTTTGTTTTAGCAAAATGTGATTTTTGCCGAAAAAGATAAGTCTATGTTTCACTGTGTGTATTAACAAGTAGTAGTAAAGTCTTTGTTCCTTTCTTTCTGGCGAGTAGGTGAAGAGGAGGGAGAGATAAAAGAGAGCAACACGAGAGAGAAAGTGAGAGGGAGCGTATAAATTTCACCGGGACAGTTGTGTCCGAGCGGCCAAAAATATCTGCTACATCGTGTCTGGTGTTGACACACTGTTCTCTGCTCTCTTGTCTTTGGTTAATTAAACTTTCTTTCTCTATTTATATCAAAAAACAATTTGACATCAGCTTGTTACTTTTTCACAAGTTTGTAAATCGCTCTTTTTTCATTGGTTAAAACATCTTTCACGCTGACTTGAGAAATTTGCCCTGGTCTTGTTTCCTCAGTACGGAGCAATCATTTTTTTCTATTGGTAAAAATAAATTTCGCACAGGCTCGTGAATTGGAAAACAGTGAAGAAAAGAGAGCTATTTTTATTTAGCATTCACCACAGAACCACAGAATCACAAAATCCTATGATTTTTTTTTTTTGTCTCCTTTGAGATTTGTAATATATGCTTGCCCTATGATCTTACGTGTTTTGACGTTAAAGATTAGTCGTTTTATTTATTTATTCACTTTTTTTTAATTACCTCTCCCCTAGGGAGTTTTCGGGTGAGAGAACCACAACATCTGGATATCGAGGTCCTTTTCTGAGCCTGACTTGATTGTTTGTTGGTAATGAGGGAGTAGTCAACCGTTGTTGTTTTTTTTTTGTTTTGTTTTTGTGTGTGTGTGTGTGTGTGTGTGTTTTTTTTTTTTTGTGGCAGAGGGGTTGTGTCATTTCAGTCAGTGAAGTGCCAGACGTGATACACGCTTGGACGATCATGTCTCGAAAGAGACATGACTGACTGGGCAGAAGATTATCCCGCAGTAGGTTGACGTTGCTTTCAGCGGTAGACTGGTTGCCGACCAAGGCTATAGAACCCAATCTGTCCTGTTATTTAACCCATAACTGGAAGGAATAGGCGGATTAATACCTTTCTCAAGGGTATCTGCGCGTAAATGAAAGCAATGAATTTAGCTGGAATTCGAACTCGGCTCCCCGATTTCTCGTTCCGAGCCGTTATCTAATGCACCACAATGCTGAGAAACGTTTCTGAGAAATCTTTTCATTTCGCTGAAAATAATCTGTTGATATTTTTCTTCTTCTGTCCTTTTTTTTTTTTTTTTTTTTTGTAGTTTCCCCAGCTGAAAACTCCTGATTATCACCACGGTCCTCCTACTGATGTTTGCAATTTGGAAGAGGAGGACGTAAATAAAACGAGCCTCTTCCGAAGTTCAGATTTATTCAAAAACACATCAAAGGCCATAAGAAAAACAAAAATTTCACCTCTGAGAAGAGGCGGGTGCAATAGTAAATATATATATATATATATATATATATATATATATATATATATAACATCTGGATAGAGACACATTGTATTTGCCGTATTATTTTGTTACGAACAATATTTTATCATTTCTTTATCAAGATAATAATAATAACGAAATGAAATCATTCAAAAATTTAAGTATATTAAATACGATTTTTTATTTTTGAAGACCATGAATTTCTTCTTCTCGTTCTGTTCCAGATTCAAAATGGCGCTACTTCCCAACATACAACTACTGCCGCCTCTTAATTTGCATAAGAATGAGAATGAAAATGATTGTAACGTGAATGTTCAAGCGATAGGGAATTCTCGTCTGCCAAATAAACGGTCGTCGTGGAAAGATATATTTCCTTCCCTGCCAAGCATTCGGCATAGGACTGGTTGCTACGACGTTGACACAAAACGTTATAAAATACGCAAACCTCTTTGTCCGCCTTAGCTGGTATATTTTATTCTGCCATTGCTTTTGCGTATTTTTATGCACTTATATTGACGGAGCCGAGAGTAATAGCATATCGACATGGATGTAAGAATATGGCGAATGGCGGACACAAGAGAAAACCCAAAATTAAATTATCTCCCTTTTTCATCATCACCTGATTCACGAAATCTTTTTGCTTTTTAATTCCAATCTTAAACCAAAATCATCTGAATGCAACGTATTGAGAAGTATCTGGACTATCATTGCCCGACTTTCCGCTTAGAACTGGTTCTCTTTTGTTTGAGTGATATGCATAGAACTTAGTAAATGATAAAGTAGGGGATCGGTTTTCTATTGTTATGAAGTAATAAACTGATCCCCCACTAATTATACTTAATATAATAATCTTAACTTATTTATAAATGGAACTTTGTGTGTGTGTGTGTGTGTGTGTGTGTCCGTTACCTATAGACTCCGAAACAGCTGAACCGATTTTCTTGAAAATAAATATCGAAAATCGATAATCGAAAAATCGGGTTATAGAAGGAGTGGTCTGATTTTAATCAAATTTGATACACTCATAGACAAAGACATAAGAAACGATATTCAGAAGTTTCAAGGTTGCAGTTCTTACAATAGTGAAGAAAATCGATTGTATATATATATATATATATATATATATATATATATATATATATATAAGGCAAGATGTTTGTGCGTATGTCTGCTTATCTGTCTGTATGTCCTTTATACAAATCCACAATTTTTATCCGATTCTTACCAAATTTCACACAAATATTCTTTAAGCTGAGTCTGAGCTCCAGGACCATGGATTAGTTTTAAAGCTTTCATTACACCCGAGCAACGCCGGGCTATACTGCTAGTGAAATATAATCTATCACTTCTTCATCCAGCTATGAGTTAAATGACAGGGCAGATTGGGTTCTATAGCCTTGGTTTGCAACCAGTCTATCGCAGAAAGCAATGGCGACGAGACATGACAGGGTCGGCGTCTTGAAATTTCTTTTGTTACATTTTATCGTGTCGTCTTTATGCTGCTCCCATCTGACTGACTGATTCTGACTTTCTTTCCATCTTCCTTTATAACCGATTCACCTTTTCACACTGGATCGCTAACCTTTCTCTCAGTTTTGCAAATCGCTTCCCTTCATTGGTTAGAAAATAAATTTAATATCTTTTTTTTTTTATATCATATCACCTCGAGCAAGGCGGTAATGCCACTGATGCGCAGGGGGCTACGTAAGAGTGAAAAGATTGGAAAAGAGAAAGCGGGAAACCACATCCTAAACAGGGAACAAGGGATGAGTCTATTCACCTGTTCAATAGACGTGGGTCGAGTGTGAACCGGGCGATAGTTTAGTCTATCTACTCCAAGTGGAAAAAAAAAAGAAAAGAAGTGAAAAGATTGGAAAAGAGAAAACCGGGAACCACCTCCTAAACAGGGAACAAGGGATGAGTCTCTTCACCTGTTCAATAGACGTTTACGACATTTGGCTTCGTCTTTTTCTTTCAGCACGAGATCAATCCTTTTCCTATTAAACAAAAATTAAATTTCACATTTGATTGTGAATTTTTTGGCCTGGGTCTGGTTTTTTCCAAAATGTTTTCAGTCGTTCTGATCCATTTTTGCGGGTGTGCAATTTTACTCTTTGCGTTTCAGTCAGTCGTGTTTCTTTCCAGACATGATCGCCCAAAGCGTGTATCTCGTATGGCACTTAACTGACTGATAATAGATCATTCCGTCTTAAATAAAGTGTTTTGTGGCAATTTTTATGAGTAAGTTGAGATTTTGTTAAAAAGTTAAAGAATTTTAACACATTCGACATTATAGATAAAAAAAAAAAAATAGAGAAATTTATCAATTTTTTTTTTTTTTTTTGAATTAGATTGCGTAAAATAAATTCACGGATTTGAACAAAAAGATTTTCTGAATAACGTGAAAATCTTTCCTCCTTTAATAGTCAGTTTTGATTAGTTTCATTTGTAACGTATTTGTAATTGTGTTTCTTCTACAAATACTTTCACGGTTTCTGCTACGATGAACTTAGCTCACTGGTGCCCCCTATATATAAATTTACTCGAGCCACAAGATTAACAACTAAGTCCCACCCTTTTACTGTGAAACCAATAAATTGTAAACGCAAATTCTACTCTAACAGCTTCTTTTCTCGCGCTTCCTGTCTGTGGAATTCCCTTCCATTTACTTGCTTTCCCGACAGCTACAATCTCCAAGAATTCAAATGTAAAGTCAATAGTCATCTTCTATCTCACTAACCTGCATCCTCTCTCTCATGCTCCTTTCTCCGTCCACTCCACTCATCAGTATTCTCATCCTTCTCTTACCCACTTCCTGGCACTCCCTATAACCTGTCACTATTTCTCATAACTTTCCTCCTATGTAATCCACCTGCATAACAGTGGCAGTAAAATGCCTTGCTTTGAGCGATATGATTATAAAATAAAAAAAGATAGATAGATAGATAGATAGATAGATAGATAGATAGATAGTCCGACAGCTACAATCTCCAAGAATTTAAATGTAAAGTCAATAGTCATCTCCTATCTCACTAACCTGCACCCTCTCTCTCATGCACCTTTCTCCGTCCACTCCACTATCATCAGTATTCTCATCCTTCTCTTACCCACTTTCTGACACTTCTTATAACCTGTCACTCTTTTTCATAACTTTCCTTCTATGTGACCTCCTGCACAATGGCAGTTAAACGCCTTGATTGGGGCGATAGTCATCTCCTATCTCAATAACCTGCATCCTCTCTCTCATGCTCCTTTCTCCGTCCACTCCACTCTCATCAGTATTCTCATTCTTCTCTTACCCACTTCCTGACACCCCCTATAACCTCTCACTCTTTCTTATAACTTTCATCCTATGTAATCCCATGCAAATCAGTGGCAGTAAAATGTGTTCCGTTCCATTTTTTTATGACCAGCGAGAAAGTAAAAAGGAAAGTGAAGCAATAAAGGAAATTGTACTTAGCAGGCTTTACTTTCTAGGAGTCAGTTGAAGTATCTTGTTGTTGCTGTTGTTTCTTTGACGGCATGTGGGTGAAGGCGAAGAAAGGAATATTGAAAGGCGAGGAAGAACAAATGTATATCGACGAGACATGACAGGGTCGGCGTCTTGACATTTCTTTTGTTACATTTTAGCGTGTTGTCTCTATGCTCTCCTCTGACTGATTGATTCCTTCCTTCCTTGCTTCCTTCCTTCCTTCCTTCCTTCCTTTATAACCGATTCACCTTTCACACTGGATCGCTAACTTTTCTCTCGGTTTTGCAAATCGCTTCCCTTCATTGGTTAGAAAATAAATTTAACAGCTGATCACAACATTTGGCTTCGTCTTTTTCTTTCAGCACGGGATTAATCCTTTTCCTATTCGACAAAATTAATTTTAAATTTCACATTTGATTGTGATTTTTTTTTTTGTTTTTTTTTCTTTTTGCCTTGGTCTGGGTTTTTCCAAAATGTTTTCAGTCATTCTGATCCATTTTTGCAGGTGTGCAATTTTATTTTTTTGCGTTTCAGTTAACTGTTGGATGATATAGGATTTGTATCCTGTACAGGCGGATGTGCGTTGTGACGCAGTGGATATCGGCTCGGAATGAGAAATCGGAGAGCCGAGTTCGAATTCCAGTTGAATTCCTTGCATTCACTTCCGCGCAAATACCCTTGGGAAAGGTATTAATCCGTTTATTCCTTCCAGTTATGGGTTAAATAAGCAGGACAGATTGGGTTCTATAGCCTTGGTCGGCAATCAGTCTACCGCAGAAAAAAAAAGCAATGACAAACTACTGCGGGATAATCTTCTGCCCAGTCAGTCATGTCTCGAAAGAGACATGATCGCCCAAGCGTTTATCACGTATGGCACTTAACTGACTGACAACGCTGATTCGTTTTTAAGGTCGCATTGAAATATTCAAAATATTCGCTGCAATAAACAAATGTTTGTCTACATTTCTGAAAATTGTAACGAAGATGAGGACAATAGTCCGAATAATGTAAATACTGAAAATTCAAAGAATCTTCAATTATCAGAAATAAATTCTTTTACAGAACTTTTTCGCGAGCCGACGTCCAATGGAAAGGCCCGAATCACATCCGGTGAACTCCCAAATGACCTTTTCAATCCCCACAAACAATAAAAGACAAGCAAGTTCGCCTGTCACCAGAGAGAAAAAGACGAGCGTATTTAACACGTCCCTTGACAAAAGTCAAGCGATCGTTATTATTATCTTTATCTTTCTCCTTCACCTCTTTTTCTTTTTCACCCGTCTACCTCTTCTTATACTTGATAATCAAACGGAACAATTTAAAACTGAGCGACAACTTCAATGACATTCCTACCCAACGATAACATATATACACATACTTTACTACTACGAACTCTTGATACCCTCAACTCTTTACTACTGTTTCTCATTGAACGTTTAACCTTTTCCAATTCATGTTATTCTGTTTTGTAAGTAGTTTTCTATTTAAACATACTGTTGGGGATCACCCCTTTTTACACATATGAATGGACTCGCCGGATGTGTACATATAATCCTGCCTATACAGAGAACGGCAGTAGTAGTTGCCTCGCTGTAACTACCTTTTTCACTGTCAGCCCTCTGACTTCGGGTAGAGGGCGCTCTCTGCTTCTGAGCAGAGAGCAATAACCCAGTCGTGATTCCGCCGAAGGGTAGAAGCACGACTGGGGGAAAAATAGACAGGTATTTTTTGGCCGGGCCATATAGCCCGGAAATCCCACTCATAACTGACCATGTGTCACATGTTGCCCTTAGTGGAAGGGACAACTAAATATAGTAGTAGTTGAAGCGTAGTAGTAAAGTGTAGTTGCAGAGAGTTTAGTAAGGTGTCAGTTGATCCGTAAGTTGGTGCAGAGTTAGTTGGAGTTGTTTGGATATAGACTCATTACCCGGACATACTATTTCACTGCAAGACTGTATATATTGATTTTTACTAATAGTATACGTGAATTGACTAACCCGTGTTTCAGTTGTATATTTTTGTTCAATATAACTTACATTTTCTATTTCCATATCTGTTTTTATTATTTAATTTATTATTTTGTGTGGTTTCTAAACCGGAATCCATAACATAAAAAAGGAATACTTTTATTCTTTCACAAATCCACCTTCTGATAACCTGATCATTCTGAATAATCCTAAGTTGTGAGGAGTGTCGGCTTTGTTTGTGAATGTGCCTTTACCAGACATGGCTGAAAGTCCCTACTGCTATATATATATATATATATATATATATATATATATATATATATATATATGTCAAATTTAAATTAGGATAGTAAACAGTCGCATTAGAAAGTGCTTAATATATGTATGAAGGAAGATGAAAGTTCAACATGTCAAGCGTTTAGATATTTACGTAGGGAAGATCAGCCGGTTACGCTAACATGGTTTCGACTTTTTCGGTTTCGTCAGGCGATTTGCTTTGACTGATGGCTTAACGGTTAACGATTTTATAAGTTCATAGCCGGAAGTTGAAAGTAAGAGAGTGGTTTGTTATTGGGAATTCTTTCATCCAGGTTTGCACAGGCCCAGATATTATTTTCTAATGTGTCTGCATCCGGATATTATTTCGGATCTTTCCTTTAGAAACGGCTGATCTTCTCTACCTCTCTCTCTCTATATATATATGTATGTGTGTGTGTGTGTGTGTGTGTGTGTGTGTGTGTGTGTGTGTGTGTGTGTGTGTCATCCACATACAAGCCTGTTTTGCTGCATCACAGTCCATCAGTGTGGCTAGACACATCCACTTGCTTCTGGCCGGGATCGAAACACGACCGATTTGATGTCAGTCGGAGTCGCTACTCTCTAAGCATGGAATCAGAGAAAGGAAGTTTTAGCGTGTTATATATAAGCGGCGTATACACACGGAAGTCACCGAAAGAACTCCATTCATTGCTGAAGTGTCATATCGCCGAAGTAGGAACTGTTTTTTAAAATGTTCTTCTCTAGAGTGCTCAATCGTAATGAAAGCATAATATTCGTCATCCATATACAAGCCTGTTTCGCTGTATCACCGTGCATCAGTGTGGTTAGACAGCCACCTGCCTTTGGCTGGGATTGAAACTCGACCGATTTGGTGTCAGTCGGAGTCGCTAACCCTTTAAGGCACAGGGAATTAGAGAAGGGAAATTTTAGCGTGTTATATATAATCTCCCTCTTCTTATATAAAATAAGAAAGAAAAAACTGTTGGGAAATGGAAGTTTGCTAGTCTAGAGTAATCATTACCAAAATCAAAAAGGCTCCACACGTAACTCCTGTTAAAAAATAAAATAAAATAAACGACGGAAAATAAAAGAATTTTAGTCAATAAAAATTATAAAACGACTTATGATGTTAGCCGAAACCAAGCTTCGTGCCAAGTGATCTGGAGCCTTTCATACTTGTATATAAAGAGACAGCCTACAGGCAGTGTCAGAGAAAACAAAGAGAAAGAGGCCCAAGCGTGTCATGTGAAGAACTAAACGTTCTTCCGCTTAAGACATTTTCCACCTTTATTATTTTATGGCTGGCGGTGTACAGCAAATTGGCATCGGAACTCTCGCCAGCTGCCAACAATATGACGACTACTGTCAAAGTCTGACTCGTAAACCACAACTACCAAGCCTAACAAACTTTCGCCAATCAGATTTATAAAAACACATACCCCAATTGAACTCTATTAAAACTATATATATATATTTTTTTTAGTCAAGTGCCATACGCGATACACGCTTGGGCGATCATGTCTCGAAAGAGACATGACTGACTGGGCAGAAGATTATCCCACAGTAGGTTGCCATTGCTTTCTGCGGTAGACTGGATGCCGACCAAGGCTATCTGTCCTGCTATTTAACCCATAACTGGAAGGAAGAGATGGATTAATACCTTTCCCAAGGGTATTTGCGCGTAAGTGAATACAGTGGATTCAACTGAAATTCGAACTCGGCTCCACAGATTCTCGTTCCGAGTCGATATCCACTGGACCACATATATCTTTAATTCTATTTTTTTATTTAAAAGTGTTGGAAGTTTTCGATAAATATTACTAACCCTCCCTGGCGCTTCTTTACAGTAACGTGGCTTAACTTCGTTAGAGGAATTCTTTTCGTTTTGCAATTATTTAAATCTAGAAAGAAATTACAAAAAACACTGAGGGAATGAAATTTTCGAAATATAACCGTCAATTCAAAAGAATCTGCAAAGACGGACTGAAGAGTCAGAAAATATGACTCACTTTCTCTGATGACTCACATTCAAACAGTAAGTGGATCGAATATCAAGAAATATAACGAGAAAAGAAGGCTTGGAAAATGTGTTATTTTCAGAAAAGATTGAAGGCAAGAGGGACAGAAAAATCAACAGAAGAAACCCCACGTATAATCTACCTCGCCAGCTTGAGCGAATAGATGGCGGATCAGGGGAGATAATAAAGAGACAATCATTATTAAGAACTACAAACGACAAAAAATCATGAAGAGTTATGATCACCAACGTTCTTGAGGGGGACAAGACGCAGAGTGCGAACAATCATACGCCGGGGAAAGTCTGCTGTCTGAACCGCATGTTATGACAAAAATGGAAGCTTGACATCTTTACGATATTTCTGAATAAACCTCTCCCCCCTTGTTAAGCTAGTCTGATTTGTTCACATAATGTTTTCCCACTGTACCGCTCATTTTGTCCCTCTCCCGCCTTTACTGAGCGAACTTCTTGGTTAGGCTAATCGGTAGACTACAACGGCAGCTCTTATTTTCTGTGAAGTGAACGAGTCCAACTAACAACCTTTTGTTTTAGTTTGGATGACATATTATTTTATTTTTTGGAGGGTTTTTTTTTGGGGGGGGGGGTGGAGGATTCATTCCTACCCCCATCATTTCATGAAATCGTTTTAGTTTTAGATTTTTGTAAAACAACAAATTATACCAATGCTGTTTTAATAGGCTGTCGGAGAATATGTGGTATTTGGGTTAATGTTTGACTGGGTGAAGATGGATGGGTTCTTTTGGTGATGGGGCCAATCGTATAATTAATGAATGGGCAGCTAATCAAACTAGTTAGGTACAGGATAGTCAGTGACGACCAGCTTTTCCCACTTTCTCTTCGGCCTTGTGCTAAAGGAAATTTATTTTATTTTAAAATAAAGTTTAAGTGAATGGAAAGCTTTTTTTTTTCCACATCATTCTCATGAAATTGCGTGTAGTAGAGGGGAGAGGATAATTGTAGCAAAATCGAATTAATCATTAAAAGAAGAAGCCGTGTCTCACTGACAGGCGATTTAGAGATCAGACGGATTTCAGCAGAAATTGGCATGTCGAGTGAAAGCTGCGTCTAACAAAACTTTTTTTTTAACAGGCTGAGATTAATTTCCAAGTTCACGACTGGTTAACCTACTAAGGTGAAATGGCTTAGTGTACCCTGCTATTTTTACAAATAGCTAGAGGCAAGGCCGGCGTGTGCTACTCCCAACTGAGCAAGATCCCAAAAAGAAACTGCTGGAGTAGAATTGTCGCCTGCATTTGGTAGATTTAACTGTAAAAGGGTAAGTGAAAGCAAGGAAATTAAACTGGAATTCGAACTCGGCTCCTCAATTTCTCATTCCGAGCCGATATCCACTGCACCACAACGCACATCCATATCAATACCTTCCTAAATATGTACTTATTTTATGACTATCTCGTACCATAGATAGATAGATAAACTCGAAAATTATATATATATATATATATATATATATATGTTAGTTGCCCTACAATCAATACTTGCTAAAGTTGACCTCGTTCAACAGAGAGAAAAAAATGATGAAAATATGACATTTTGTCTTTCTACTAAAGATTGGTTCAAGGTCAAATTAATATAGTGAGTAGAACAGACCAACCAAATTCCACAATTCTTTCCCACGGTGTTCTTGTTATAAGCAGCTTTGTGTTGTCATCTAAGAGAAAAGCATTTTTCCTTTAATCCGATCTGTACACTGACACAGCCATGCGGGAACTAAAGTTTGTTAGTGTATTTCGAATTTATTCTTAACTGACACGTACAATTAGTAGTTATGATATTAACGTCATTAAAATTGGTTGCTAAGAAACGTGAATGACATTCCCCTGTTACAGACTGAACCCATTAAGACAGACTCCAGTTTATTGTGTGATCGTTGTACCAGGCACACGCACCATGACCACATGTGTGCAATATGGTGATGAGTTTTGATAAGAGCAGCACAAACTTTAGATGCAGCAGTTAGACTGCCAGATTGTATGGTAACCTAGTCTGCTCAGATGCTTTCAAATTGAAGGTATTTAAGCATGACTGCTAGACCTGAATTGTTTCATCTTTCAAAAAAAAAAAAAAAAAAAAAATTCCTCCCCCATGAACAGATATACAATGTATCAACCCTTAAGGGATATGTCCAACTGGTTATGGTCAGAAAACCGAGAAGCAAATCTGTGATACTGAACAAAATATTTACTGTAGCCAATCTTAATTCCCTCAAGATAAAATGTGTACAGGCTAACACTTGCTATCAGTTGCAATGAGAAGCCAAAAAATCTTAGACATAATAGAAATCTCACATCTGCAGTTTTCAATCCATCCTCGGATTGTCATGGCAAGATCGAACGCCATATGTCAATAAACCCCAGTGTACCAACAGTAGAAGCATTGAGGTTTTTATCATCCAATGACAGCTCAGGTGGAGGGGTTATCTTATCAGGATGCCCCAAGACTGTCTCTCAAAGAGGGTACTATATGGGGTACTCTCAGAAGGCCAGGGTTTTGCTGGGAAACAGAACAAAAGACTTCACCTGAAAATAGTGTAGTATTAAACTGGAACTTTTCACAGCCAATTACAAGTCTGATGACACTATGCCATCAAGCCATTGAAAGAAATGAAACTAGCCGAAATAAATACCAAGAATTTTGCTGGCAACAACACCACCATCACCTAGTGCATGGATCACTGCCACCAGGTGTTGGCATTCAGTGTCCAACCTGTGGATAGCAATGTGCATCTCAAGAAATTCTCCTTTATGTCGTACTAGCAGTATAGCCCAGCGTTGCTCGGGTGTAATGAAAGCTTTAAAACTAATCCATGGTCTTGGAGCTCAGACTCTGCCTAAAGAATATTTGTGCAAGAATCGGATAAAATTGTGGATTTGTATTAAGGACATACAGACAAATAAACAGACACGCACACAAACATCTTGCCTTTTATATTTATATATATATATATATATATATATATATATATATTATCGATTTTCTGCACAATTGTAAGAACTGCAACCTTGAAACTTCTGAATATCATTTCTTATGTCTTTGTCTATGAAATTTGATTAAAATCGGACCACTCCTTCTATAACCCGATTTTTTCGATTATCGATATTTATTGGGGGTATCTCGACACAAAACCTAGCTAAGAACACTCGCAGATGCTTATAGTATAACTCTGTAAATTTTCAAGAAAATCGGTTCAGCCATTTCGGAGTCTATAGGTAACAGATACACACACACACACAGACAGACATACAAAGTTTCATTTATAAATAAGTTTAGATAACTATTCATAGAACCAATTCACCAGTCACCTATTTATATCTAGGTTTGTAAGTCAGTGATCACTTTCAGCATGACGTTCCCATATATAAACAATAGACACATGCAATTTCATTCTTTCCCAATGTAAAATACATGTGACATGTTGTCACTTAATTTGACAAGGCTAGCTGCCACAACTGAGCAGTATAGACTCAAAGAAATGGTTCAGTTCAAAATTCTCTGTAGTTTATCCAGGTCAATATGTACCTGATGACGGTCAGAGAGCAGAATAGCCAAAACATTGTAATAACAACAACAAAGATAAGGACAATAGTTTGCATGTTGCTTCTGCTCTGACAAACTTAGATCACTGGAACCCCCTCCACAAGAATTTACTCAGGCAACCAGAATGGCAAAATGGTCCCACCTTTTTGCAGTTAGATCAACCAAATTCAGGTGACAATTCTACTCCATCAGCTTCTTTTCTCACGCTTCCTGCCTGTGGAACTCCCTTCCGTATACTTGCTTACCCGACGGTTACAACTTCCAAGAATTTAAATGCAAAGTCAATTCCCATCTCTTATCCACTTAACTTCAGCCCTTTCTACATCACCCTGCGTATCTTGTTCTTTTCCTTTCTCTCTACCTTCGTAACTGTCTTTACTCCTGTGTTTCTCTGGCCCTTTCTCTTTCACCCCCTGTAGCTGGTTCATCTTTGCCTTCACTCTCCTCCTGCCTAAAACTTTAACTCTCTTATGTAGCCCCCTGCACATCAATGGTGGTACCGCCTTACTTGGGGTGATATATATATATATATATATATATATATGCAATACATGCTTGGGTTCTGCAATGCAACCAGACTTTCAATGCAATATCAATTCCCACCTCTTATCTACTTGTATCTTGTTCTTTTCCTCTCTACCTTCGTAACTGTCTTCACTCCTGTGTTCATATCCTTCTCTTGCTCTTTCTCTTTCACCCCCTGTAACTGGTTCATCTTTGTCTTCACTCTTTTCCTGTCTAAAACTTTAAATCTGCATATCAGTGGAGGTGCCACCTTGCTTGAGGTGAAATGATTAAAAAAAATGTAAATAGGGTAATTCATGATATCATCTTATCCCAGAAATTCAGAGAGATTTTTCATTATTATTAAGTTGTCACACATGAAATGACGCCCTTTATGGGAAATTAGTAAAAGGTTTCTGAAACATTAAATAATTTATTTCATTGAAATAGGCATCATATTAATGAATGTTTTCCTATGTACCTCTTAATTCTTGATCTCATCTTTAAAAATATTATCATCCTTTGATATGATAAACAGTACAAATGATTCGATTGTCTCTTCCTTATTGGAAAATATTTTATTGCATATCAGTCAGTTAAGTGCCATACGTGATACATGCTTTGGGCGATCATGTCTCAAAAGAAACATGACTGACTGGGCAGATTATCCCGCAGTAGGTTGCCATTACTTTCTGCGGAAGACTAGTTGCCAGCCAAGGCTATAGAACCTAATCTATCCTGCCATTTAGCTCATAGCTGAAGTGAGAAGAGATGGATTATATCATTATATTAAAAAGTAGTAATTAGTGGGGATCAGTTTATTACTTCATAACAATAGAAAACTGATGCCCCACTTTATGCCCAGTAGAAGTTTTAATTATATTTTCAACTATTATATTCAGTCAGTCAGTTAAGTACCATACGTGATACACGCTTTGGGTGATCATGTCTCTTTTGAGACATGACTGACTGTGCAGAAGATTATCCCGCAGTAGGTTGCCATTGCTTTCTGCAGTAGACTGGTTGCCAGCCAAGGCTATAGAACCTAATCTGTCCTATTATTTAACCCTAAACTAGAGGAAAGAGATGGATTAATACTTTTCCCAAGGATATTTGTGCATAAGTGAATTCTTGTTCTGAGAAAAAAGTTAATTTTTTCTTTGGTCTTTCACAGTTTAATAAATCCAGTGTCAGGTTACCCAATCCAGATTGCCATTGATTCTAAGAACGTTCTGTCTTAAAATGGCAGAAACCGGTTGAAAAGAGCAAATTTTCCAAACCTGAAAACAAAAACTTCTAAGAGGACAAAATGACAAATAACAAAGACATCACATGGTAAATTATCAGTTAGGAACTAATTGTTTTAATATTTACAAAATGCAGTCAAGGCACCAAATACAAGTTTCACAAAGATGATCTCCGTAGTATCAAGGATGACAAACATGGAAATTTGCTATTCAACCCGTCGAATGTTGGTTGAGAAAATGTCTTAACTTCTGGAATTGTATCTGTGAATGGAGTCAGGTGAACAAACTTCATTAACTTCAGTCAAAATTCAACCATCATTCATTTTTTTCTTTTTGATTAAATCCACCAATGTTCTTGTTAATATACTTAAAAATGGATGATTGAATGGCAGTCAGTAAAACCAGACAACACTTTTATGAAATTTTAAAAAATAATAATAATAATAATGTGGTCATTTCTCTTTTCTGGAAAAGTAAGATTTAAAAAAAAGAAAAAGAAAATGAAAATTCATTGTCTATCAGTATTTTTTTTTTAAATAATGCAGAGATATTTTCCATCTTTTTGCATATTGTCTGACAAGATTGGTTCCTCAAGATTTGCTTAGCACCAGTTGAATAAATGTTTCTAAATAGAGAGACATCAAATTATTCATTTTTTTGTTTTTTTCTTGGTCAACTCTTGTTATTTCTCTGCATTTTCACCTTATCATCCACATTTGTTTGAAAGAAGAAAAAAATGAAACATGAATATCAAGAGAATTGCGCATGGCAAATAAAGATGTTTTTTTTCTTAGGAAAAAAGAAAAAAAACAGGTGTGTACAAAAAAAGACATTTAGGTTTTTGCTTGTTCACATGACCTTAAGAAATAAATTAGTCAGGTAAATTGTAATAGGAAGAACAACTCTTTTTGTCGAAACACCAGCCGATTTGATCAGCTACAGAATAAGAAATATAACAAAACAATTCTCTAGGGACACAAAAAATTTTTTTTAAAAAACATCGAAAATTGTTACAAAATGTTTAAAAACTGTACAATTTTCAAGAGTCGATTTCAGTTCAAATAATGCACTTAAATTGTCTGTTTTTTTGTTTTTTTTAATGAATATTGCCATCGTGGAGTTGTTTTGCTCATTTATTTTATTTTTTGGGGAGTTAATTTCATTTAAATAAAAAAAATTAAATAAAGAAAAGATCAACCCACACATCACATAAGTTGGCATGGCGAATTAATTTAACAAGGTTGATTCTAAAATCAACTGCTTAATTGAAAAATGTGCTTTTTCAAAACTGTCTTAAAATATATAATTGTTAAAAAAAAAAAAAAAATCTCTGGTGGTAGCAGCAGCAGCAGTATTAGCAATGTGTTATAAAGAGTGTTGGGCTGTAAGGAAAATCATTTCATTTCTTGTGTCCAATCCAATGTGGCATTTGGGTGATATTTGCAAATTTGGCTTTGGTTTTTAAGACGTTTTTCATGATTCTCAAGAACAAGCAAAAGTTAAAAATGGTGTTGACGGGGAGAGAAACCTATCATCATTTAGAATTCTTAAGGACTGATTATCTTAAGATATTTTAAAGTTGCGTGTGTGTGCGCACACCATGTAGACATCAGAATCAATATTGCGTGGTAAACACCATTTTCCCGCTTCAATTTGATCTTCCATCAAAGTATGAATATCTTAGTTCGAAGATCATTTTGAACTGTGAATTTGACAGTCACCATGCAGTATTGATTTTTATGTCCACACTGTTTATATTTATAAGCACTCACACTCAGATATTGATAATTCTATCCTTATAAATATAGAAAATTTGAAATATGGGATGAAGCAAAAGCTAGTTTCTTTTATTTCATGATTTAATCGATGCATTTTCTTTCCGTTTTCAATTTACTTGATGCTGTTTTCTGGAGATAATCATGAAATGAAAATTATAAATCATTTTTCTAATGAAAATCTTAGGTTTCAGTTTATTTTTCAGACATCAAAAGGAATAAAAAAAGTGAAGTCTGAATCATGTTGTATATTAAATGTCTGCAAGAATTTTCAGCCTTTTCCAAATTAAAAAAAAAAAATTGTTCTTATTGTGCATTCAGTCTCTAATTTCAGGAAAAAGAAAAAGGGAAAAAAAAAGAAAAAGGGAAAAAAAAGAAAAAGGGAAAAAAAAAGAAAAAGGGAAAAAAAAAGAAAAAGGGAAAAAAAAGAAAAAATGAAAAAAAAGAAAAAATGAAAAAAAAGAAAAAATTAAAAAAGGAAAAGAAAAATTAAAAAAGAAAAAGAAAAAATTAAAAAAAGAAAAAGAAAAAATTAAAAAAAGAAAAAGAAAAAATTAAAAAAAGAAAAAGAAAAAACGAAAAAAAAGAAGAAGTGAAGAAAAAAGAAAAGGGTACTGAAAACTTTTGCAAACCTCACAAAGATCTGAATAGCATTTGTTTTAAGGGAAAGGAAATATACATGTCTTATTGTAAGGTATCATATCAGTGTCTCCCAAAAGCCTAAAGACATATTAAAGTTTTTTTTTTTTGTTTCAGTTTACCCCCCTCACTTCCCCCGTCAATCAGGTGGGCTTAAATTTTACAAAGTTTAAAAAATAAAATAGAAATTTCAAGTTTTATCAAAATTAGATACATTAAAAAAAAAGCCCTTTACTTATCAAGATTTAATCTTTAACACTCTTGCTTGCTCATAAAAATTCAGGAAAAAAAAAATCATTTCTTTCTAAGGTTACTAAAAAAAAAAAAAAAATCTTGTTATTTTTGGAATGTTTTCTTCATTTATTTTTTTTTAATCCCTGAAATGGAATTGAGAAAGTTTCATTGTTAACATTGCAAATGGTGCAAATTAACATTTTTTAAACCCCATCCCAATTATCCTTGATTTTTTTCAACCTTTTTTCTTATTTTTTCATTACAACTTCTTCCTTTTTTTTTTGCTTCATGAAACCAGATTACATGCAAGACTTTATCATTCTCCAGAAGCCTTACGTATTTTCAGTGCATTGAGAATTGAGCATGTGACAAAGACAACAAATTTGAATGCGACTAAAAATACGCACTTAGAAGAATTTCATTTTTTTTTTTCAAATTATTTTCTTTTTGCTACCTATTTCAACAATATCACAAGGAAAATATCATCTCTCGTTCATCCATTCGCACAAGCAATCTCCATTTTCACTTTGTGGTCTTGTAAATCACAATTTGCAGAAAAGACATGAAGAACGTGGACAACATTCCTCGCACTTCATCGGACAAATTGCTGGACAGCTTCCGCTCAACTAGTCGGACCATCGTCTCTACCAGTTGGTTCGGGTCATTTTCCGGAGACTCTTCAGACTCGGACATGGAGGTGTTGATTCCTTTGTCGTCTGTGGAAATAACAGCAGTAGCAGTAGCAACATCGGATGAAGATGGGGCAGTTGTCTCCGTGGTCAAGTCCGGAAAAAGAATAGGTGAGGTACTAATGTCTCTGGTAGACATGGAAGACAATCGATCTGGGAGTGGGTCAGTGGATATGTGGGGGTCAAGTCCTTCCACCTTTTGTTGTGTATCTTGGATCACTTGGCCAAGTAAAGAAAGGATTTCCTGTGACTGTTGCTCAGGATCAGCCACCTACAATAGATGAAAAAATTCAATTACAAACATGAATTCCTGATGCAGGAAGTAAGAGTGCCTGAAAGGGCAAGAAAGTTACTGGCTTATTCCAAATTTGGTTGAGACAATTGAAAATATTTGTGATGTTATATATTTCAGCTGATTAATTCTACAGCCTTCTTTAGCAGTAGTTCTCAACCTTTTTTGCCAAATGTACCCTTTTCACCATAAGTCAAAATGTCATTCTACCCCTTCTAAAAGGTGCATTCCAGATAATACGCACATATTATTGAAATCCACCATTGTTTTCCATTTTAGTACATATACACATTTGCATTGTGGTGCAGTGGATACTGGCTAGCATTGAGAAATCGGAAAGCTGAGTTTGAATTCCAGTTGAATTACTTGAATTCACTTGCACACAAATATCCTTGAGAAAGATATTAATCTGTCACTTCTCCCTCCAGCTATGGGTTAAATAGCAGGACAGATTGGGTTCTATAGCCTTGATTAATAACCAGTCTGCTGCAGAAAGTAATGGAAACGTACTGCAGGAAAATCTTCTGCCCAGTCAGTCATGTCTCTTTCAAGACATGATCACCCAAGCGTGTATTATGTATGGTACTTAACTGACTTACTGACATATACATAGATTATTTTTATAGAAGAGTTTTACAAATTGAATTTTTTTTTTTTTATAATTGTGTCACCCCAAGCAAGGCAATATTAATAGAAGATGTTGATAGAATTTTTCAATTTGAATACATGTACAGTAATTTGTTTCAATTTATAGCTATTAAATAAACTGAAGCACACTTCAATAAACAAAAAGTTCAATAGAACGCCAGGGTACTGTAAGTCAATAAACACAACCTGTGAGTAAAAACAAGTAAAAGACATTCCCCACACCTGAAATTCACCCTGTGGGGTCAGTCAGTTAAGTGCCATACGTGATACATGCTTGAAAGAGACATGACTGACTGGGCAGAAGATTATCCCGCAGTAGGTTGCCATTGCTTTCTGCGGTAGACTGGTTGCCGACCAAGGCTATAGAACCCAATCTGTCCTGCTATTTAACCCATAACTGGAAGGAAGAGACGGATTAATACCTTTCCCAAGGGTATTTGCGCGTAAGTGAATACAATGGATTCAAATGGAATTAGAACTCGACTACCCGGTTTCTCGTTCCGAGCCGATATCCACTGTACCACAACCACTGTGGGGTACTCAGCCCTAATTAAAAAATCCTCGTTCTTTAGGTATATACATAGGCATATCTCATTTTCATTTTATTGTACTTTGAAAATGCTGCAATTTCTTTAAGAAAGTGAAGAATTTTGGCAACCAAGCAATCTGACAAGAGCCATTTTGCTCAACACTTTCACTCTTAATTTACCTACTTTGAATTTTCATAGCAAAAAAAGCATTTTTCATGAACAGTACATAAATTTGGGTTCGTTGATTTGTTTTATTCTATTGATGCTTTTATTTTTTTAAAAATGCTATAGGGTAACGCATGAAATTACACATTTTTAGTTGGATGTTGATCTAACAAAATAACCTCCTTAGTATTTTTAAAAAATATTTATTCTTGACTATTTTTGTTTCCAGATAATTTTTCTCATAATATATAGTTACTCATAAACTCAATGAAAATGATTACAATGAAACAATGTCAAGTAATCTTACTGCATAAGTATAACACGATCCCCAGGCGTACATTGACCAATCCTTCTTGACCAGTAACCAGTCTGCTCACATTGAGTTTGTTTGATCTCCGACCAGGCAAAGTAGAATTGCCCATTATCACCTGGCTAGGTTAGCCCTGACATGCAAGAAGTCGTCTAGTATATATTTAAGACCAGATTTACATGCTCTATGGTAGCTGATAGTTGGCAAACAGAATATAATCAGTATAACACTGCAACACTATGGGTATAGTTTTTTTAAATATATTTATATACCAATTATATACAGAATAATAAGCAAGTCAAAGCTGGTGACACACAACAGTTAGCTGGTATTTCAATAATACATTCAGTAACAATGTTCTCAGAGATGTGGTTTATACAGTTGTCTCTAGCAGCTTGCCAATTTCAGTTTGACTGTCTTATTCAATCACTGGCACTAAATCCATTAATTTCATTTTCCACTTCATTTTTATTGAAAAGGCACAAAACCAGGGTGGTTAAAGGTTTGTTTTTCCCCTCTCTGTATAATTCTTACCAGCTCAAAATGAAAACAATATCAGTTATCCATTTCGATTAAGTCTCTGTGCCCCTTCAATGATAAGAGTGAGAGAACTTACTCTCTCTTACTGCCTGCCTGTCTTTTTCCAATATCTATATGGTGGTCTTTTAAAGGGGTAATTCATTATTATTCTTGCCTCTAGCAAAAACAACAATTCGCCTTGTATAGTGAATTGAGTGCATGAAAAATTGAAAAAAGAAACATCTTAGTCGAGTGAATAAGGATGACCACCAATTTTGCTGCATGACAACATATAGACATATGTTTCTCAGTTAACTGTCTAAAAGCTGCCTCGCCTGAATTATGAATTTTTGCCTCATCCTCCATATCCCCCCCCCCCGTACCTATCCTACTGATTATCATATTTAAGCATTTTGAAATTCTCATATTCAATAAAACATCCATCAATAATAATTAACAAAAAAACTTTTCCGTTACACCCAATGGAGTGTAGAGCAGCGTTTTTGCTGTTTCCATAACAAACTGTTTTTTTATGGAGAGGGGTTATTAGCCCCGCACCCAACCCCCAAACATGGAGGAAGGTGACTTTCTAAGTGTAGCTTAGACATAACACACGGCTGAAAGTAAGGGGTACCCAGCAAGGATTGAACTCACTACACAGTTACAAGGATTCTAGCAAGACGAGATGCCCATATTCACCAATAAGGAAGAGGTAATTGAAGCATTTGAACTATTTATCACATCAAAAGCATGATAATTTTTTTAAAGATAGGATTAAACAGTCATTTATCAACATGGTACCTATTTCAACTAAAACAATACTTATTTAACATTTCGGAAACATTTAATTCATTTCCTATAAAGTCCAGCAACTACAAACATGTGGACCAAAACGAAAAGATTAATACTTTTTACAAAAATCAAATACACAATAACTACAGACAGGACGAATCTTCATTTTGCAATAACCCAAAATTACACAACACCAACCAGTTCAAACAAGAAAATTCAAAACTGCCAACCTCATTATCAATAATAATAATAATAATAATAATAATAATAATTCACCTGCAAAATCTAAACGAGAGAGAACCAGTGTTGTTTATGAATTTATATGTCCTTTGAAGAACTGTTCCTCAGCTATCCAAATCTGTAAACAATTACATTGGCTATACCACCACAAATTTGATGAGAAGATTGACATTGCACCTTTCCCACAACAGTTCCATCCAAATCTCATTTAAACACACATCGAGATCTTCCAGGACCTATCCGTGATATCTTTGTTGATAATACATACATAATAGCATCATCCTCATGCAAAAAAAGATTAAAAATAAAGGAGGCATTCCTAATAAAAAAGAGAAATCCTACACTTAATAACATCAATTATGAAAATGGTAACAATGTGCTTACCCTGTTCGGAATTTAACATACACAAGCCTCTATATGCATAAACTTTGCCCATTTATTTAAAAGTAAAACAAAATTAATTCTTAATAATGGCTAAAAGTATAGCCAAAAGTGCTCGAAAGTACAAAACCTTTGGACAATTGTTATATAATTTAAGAAGGACTGGAGGGGACAGTGAAAAGACAAACCTTCCTAAGAGCTCCAACTGATAGAAAGCTGTGGAGAGCCATGATCCTGAAGGGACATATCACTTAGAAAAAGAAGAGGCTTGAGGTATGGATCAAGTTTAAACAGCTAGCCAGGCATATTAATTCAAGCACTAAGGTTATATATACAGTTGAATTTCCCAATAGCTTGCCTTTCCATTGACCCATGTCATTTATGTTAGGAGGTGGGACCTACATAAGTAACACTGTCCTTAACACCTATCTATCCAGGCATTGTGCCCTGGGACACAGCAAGCAGATTATCTTGGTCTCCCAAGATTGACGGATGCTTACTCAAATATAAATAGAATTAATTTCTTGGATTATTCAAACATTTTCACTCCTAGAAAGCAAGGTCCCAAAGTGGATAAGCATAAATTCTACCTAATCATCTGACAATGACCGATAAAGTATTTAATCATCAACAGCTTACCTTATCATATAAAGCGGTTAATTTCTCAACGTCCAACTTCAAGTCTTGTATCAGACTTTTGCAAGCTTCCAACTTTTCAGCTGAAAAAAAAAAAAAAAAAATATATAAATGTTCGTTTGTTTGTTTTTGTCATTGTTCAACAATTAGAAAATTCAAAATGATCACACATTTTATATTCCAAATATTTTTTTAATTTTAAAGTGGAAGAAACAAAAAGCAAGTTCACCCAAGAGAAGATAACTGACAGAAAAAAAAACTAGACATTTAATAATCTTCAAACTAATACCACAGAATTACTGCATAAATTTTGTGCTGGAGATGGTACATCACATACTATACTTTGTCATATATATATATATATATATATTTTTTCATTACGTTTATACATATATATATTTTTTTCTAGAGTGTATATGTATATACATACGTTTTTTTTCATTATGTTTATACATACATATTTTTTTCTAGAGTATATATGTGTGTGTGCATGTGTTTGTGTGAGTGAAAGAGAGCTTTATATATCAAGAACAGTACTGGGAAAAATTTATGACAAAGCAAGGAAATATTTTTTGTCTGACTCAAATTATTACCTTGCAATCTAACAAATTTAGTCTGATGAAGTCCTAAAAGATGAAACGTGATATGCAAAAACCCTTTCCCACTTTTCATGCATTTTATATATATGTGTGTGTGTGTACAAGCACATATAGGCATACTCACACATTTTTGATTCACATTAACATATCTTTCTAATTTTTTTGTTCATTAGCATCTGTGTGTGCATGCATCAGTGTGCTGATGAACAAAAAATAATTTCATTTCTTTAGAGAAGGAGGGGACTGAACTTAGAATTCCCCACAGAACATGATTTTACAAACAATTGTACAGAACAGATTGATGATGAAACATGAGAAAATTGCCCAAAGACAAGTTATTAACAAATATCTAAACTAACATCTAAAAGCAATGTGCCAAGTTTCTTGATCAGTGAAAATAATTTTAAAACACAAAAGATGAAGACGCTCAACTACATGGATTTGTGATATTATTGGGGGTGATGTCCTATTCCCATATATCCACAATAATTATTAGTTAACATCTATGAATTGTCTTAAATCATTACCAGAATAAAAACAATATATATATATTCTTTTGTAATATTTTTTTTATCTATTTTTATATATATTTTATATATATTTATATATTTTATATATATTATATATTTTATATATATTTTTTATATTGATATATTTTTTTATAATATTTTTATATATTTTAGATATATTTTTTATATATATATTTTATATATATTATATATTTTATATTTTTTATATTAATATTTATATTTTTTTATAATATTTTTATATATTTTAGATATATTTTATATATATATATATATTCATATTTTATATATATTATATATTTTATAATATTTTTATAATATTTTTTTATAATATTTATATTCTTAGCTATTAATATACTTCATATATTCTTCACTATTTTAATACAATTTGCATGTACGATTTGCAATATAAGATGTTAAAATTGATATAGCCAATTCATTCATTCAGATTATTGCATAAATGGAGAAGTATTAAATTTGAAGACACAGAGTAGGTAATTTTTGGTTTTTATCACAGATTAGTTTGTGCTAATCTAATCTTTAGGTGAATGCCGTCCTAAGCGCAATAAAGCAAAGGTCAGTTGCAGGGTAATGAAGGAATGAAAAGTGACACAAGTACTTCAAAGTAGAATTTAATTGAAAGGTATTTTTTAAGCAAATTTTAGCACTCAATGATAACGCTGTGCCTTTAAAAATCAGGAAAACAGTATTGTCAGATGTCAAGAATTAAAGGAAACAACTAAGAAAAATGAGATTTATATATATATATATATATATATATATATATACACACACACACTTATAAAGGAAAACTCAACACTTCATTTAAATTGGTTATAAATTATCATTCATTTCAATGAGCTTAATTAGCTCATTTCATCAGATCACACAATATTCCTTCCATTTGGTGCAAAAGATTTTGCCAGAATAAGCATTTTCTTTAACTGAAAAGAAAGATAAAAAAATATAAAAATAAAAATAAGAGAAAAAGGAAAAGAGACTCAGGACTTAGAATTAAGACAAAATTTCTATGCCTAAGTTTTATGAACTTTATATTTATGCCATAAGATTTTTTTTTTGTGTTTTTAGGGCTAAGCAAAGAATTGCTTTACGTATTGACCACCTAATGACTAAGTCCTGACTCTCTTTTCGTTTTTCTCTGTTCCTTCTTATTTTTATATTTTTTTATCCTTCTCTTCAGTTAAAGCGCTAAAAGTTGCTGTTGCACTTCCAAACGTCATTCATTTTGCTCAATAAAAATTTTCCTGTTCTCTTCAATACATGTGATGATAATTAAAAAAGATTTCATTTTTTTATTCTTATTTTAAAGCCATGGATGTTTTTATACCTTTATCAACTAATCTTATTATGATTAAAGTTATTTGAGTATTAGAAAAAGAAATGAACAATTAATTATTTTCATGGTCTTTTTATCATGAAAACATGAAATTAAAAAAAAAAATGACTTATGAAAAAAGGGGGGATGCATCTGTTTTGCTGAAGATGTACAAAAAAAAGGGGGGAATGCAGAAATGCAAAGTGCATCAATAAATCCTGGTGCTTGAATAACTCACAGAGTTCCTCCTCTTGGAGTTGGCATAAAACTAAAAAAGCTAAAGAAAAGAAAAAAAATCAACTCAGTTCATAAAACAAAAATGTTGGCACTAATATTTTAAAAGGTATTCTAAAATAAACAATAAAACCTTGCAGAAGAAATATTTGCTGTCAACTTGTAGAAGGCAAGTCCACCTCACAGTTAGTGAAGTTCAAATTTTAGTCGGTGCCCCAATAATGTGGATTTTTTCTTAGACTAAAAAACTTTTTAATTTTCTTTTTTTAACACTATTTTCCTTCAGGATAAAAGCAATCATGTCTCTCCACAATTTTTTTTTTTTAATATCAGTAAATTGTGAATCACCATGAATATTTTTGAGAAAGGTAGTATGGTGGCTTCAAGTTTTCTTCAATCTTGAATTCAGAATTGAAACTTTAAACTGGTTGTTCCATTTAGTCCAGTTTGGCTTATTTTATTCTTAACAAAAAGGAATAAATGGATTCATGCCTTTCCTAAAGAGACTAATATAAAGATAATACAACAGTTTCTATCAGAAATTGGTTTCTAACATTCTATCCCACCAAAAACAGTTTTCCACTGACATGAAGTGGAAAGGCTCTATTGAATCAATTCCTTGGTTTGCAGCTGAGAAAGTTGATTCACTGTGTGATACAAACCATTTTTTTTTTTTGTCAGAATCCATCTTGCATATTTATAAGTTTATCATTCACCCTTGCTTTAAATATTGCCGCACCATCTGGTTTGGTGTTCCTGCCATATATTTAGAGATTCTTAATTAAATACAAAAAAAAATCTGCAAACTTATTGGTCTTGACTCAACATCTTCGATTCAGTCATTTTCTCACTGCTATAACTTCCCTCTGCCTTTTCCATAAATACTTTCAAGGTAATTGCTTGAATGAACTTTCTTCTATGGAGAAGAAACGTTATGAATTTAAATGCAGTACTAGATTATCAGCTCTGAATGAGAAATTGGAGAGCCGAGTTAAAAATCCAGTTGAATTCATTTCATTCACTTACACACAAATACTCTTGGGAAAGGTATTAATCCATCTCTTCTCTCTCCAGCTATGGGTTAAAATAACAGGACAGATTGAGTTCTATAGTCTTGATTTGCAACAAGTCTACCACAGAAAGTAATGGCAACCTGTGGGAAAATCTTCTGCCTAGTCAGTCACGTTTCAAAAGAGACATGATCGTCCAAGCGTGTATCATCGATGACACTTAAATGACTAACTAGATTAGTAGTAAGATCTCATCATTTTACAATCAAGCTTGTAGAACTGTTTGCTGGTTCCTTGTTTCCTAGACAATTTTGATCTTTAAAAGTTTAAATGTAATGTCAATTGTTATCTTGTCTTCTTAATTCCTGTTCTTTTACTGTCTTTTCTAATTAATAGTACATTTTTCTTATATTCACTAAGACTCAGTAACCCCCACTCCTTTGCATCTCAGTGACTTTATTACTTTGTTTGAGGTGAAACAATTAAAAAAAAAAAAAATGGAGAGAGAGAGAGAAATCAAATAAGTCTCATTTAATCATTACCAAGCAGACCCAGGTCTACGACTATATAGTGTTGAATACACTGGTTTTCGTTCGATCACCGAAGTTAAGCAACATTGAGCCTGGTCAGTAATTAGATGGGTGACCATTTGGGAATACCGGGTGCTGTAAACATAAGGACCAAGAATGGTCTACCAGTCCTTCAGCTTTGGGGATTGGGCACAGGGCTAACAACCCTGCCCCATAAAAAACAGTTTATTACAGAAACCCTACACACCATTGGGTGTAAAAGGGTGAGCCAATGAAGTAGACCCAGAATTTCTGCTTATCATGACGAAGAGCTATACTCTCAAAAAGCTTACTCCTTGGTTTGAACTTCCACTGGGAGTTAAGTTCACCCAAGACCCCAAATAGAACTCCTAATTGTTTCATTTTAAAAAATACCTGACATCTGCTATGCCCTTCCTTCTAAAGAACCATATCAAACCAGATATAGATTACCGCCTCCATAAATTGCATGGAGCTGCTAAATGGTTTCCAGCCTTGAAAAGAATTGTGGCTTTGTGGATGGTGAATTATTAACCACCCTACAAGCCTTTTACCACAGATGAAAGCCAAGGCTCTTGCTACTCTATACCTATTTCCATGGCAAATGTTCTGATAATCTATATTCCTTAATTTTACCAGTTCAGACCTTCACAGCTAAAACTCACCATACCAAGTACATTTGAATGAATCATCTTCATTCTCTTCATATTTCCTGAAAGAAGAAAGACTTGTTCGTAAAAATTCTTCCTAAGAATGGCCACTTTATTGGAAAAGACTTCTGAGAAGATGTTTTTCCTTGATCACTACAATTTTAACTTCTAAAAGTCTAGGGTCAACAGTTATTTTTCTGGATTATCATAATCTGCACTTAACTCTTTCTTTTGCATTTGTACGACATCATTCACTAACTGTCTACCTTGAGTGACTCTTGGACCTTGTATTAGATGATGCTTCTATTTACTAGACTAAAAACTATTATGTCACATACACATCTTAAGCTTTGCAAATAGCTACAAAATTTGCTTAAAATCATAACGGGAGAGAAAAGCAAAAATAAAAGTATTAGTTACTTTATTAATCGTTTGTTATTTATACTGACAAATATATAACATAAAAAAAAATTTTTTTGTTGATTCTTGATAAATCTGTACACTAATAACAAAAGTAAATAGATACCTTTTATTTTCAAATAAGCACTTCAATCAGCATGCTTCTAAAATACAAATTATGAAATGATTTTATATATTTACTAGCAGCATAGCCCAACATTGATCGGGTGTAATGAAAGCTTTAAAACTAATCCATGGTCCCGGAGCTCAGACTCTTTGGACATTTGCACAAAAGACTAAAAAGCAATAGTTGTTTCCAGTTAAAACGAAACCGTAGACTGAAAGAAAAATGAATGGATGTAAGTCAAATTTTGATTTCCTGGTATTGATATCAAATAAGTTTTTTTCATCATAAACTGAAGGCTAAATAAGTCCTCTGAGTAAATGGTATCATGGCTGAGACTAAGAACTACAATTATACCTACTTAGAGCCAAACCCAAAGCAAAAACTAAAATAAAAGGGCTGAAAAAAATACAGACATAGAGGCAGATAAACAGACACACACACAAACATCTTGCCTTTTATATATATATATATATATATATATAAAATCGACTTTCTGCACTATTGTAAGAACAGCAACCTTGAAACTTCTGAATATCGTTTCTTATATCTTTTTCTACAAGTGTATCAAATTTGATTAAAACCGGACCACTCCTTCTATAACCCGATTTTTTCGATTATCGATATTTATCAGGGGTACCTAAACACAAAACCTAGCTAAGAACACTCACAGACGCTTATAGTACAACTGTGTAAATTTTCAAGAAAATTGATTCAGCCGTTTCAGAGTCTATAGGTAACGGACACACACACATACAAAGTTCCATTTATAATTAAGTTTAGATTTAAAGTTTTAACATTAAATTAACAATGAGACCATTTTTATTAAAAGAAAGGTAATACTGATCCTAAATATATTCCTTTCCTGAAGCATTTGTTATTACAAAAACAAAGAAAAATGAAATATCTTCTGGTATAACCAAATATTTACAACTATATTACAAACAAGGTTGTCTCTTGTTATTCCTAACTTGAAAAGAAATGGATACTTTTTTTTATGTTCATATCACTGGACCATAACTATTAAAATAAAAAAAAAAAAAAAATGGATCACTTTAACATCTATATGATGATTGGAACATTGTATCCCCATAAGAAGTCTGAAAGATTTTGAATATCTCTTTTTGCAGATCGCTGTTACTTCATTGGAACTTCATTGGAGCTTATATCTTATCAACCAACATAAAATTTTATAGTAGCACTTATAAACCAAAGCTTACAACAATGTGTCATCTAATCACCGAAGTATTAAACTTCACATTAAGATGGACAAGCACATTCTCTAAGCTTGGATGTGTGATGAATAATGGCTTAAAATGAGAAATCTTCTGTTACATTCACTTACAAATACCATCTCTTCTCCCCCTCACTTATAGGTTAAATAGCAGAGCATATTGGGTTCTATAGCCTTGTTTGGCAACCAGTCTAACAAAAAAGAAAAAAAAAAAACATGATTGTCTAAGTCATGTATCATACAGAAGAACGACTCATATATCAGTTAGTGTGTCACAAAATGAATTTCTCTCTTTGCAGAGGTGCAGATGATCTGTTACCCATATTGCATTACGTCCTCGACTGAACATAAAGTCCACAGTTGGCATCAGAATGTCTTGCCACTGAAGAATTGGTTCACAAAGGGTGAGTGCCAAAGAGAGACTTCAGAGATTCTCAATTTCCATTTGCTCTCCATTTGTTCTGTAAGATTTGTTACGGTTAATCTGACAATTCAAAATGCAATGTAATTTTTCTGGCTCACTTTTTAAGAGTTTTTCTTTTTCTAAATACTCTCATTTATAGACAAAGACATTGTTCACTGATATAAATACATACATTTTTATTATGGGCAAGTTTGTTTTGACATTTCCAAAGTTACTCAGTGAGACATTTTGAATATCAAGTCAAGCTCAGTGCTTCATAACACTTTTCATAATTAGCTTCATCCTTTAAAAGATTGTTTTTGCTGTCTATTGCATATCAGTCTCAATGACCAGAACTTAGCAGCTGATCTTTCTTTGGACATAAGCTTTACCAACCCAATGGAGGGAAAAACTGGCTGGTCACATTCAATATCTCAAAAACTAAATTCATAAAATTCGCTCATCACCGAGCAAACCCTTAATTTTTGACTATCACAATAAATAAGTGTTCTCCTAATTAGAACTAAAAATGCCTACTGAGACAAACTCAACCCAGACTTCATGTGGAACTTGTGTATACGAGTTCTGATCAAGAACTATCAAGACTGTTGCTATGATAACAGAGCAATGATATGCAGAGTCAAGACATTTGGCACAAATTGACCTTGAACTCGCATACTCATCTTATGATGTTCTTACTTAATTCTGATGTTTATAGCAATGTTTGAAAGGCAAATGTGTAGAGTGTGGTCGTCTCTCCACACCACAGAGGTCCCATTAGAGACCATGGCCTGTGCAGCAATTTTGGGCCAAGAACAAGTTATAGTGCTCTTACTCATTTCTGATGTTTATAGCAGTGTTTGGAATGAAAATGTGTAGAGTGTGGTCACCTCATTACACCACAGAAGTTCTATCAGTGAATATGGCTTTTAAAGTAATTTATAATATTCTATCTCACTTCCATTGTTTATAGCAGTGTTTGGAAGAAAAATGTGTAGTGTGTGGTTGTCTCTCAACACCACAGAGGTTCTATCAGTGACCATGGCTTTTGAAGCAAGTTATAATATTCTATCTCACTTCCATTGTTTATAGCAGTGTTTGGAAGGAAAATATGTAGAGTGTGATCACCTCACCACAAAGTTCCCATCAGTGACCAGGGTAGAGAAAATTGAGCATAGAATTTGCATCAAATTTTGCCAGAAGCTTTGTGATACCTGCACACAGACCTACACAAAATTGCCGAAAATGTATTGAGAGGTGTGTATGAGCCAGAGAGGAGTTTGCAAGGTGGCTGACAAAATATTGACATTATTAGTGAATGTTCGAGAAGACCTGAAATCAACAGAACTGATGAAATTATCACAGATACCCATGCAGCTGATGACCGTTCATACTCCACCCACGTCTATTGAACAGGTGAAGAGGTTCATCCCTTGTTTCCTGTTTAGGATGCGATTTCCGGTTTTCTCTTTTCCAATCTTCTCACTTTTTTTTTTCTTTTTTCAGTTAGAGTAGATAGACTAAATTATCGCTCGGTTTACACTCCACCCACATCTATTGAACAGGTGAAGAGGCTCATCCCTTGTTTCCTGTTTTCTCTTTTCCAATCTCTTCACTCTTATGTAGCCCCCTGCACATCAGTGGCGTTACCACCTTGCTTGGGGTGATATGATTCAAAAAAAAAAAAAAAAAACTGTGCATGATTTGTTAGGGGATGTGAGCATCAGTTACCGTTCAGTTCAGTCCATTCTCACTTAAGATTTGGGTATGAGATGCCATGTCTGCTAAGTTTGTGCCAAAATGGTTTTCTTTTATATTGTGTGCCATTAGGACGTAGGCAATCATGGACCTTCACTCATCCCCTATCTCTTGTTTCTTTCAACACCTTTTCCCTTGGTATCTCACCCAAACCCCACCCTGCCATTCACTTGCTCAAGTTCATCAAGTATATCTCGCACTGCTTTCCCTCGTCTCTCTTTCCCGCTACCCAACCTGTGAGTATTAGATTCTCCAAACCCCTCCTTCTTCATAACGTGACTCAGAAACTTCAGCTGTCTTTTCCTGATGCTAAGTGTTAGTTTTCCTTTGCATTCTCTCTAAAATGAGTGGCTTTGGAGCCTTGTTGGGGGGGGGACTGAACATTAGTAAACAAATAAATGAAACCCACCTTTCATCCACTAAAGAAATTATCAAACTTATGATAAAGGTTTTTTATGAAAAGCAGAGGTATTCAGTAGACTAACCTAAATCAAGACATGCAAGACGACTTCTTAGCCAAACTCTATTCAATTGGTGAGGGTGGTGTTAATGACCAACAAATAGGATAACTACAATCTAAGTTGATTTTGGAAGCCAAATAAAAAACTATAAATTCAGTTCCTAAAAAAAAAAAAAAAAAAAAAAAAAAACAGGAACAACAACAAAAAAAAATATTCAAACCAAACAAACCTTTTGAAGGAATATCTTGAGATGGATGTGCAACAGGCCTAATAGGCAACGACAACTGACTGCTGTCTGCTTTTGGAGACACGGGGAGAGAATCCAATGGACTTGCCGTGGGGGTAGTGAGAGCAACACTGGGTGGTTTTAAAAAAAAAAAAAAAAAAAAAAAAAAAGAAAAAAAATACAAACATGACAAAGGTAAAAAAACATAAGATGTTAAAATTTCAAAAAATAAAACAAAAAAATTTAAATCAAACCAGAAACAAAGCAAAAAAGAATTAATTTTTTTAACAATATTAATTTAAAAGTATCAGCGACAGTGGGGAACAGATAGTGGCTAAGTGAGCTGAATTCAAATTCCAATAGTGCTATTATCCTTGTGAAAGGCATGAATCTGATCCATCCTAGTTTTTCTTAGTTTATTGAATATATATTATCTCAGCCAAAATATATTGATTAATTTACCTGGAATTAAGAAAACACACAATGACATCTTTGAAAATGTACCATCACATATTTCTGAACATGGAGTAATGGTTAATGAGGCTAGTATAGTTGACCATTCCTACTGAGTAGTAAAGTTTGATCCTCACTGAGTGACAAAATCAAACCAACCTGACCTATTTCTGAATGGGACCGTAAGCTCAAAGATTTATTTTTAAAATCAATTGATTGTTTCAGGTTTTTTTGTTTTGTTTTTTTTTATAATCGTGTCACCCCCAAGCAAGGCATTTTACTGCCACTGTTGAGCAGGGGATTACATAGGAGGTAAGTTATGAGAAAGAGTTACAGGTTAGAGGGGGTGTCAGGAAGAGGGTAAGAGAAGGATGAGAATACTGGTGAGAGTGGAGTGGACAAAGAAAGGAGCATGAGAGAGAGGATGCCGGTTAGTGAGATAGGAGATGACTATTGATTTTACATTTAAATTCTTGAAGATTGTAGCTGTCAAAAAAGAAAGTAAACAGGAGGGAATTCCACAGCCGGGAAGTGTGAGAAAAAAAGTTACTAGACTAGAATTTGCGTTTACATTTTATTGGCGTCACAGTAAAATGGTGGAACCTAGTTGCTAATCTTGTGGCTCGAGTAAATTCATGCATAGGGAGGGTACCAGTGAGCTAAGTTCATCTGAGCAGAAGCCATGAAAGTATTTGTAGAAGCGACACCGGGAAGCCACATTGCGCCAGTGAGAAAGTGAGCTGCCAAGTCAGGATCGATCACATTACGAATTCTCCATTGGATTTTGGCCAAAAATTTCAACACTGATTAGATAATAAAGTGTTATGGAGTTATTTTCGCAGTGGAGGCTAGTATTCGTGCTAAAGTCAGTCCTAATAGGTTCGATGTACAAAACGTTAGGAACTTCATATATATATTATGCAGTGGAATCTTGCCAGGTCACTGACTACTTTTGTATTTGACTGTCGACTGCTATCATCCAATATCGACTGATCCTTGTTCCTCTTGCTACTCCTACTTAAATTAGGTGGGCGAATCTATTCACTATAGAATAGATGTGTCTCACCATAACAAAGTAATTCCAGTAATAACTCGATAGGCTTTTCATATTTGTACCTTTGTTTTTTTTTTTCTTTTGAAGGGAATTTATTTCAGCTTTTAAAAATTATCTAAATTTAATATTAAATTACTATTTAATAATAATTAATATTAAATTAATATTTCTGGAGACAGTAACAGCACCAAGAAAGACAATTTACATTGACATAAATAAGATAAATCCTACATTATTCATATTTAGACTACTGTTTATTGTTATTACTAAAACATTTCAGCTGTTGCATCTTCGGCCTTCTTCAGGGAACTGTTATTAAAGGTAAACTTAAGAGAATTTTGAAGTGAACACTTTATTTAATCTATAGGTGTAGATTATTCTCATTTCACTGTATAGGGAGGTATATCTTGTTAACTATATTTTATAGTACTACTTAGTTACTGCTCACCTTGTTTCCACTGAATGTACTAGACAGACTAATGCTTTAATTGACTAAACTAATAACCTAGTAGGTTAAAAGATTCATTTTTGAATTTGGTGGCATAAGTTCAATCCTTAAGATGGGTAACACAGACTTGGCCTCAGTGGAAACAGGGCAAGCAATAACTGAGCTGTACCAGATGTGGAACACGACCCACCATAGATTGTAAGCAAAGGATTCAGCTCAAAATTTTTGAAGACCAGAGAACACAAGAACTGAAATACTGTGATAAAAAAACAACAACAAAAAAAAAAAGAAAAAAGGAAAAAAAAGAAACAAAAAAGAAACAAAAAAAAACAAAGAGGAGACCATTAGTCAATGTAAATTAGTCTGATTTGAACAAAGTAAAAGAGAAAACTAAAAGTAAAATCATTTTTGGTTGCTGAGTTAAAAGAATTGATACAAGAGAGAAACAAACCAACAAGGAAAAAAAATGGAAGAGAAAATACTAAATTAATGTCTTATCAGGAAACGACTAATAATATACAAATATTAACAATATATTTTTTTATAAAATATACAAATATTACCATTACATTTTTTTTTATAAAATATACAAATATTACCATTGGTATTTTTTTTTTTATAAAATACATAAATATTACCATTAGTTTTTTTTTATAAATATATAAATATTAATGCATTACATTTTTTTTTAAAAATATATGAATAAGTTACCATTACATTTTTTTTTATAAAATATACAAATAGTTACCATTACATTTTATAAACATAAATATTACCATTACATTTTTTTTTATAAAAATATACAAACATGTTTCATTACATTTTTTTATAAAATATATAAATATTACCATTACATTTTTTTTTATAAAATATACAAATATACACACACATTTTTTTTTATAAAATATACAAATATTAACATTACATTTTTTTTTTTATAAAATATAAATATTACCATTACATTTTTTTTTATAAAATATACAAATATTACCAATACATTTTTTTTTATAAAATATAATAAATATTACCATTACATTTTTTTTTATAAAATATACAAATATTACCATTACATTTTTTTTATAAAATATATTAAATATTATTATTTTTTATAAATATACAAATATTACCATTACATTTTTTTTTATAAAATATACAAATATTACCATTACATTTTTTTATAAATATACAAATATTACCATTACATTTTTTTTTATAAAATATATAAATATTACCATTACATTTTTTTATAAAATATACAAATATTACCATTACATTTTTTATAAAAAAATATATTAAAATATTAATATTATATTTTTTTTTATAAAATATAATAATATTACCATTACATTTTTTTATAAAATATATAAATATTACCATTATACATTTTTTTTTATAAATATACAAATATTACCATTACATTTTTTTTATAAAATATACAAATATTACTATTATTTTTTATAAACATACAAATATTACCATTAATATTTTTTTTAAAATATATAATAATAATTAATACATTTTTTTTTATAAAATATATAATAATATTACTTAATACATTTTTTTTTTTTTATAAAATATACAAATATTACCATTACATTTTTTTTTATAAAATATAAATATTACTATTACTTTTTATAAAATATAAATATTACCATTATATTTTTTTATAAAATATAATATTATTTATTATATTTTTTTTTTATAAATATACAAATATTACCATTACATTTTTTTTTATAAAATATATAAATATTACCATTACATTTTTTTTTTTATAAATATACAAATATTACCATTACATTTTTTTTTATAAAATAAATAAATATTACCATTACATTTTTTTTATAAAATATATAATATTAATATTTATTACATTTTTTTTATAAATATAATAATATTATTATACATTTTTTTTTATAAAAATAGTATAAATATTACCATTACATTTTTTTTTATAAAATATAATAATATTACCATTACATTTTTTTTTATAAAATATAAATATTACCATTACATTTTTTTTTATATAAACATAATAAATATTACCATTACATTTTTTTTATAAAATATATAAATATTACCATTACATTTTTTTTTATAAAATATATAAATATACATTACATTTTTTTTTATAAATATACAAATATTACCACATTTTTTTTATAAATATATGTATTGGCCTATATTGCATTTTTTTTTATAAATATACAAATATTACCATTACATTTTTTTTTATAAAATATACAAATATTACCATTACATTTTTTATAAAAATATACAATATTAATATTACATTTTTTTTTATAAAATATACAAATATTACCATTACATCTTTTTTTATAAAATATACAAATATTACCATTACATTTTTTTAAAATATACAAATATTACCATTACCTGTTAGTTATGCTGTGATTTGTGGTGATGAGAGAAGCTGGAGAATGAGAGCGTGATTTATCGGGACGCTTAATTTCCATTTCCGTATCAGTGTCCGAACTAGCTGTGGTATGAGAACTGTCCACAGAGCTTGTCATAACACAGTTGCGTTTATCAAGTGACCGTTTGTGGCTTTTCAGCGCAGCCGGACTATCAAACAAAGCCACTTTACTCTTTACGCTAGGCAACAACTTGGGACCGGATTCAATATTGCCGTCCCAGGAATTTGAAGAAGATCCAGATCCACTGGACGCCCGAGAACAGGTCACTTTGGTCCACCTCGGTTCCGTTTGAACATTTGACCGAGTGTTCAAAGTGTATGTGACAGTCGATTTTCCTCCTAAAGTGCTTGGTCCCACATTCATATGATAAGATGAATTGAAAGCAGGGGAGGTGTATTTAGAAGGGCTGTCCCTTTCGGGTGGGTCATTTGGACTGGGAGCAAGGTCTCCAAGGAAAGATCTTTGCTTTATTTCCCTGTTATGCAAACCAGCAGCCATTGTTTTCACTGTGATAGCTGGGCTCTGTGGTCTCTCAGGGAGGTCGGTGGTAATTTTACCAGTTGAACTACGCCTTTCCATCACATCATAGTTATTCAAATGTCTGGTTGCACTCCCCACTGAAGAAGAACCACAACTTTTTCGTGTGTCTGCCTCACTATCTGTTGTGTCCATTGAACTGAGCGAATCTTTTCTACGATCAGTAATCTTATAAGAACTTTTGCCAAGCAATCCAGAGTTCCCTAAAAGGATATTTTTGGCTTGATCTAAAGTTAGCTCCGTCTGGGGACGGCGTCCCCGGATTAAACGCTTTCCACTATCCTTCTTCAATGATCCAACCGCGGACAATGGGGGTGGCATCAGTTCAGAGTCTTTTACAGATTTACTCGCTGCTTCGCTTGTGTTAAGCCTGTCTCCAGGTGAAGCTATGGTGACCCTACGTTTAGACATATTGTGATAGTGTTGGTTGGATATATCAACCTTTGGCTCCCTGTCCAAGATATCATCCGAGTTCTGCGCAGGAGCAGAATGAGGGTCACTTGATGTTGTCCTACTGCTCATTGATGCCTGGTCATCCATTTTGTTGACTTCAGGGACACTTTGCGAAAGGGACAAATCACAGAGGATCCGCAGATTGGAAGACGGTATCGATTCCTCCTCGCTCTCCATACAAGTAAGATTTGGCACTGACATGCAGGTAGCCAGATTGGAAGACATTAATTCTTTTTTGGATTTTTTCTTCTTTGCATCACGAGAGCCCTTCGCAATGTCCTGCAGCCCTTTGGAATGTAACGAGAACTTTTCCTTTTTCAAAGGTGATGACGATGTGGAATCTGAAAACATTTTGTTGATCTTTGCTATAGAACTCTTTGTTTGTTGGCTGTAGGAACACTGTGTCCGACTCAGGTTGCTTGTGGACTTGCTGGTCTCTCTAGTGTTGGACAAGCCAAGAGAATTACGATCCACTCGGAGTTTTCGATTTCCCAGGGACAACCGCGATTTTAAAGATTTGCTAGTAGGTGAGCTGGGTGAAATTACTTCTTCCTCACTTTCATCGATGCGTAATTCTAGGAGACTCACTGAAGTAACAAATGACAAGCATTAAAATTAGGAAACAAAAAAAAAAAAAAAAAAATTGAAAGAAACTTAAATAAAATTCAAGTGAACCAATGCTTTAATGTACCATTCCGGAAAAAGTCTAAAAACAGTTAAACAACATTAATAATCTTATTTTCAGCATTATTTTCTTTTAAATACTGATAGTGAGTTTTGACATCCAACTTCAAGCGCCAAGCTGAAATTATTTATGGTAAATACAAGTTAACATTGATCACGTGCTTTCAGATAAGTTAAATGTTAACAAAAAAAATGAAAAAATAAAATAAAAAACTTGAAATATTAGCATTTAAAAAGGCTTTTGAAATGCAAGATACAATTTTCAAAATGTTAAAAAGAAATACCCAACTGAACGTTCATATTGAGAAGGACAATTTTCAGCAATTACCATCTTAATTTTAAATAGACATTTATTACATTTCAATAGATTTAGCAGAATATGGTTATAGAACATCCATTTTTAGGAGACGATTTGAAATAAAACATTATTAGTAATAATAATAATAATAATAATAATAATAAAAGAGCAACTAAAAGAATAATATCAAATATAAATAGCGTTTTGTGTTAAATTTATATAAAAAGAAACTGGTTAAAGAACAAGCATGAAAACTGATAAAACACACAATCATATCAAAGCTTAGATTTTCACCTTTGGGAGTGCCAAGAGAGTTAAGTGCCTGACCAAATTAAAGATAAGAAAATGGTTTTCAAAAGAAAATGTGATTCTCTTTAGTAGCACAATTAATCACTTGTAAAGTATGAAATACCTTTTTAACACTGTACTTTTCAATATATAAAATGCAACTTCGAGAAAGAGAGAAAGGCTAGAGAGAAAGAGAGAAAGGCTAGAGAGAAAGAGAGAAAGGCAGAGAGAAAGAGAGAAAGGCTAGAGAAAGAAAGAGAAAGGCTAGAGAGAAAGAGAGAAAGGCTAGAGAGAAAGAGAGAAAGGCTAGAGAGAAAGAGAGCGGAGAGAGAAAGAGAGAAAGCTAGAGAGAAAGAGAGAAAGGACAGAGAGAAAGAGAGAAAGAGAGAAAGGCAAGAGAGAAAGAGAGAAAGGAAGAGAGAAAGAGAGAAAGGCAAGAGAGAAAGAGAGAAAGGCAAGAGAGCAAGAGAGAAAGAGAGAAAGGCAAGAGAGAAAGGAAGAGAGAAAGAGAGAAAGGCAAGAGAGAAAGAGAGAAAGGAAACAAGAGAGAAAGAGAGAAAGGCAAGAGAGAAAGAGAGAAAGGCAAGAGAGAAAGAGAGAAAGGCAAGAGAGAAAGAGAGGCAAGAGAGAAAGGCAAGAGAGAAAGAGAGAAAGGAAAGAGAGAGGAAAGAGAGAAAGAGAGAGAAAGAGAGAGAGAGAAAGGCAAGAGAGAAAGAGAGAAAGGCAAGAGAGAAAGAGAGAAAGGCAAGAGAGAAAGAGAGAAAGGCAAGAGAGAAAGAGAAAGGAAAGAGAGAAAGAGAGAGGCAAGAGAGAAAGAGAGAAAAAGAGAGAAAGAAAGAGAAAGAAAGAGAGAAAGAAAGAGAGCAAGAGAGAAAGAGAGAAAGGCAAGAGAGAAAGAGAGAAAGGCAAGAGAGAAAGAGAGAAAGGCAAGAGAGAAAGAGAGAAAGGCAAGAGAGAAAGAGAGAAAGGAAGAGAGAAAGAGAGGCAAGAGAGAAAGAGAGAAAGAAGAGAAAGAAAGAGAAAGGCAAGAGAGAAAGAGAGAAAGGCAAGAGAGAAAGAGAGAAAGGCAAGAGAGAAAGAGAGAAAGGCAAGAGAGAAAGAGAGAAAGGCAAGAGAGAAAGAGAGAAAGGCAAGAGAGAAAGAGAGAAAGGCAAGAGAGAAAGAGAGAAAGGCAAGAGAGAAAGAGAAAGAAACAAGAGAGAAAGAGAGAAAGGCAAGAGAGAAAGAGAGAAAGGCAAGAGAGAAAGAGAGAAAGGCAAGAGAGAAAGAGAGAAAGGCAAGAGAAAGGCCAGAGAGAAAGAGAGAAAAGCAAGAGAGAAAGAAAGAAAAGAGAAAAAGAAAATAAGAAGAAAAGAAAAAGGAAGGAAAATAGAAAATAAAAAAAAAATGCAAAAAAATAAAATTGCAAATTATTTTGGCTTGAAAAATGGCTATTTTAAGAAAGTTTATATTTGTATAATATATACAAATATATTAAAATGAAGGAAAAGGAATAACCAAAGTAAGAAAAATTAAATTGTGGTGAGTCAAAAAAACAAATATAGCAGAAATTACCAACAAAAAAAATTCCAACTAATTATTATTCATCATTCTTTAATAGAAAAAATGGTTATTGAGGTCTTAATGCAATTTCTGTGGTTTGAGGTGTAGGACAACCTCTGAAAAGTCAAGCATTTAAAAAGAGAATTTGACCTCCTTTTTTGCTTATGAAAAGGGTGCATCTTATACACCGAAAAGTACAGTCTATAACATCAGTCAAAAATAAAAGCATAAATAATCAGACATAAAAATAAAAAGATAAATGTCTTTACTGACACAAGACAAGACAAAAAAGTGTAATTAGCTATGAACTAAGCACGAATAAAGGCCTTTCTTCAATAGAACAACATTCAAACATTGACCCAAAGGTTAAAAGTTATGGATTCTGAAAGTGTCACTGAAGACAGAAATAAAATCTCACTTAATAAAAGGAATTTTATGATCTGCAGTAAATGCACATCTGAAATTATTCATGACAGACACAAATAAACATTGTTTTTTCAGATGAGTCAACAAGTTAAAACATCAAATAATTAATAATAACTGGAGTATTATAATGAAAAAAAAAAAAATCATGAGGCTTTAAATCAACATAAAAATCCGGTTTTAAGAGAGAGAGTGCTGAAAAGATTTTGGCTTGACCACTTGCCAAAAATCACTAATTTAATGACTAGGCAGACCTGAAGGAGACTACGACCACCCTTAAATTTGTTGTTTTACTTTTTTTCAGTGCAGTTTTATTGGTTATTACATAAAGTTTCCAATTATCAAAAAATTTGAAAAGTTTCAATATTTAAACAATTTTAAGGGGGGGGGGCCTCAGTTTCTCATACATTATAGTAAATCAATCCTCCATTTTGGATCCACTAGCAACAGGGTCGCTTTGTTTTTGTTTTATGGGTCAAGTTGTTGCTCTTGTTTTTTGTCTTTTTCAAGTTTTCTTTAGTTCTTATGATGGCATCTTCCTTGGGAAAATCCAAGAATAGCTTTATTCAAAAATTTTGCAAAGGATTCAGTTGTTGAATATTCGCAAAAGAAAAAGTTAATTGCACAGGACTGATTTACTATAAGGTTGTATGAAAAACTGAGCACCCCTCCTAAAATTGTTTAAATACTGAAATTTTTACAAATTTTGTTGTCAATCAGAAAGTTTAGGGTTTAATTGATAAGATTTCACTGAAAAAAGTAAAAAAAAAAATTGATAATCAACCAATTTACAGGTGGTGGAAATGTCATACCGGCGAGTGGTTCCAGTATGAAAAACTGCCCCACGCCTGTTAAAAAATTGAAATTTTTCCAAATTTTTTTTGTCAATCGGAAAGTTTAGGGTGTTATCGATAAGATTGCACTAACAAAAAATGAAAAACAACAAATTTAAAGTTGGTAGTAGTCTCCTTCAGTCTCCGCCAATGATTAATTTCTTTCTGAATTAGTGGAATGAGGAATTATCATTAATAGTATTTACCTGTCCTTATCTTAGTTGTTGTGACAATATTTCAATGCCAAAGGGCACAACAGGCCAAAACATTGTGATAACAACAACAAAGAGGATATTCAGCATGTAAATGGCGTAAGTAATAAGTATAAGGATATATAACAATGCTCATTAAATGGGGAGGTAGTGGAAGAAGAATCCTTTAATTGGACAGTACAAAGCACTTGGAAGTAACATGTTTATTGCAAATAAGTCAGAACCAAAATATTTTTGCCCAGGACCAGTGTAGGCTGGGAGCTGTGAATTATGGCTTCTTAATTAAGCTGGTAATATACATCGTAATGCAGCGGATATGGGTTCAGAATGAGGAATCAGAGAGCCAGGTTCAAATTCCAGTCATTGTTGCATTCGCTTACACACAAAGACCCTTCGGAAAGGTATTAATCCATCTCTTCTCCCTCCAGTTATGGATTAAATAATAGGACAGATTAGGTTCTATAACCTTGGTCAGCAAACAGTTTACTGCAGAAAGTCACAGCAACCTACTGCAAGAAAATCTTTTGCCCAGCCAGTCATGTTTCTTTCAAGACATGATCGTCCAAGCATGTACGGCCCTTAAATGACTGACTGAATTAAGCTGGCAGAGTGGGAGGAATTCAAGCACTACAAAAGAGGAACTCGTTTGCCGGTGAGCCAGTTTACTTTGACAAGCACTACCAGGTGGGACCCCATTCAAAACACCTCACTTTCTTCCATTTCCAAAATCTAGCAGCAGCCGTCCAGTCTCACTATTGAAGCATGTGAATAAACTGGAATGATACTTTCAATTGTTTTCTGTCATTCATGACTATTTTTTTTTATAGCAGAGCCACATTTTGATCAAACCATATTTTCTTCATAAGGCTACAGGGATCACCTATGAAGCGCCATCTAAAACCTAACTAGCTGCAGGTTCAAAGATCGATGGTACTTGACCAAATATCAGAATACTGTTGTAGAATAGTGGGTCACACAGACAATTTTTCAGCACTCCCTCATAATATATATTTTCAAAATTTTAATAAATTTACGATATGGTTTTTGATCACACTATGGCTATATCATGTTGAATACACCAGTTCCCGTCTGATCACCAAAGTTAAGCAACATCGAGCCTGGTCAATACTTAATGGGTGACCGTTTGGGAATACCAGGTGCTGTAAACGTTACGACCAAGAATGGTCCACCGGTCCTCCAGGTTCGGGGGTTGAGTACAGGGCTAACAACCCTGCCCCGTAAAAACAGTTTGTTACAGAAACAGCAACTAAAAATTGCTGCCCTATACACCATTGGGTGTGACGAATAAATGATGATGATGATGATGGTGGTTTTTCATCAGCAATAAATAGTTAAAGAAAGCTTTAATCTAATAAAAAGTACGTTAGTCTTATACTAATTAGTAATTTAGCGTCTATAATTTACGAAGCTTGTTTGGCATCTTAATAGATATCATCATCTCACCCTTTTACACCCAATAGTGTGTAGGGCTGTAACTTTTTGTTACTGTTTCTGTAACAAACTGTTTTTACGGGGCAGGGTTTTTAGCCCTGTACTCAACCCCCGAACCTGGAGGACCGGTGGACCATTCTTGATCCTTACATTTGCAGCACCTGGTATTCCCAAACGGTCACCCATCTAAGTACTGACCAGGCTTGATGTTGCTTAACATCGGTGATCGGACGAGAACCGGTGTATTCAACACGATATAGCCGCAGACTTAATAGATATAGCGACTCGTTATTCTAACAGTTGTAAAACAGTGTTCAAATCACAAAGAAAAACTAAAAATAGAAAACATCCTTCAAGAGTTAATCCAATCCTAGAATTATAAGAACTGATAGATTGATAAATAAGGTCTCCAATTCTAAAATGTTTTAGTTTAAATAGAATAATGAAATCAGTATTGAAATGGGTAAATTTTTGATTTGTTCCCCGAAGGTCTTTACCCCTCCGAATCTATCCAAAACATCTTTATTTCCGTGCAAATGTAAATGCTGAACTCAAATTGATAATTGTATATTGACGAAACCTACCTTTTTTCAAGTTAACGAACAGAAAAATATCGAACTTCTTGTCGCTCTTTATCTCACCCCATAACCAAACTTCAAAAAATGTTATTCACTGCAGAATGACTTCACGCGTAGTTTGCCGATTTTTCGGCCTTTTTACTTCCTTTTTGCAATTACTACACGGAAACTGAGTTCCAAAACCAAACAAATCATGGAGTAATTGCTCAAAGGAAGTAAAAAGGCCAAAAAAAGTATCCTACGCCTCAAGTCATTCAGCGGTGAATCAGATATAAGAACGATGGTAAGGGGGTGAGATATAGTCCGATTTTTTTTGTGGTTGATAACATTAAAAAAGGTAGATTTCTTCAATAAACAATTATCGATTTCAGTTTAGCATATATATTTGCATGGAATTAAAGATGTTTTGAAAAGATTCGACGGGGGTAAAGGCCTACGAGGAACAAATCAAAAATTTACCTTGAAATGAAATATTTCTTCTCTTCAAAATTAGACTTGTTAATTGAGAAGTAAAATCTACAATGTAATAATATTAATAAACGCATCCAACCACAAAGAATGAGTCAGTCAGTCATATAAGTGCCATACGTGATACACGCTTGGCTGATCATGTCTCTCTTGATCCATGACTGACTAGGCAGAAGATTT
>JBBBDQ010001566.1:2210000-2312500 GCA_037127315.1 Ascarosepion bandense | reverse complement strand
TGTGAAGAAAAAGCAACCAAATAAACAAAGAAATTTGTCAAAAACAGAATTTCAAAACAAAATCAGTATTATCTGCAAAACAAGTGTATTTTTTTAAAAAACAAAAATGAAATTAAAAAAATAAATTAAAAATGTTAGTAGGAATTTGAAGAAAAAATAAATTTCTTATTAATCACCAATGATACACCATGCAAGATCCCAAACCAAAGCAAAAAGGGTGGGGCAAATTTTCTAGCAAAGCAAAGGTCCATTTGCATTTTTAAAGAAAAAAAACTTAGACTCGTGTTTAATAGAGTAAAGCATTTTTAGATATAATTTTGTTAAAGTTAGCCAAAAAAAGCAGGTAAATAATTTATTAAGAGCATCAGGATTTTGGTGATTTTTAAAAAGAGTGAGAAATGGACCTTTAATGCAGTTACGAATTTTAAAGACTTTATTTTTCTTATACGATAAGGAACAGGGAACCCTTACTTTTAAATAAAAAAAAAACACGAAATTCTATGTAATATAATAAATATACATATTATCCTACGTCTATAGCACAACTCAGAGTCTCATGCACTCTGCAATCATCAGGTGCATATTATGAACAGACTGTTCTTGGATTTGAATTTTTCGTTTTCCATTGTTCATAGTAGTTATATATTATAATGCTGGGATGCTACATATATATATATATATATATATATATATATATATATTCTTCATTTGTAAATGAGTTATTAGGCGACCTAGTTTTCTACCACGTGGTGTCTTCAGATGATTTGCAATAACTGATTTTATTGGGGTTTTTTTAAGAACTCTTATGTAACGGTGATTTTTTTTGGAATGTGCAATTTTAAAAATTACAAAAATTTATACGTTTTCATCCATAGATGTATGAACCTAATAGGTATTTTTAGTATGGTTACACTAAGTCATAATTTCTGTTCTTTCATTCAATAGTTCATTTTTGTTTGGGAATAGCATAATCGCTAACTTTTCTTCTTGGCACAGTCTACATATTTTGACACCGTTGTAAATTGAAATCAAAATATGGAAAAGACCCAGAAATAACGTGGTGTATAGTGAAAACAGCCAAGCCTTACAATGGTGGCAAAATATGTAGACTGTACCAGGAAAAAAAGTTAGTGATTATGTTATTCCAAAATTTAAATTATTAAATGAACGAACAGAAATTACGACTAAGTGAAACCATACTAAAAAATACCTATTAGGTTAATACAACCATGGATGAAAACATAATTTCGTGTTTGTTTTTTTAAAAATTGCGCATTCAAAAATTCCCCCTTGTGTGAGCTTAAAAAAAAGAAGAAAAAAAAAACAACACCATTACGTGAGCACTCTTAAAAAAAAACTGGTAAAAATGGTAAAATCAATTATTGCAAATCGCCTGAAGACACCAAATGATAGAAACCTAGGTCGTGTAATAACTCGTTTACAAATGAAGAATATTCAAAAGTTCTATAATATAATTGTATTGAACACTTTTTAATACAAATGTGAACTGGTCTAAAATTATTATAACCAAAGCTAAGTAATTAATCAATCAATCAATAATATATATATATATATATATATATATATATATATATATATATATATATTTTCTAGACATATTCTATTAAATATAAGAGACAATGAATGTCTATTATGTTTAATCATGAGCCGTTCTAAACGTCGTATTTTTGCTTTAATTTCAGTTGAAAATGAAGACAAAAATTCTCCAACATTTGGATAATTATTTATTGGTTTTCTTCTAAGCTTTCGGCTCACATGAGCCATCTTCAGAGAGGTAGTTTAAACTGAAATATTATAAAATCCACCATCACCGACGATTTTATTTTGTGTTGACATAAAACTCCGCTTGGCAACGGCAATAGTTACCAAAAATAATAAACGCAGTTCTTAAGTTTGCGATGCGGTTTTATGACGTCACACCGCGGGATAGCGCGAAATGACAACAAAACCATCTAGTCAAATGCAATGTAATATGTTATTTCCTGTTTTAAAGTTGATTTTATTGAGTGTTGGTTGTTTTGATTTGATGTACATGGCCTCCAATATCTGCAGGTTCCTCTTACTGTGTGTATGAGTAAGGATCACCGTATTGTTGACCAAAATCTGTCTGATATTACCTACATGTTTATGTTTTTCAGAGAAATGTTGTTTAATAGTACTCTGATCAGAAAGATGACATGTAAGTCTACGGGAGAGCGTGGTTGTGGTAAAACCAATATATGTACTAGGTTTTTGAGTAGTATCAGAGATGCAATCTCTGAATGGGCATGTAAATTGGTACACTACATTGGTTTTTTGTAAAGAATTTAGTTTAGTGCCTGTTGGGTTATTATAAACTATGAGGTCAATTGTTTTAAACTTTTTATAATATATAATGAGTTTAATTTGATTATTACTATCCACTGGTTTAACATTTCTACGTATTATGTTTTTGAGAGTTTTTTCATCTTGTTTATAATTATTATGTATTTGGTTGCAATAGTATAAGTTAATAGTGTTATGTTTATTTTGATATAAACCATTATTAATATTATCATTATTGTTAGAGCTATTGTTAAGTTTGTTGAGATACATTTTAATTTGTTGATCAATAACGGAGTTAGGAAATCCATTATTGACTAGTGTTTGCTTAATGTTGTGTAATTCTTTATAAAATATAGATTTGGAAGAAGATATCATTTGTGTGCGTTGAAGTAAGTTTTTTATAACAGCTAACTTATATCGTTGGGGACATTCACTATTATAATTAAGAAGACACGAATTTATGCTAGTTGGTTTCCTATATAGAGAAGTAGTAAATTTATGTGTGCTAGAATCAATGAATACATCAAGGAATGGGAGTTTGTTACTAATATTAAGTTCTAATGTAAATTTGAGGACGGAGTAACTTTCAAATTTGTTTTTAAGATATTTAATTTGATTGATATTCTTAGCTAAAACAAAGATGTCATCTATATATCTTACATATATACAGGGTTTATTGTTGTCATTAATTATTTTATTTTCTAGATTTGCCATATAATAATTAGAAAAGAGGGGACCTAAAGGAGATCCCATCGCAATGCCATCTATTTGTGTATAAATATTGCCTAAGGGGTCGTGAAAGGGTACTTGTGTGGTGCATGCTAATAATAGAATAATAAACTAATGTAGTGTACCAATTTACATGCCCATTCAGAGATTGCATCTCTGATACTACTCAAAAACCTAGTACATATATTGGTTTTACCACAACCACGCTCTCCCGTAGACTTACATGTCATCTTTCTGATCAGAGTACTATTAAACAACATTTCTCTGAAAAACATAAACATGTAGGTAATATCAGACAGATTTTGGTCAACAATACGGTGATCCTTACTCATACACACAGTAAGAGGAACCTGCAGATATTGGAGGCCATGTACATCAAATCAAAACAACCAACACTCAATAAAATCAACTTTAAAACAGGAAATAACATATTACATTGCATTTGACTAGATGGTTTTGATGTCATTTCGCGCTATCCCGCGGTGTGACGTCATAAAACCGCATCGCAAACTTAAGAACTGCGTTTATTATTTTTGGTAACTATTGCCGTTGCCAAGCGGAGTTTTATGTCAACACAAAATAAAATCGTCGGTGATGGTGGATTTTATAATATTTCAGTTTAAACTACCTCTCTGAAGATGGCTCATGTGAGCCGAAAGCTTAGAAGAAAACCAATAAATAATTATCCAAATGTTGGAGAATTTTTGTCTTCATTTTCAACTGAAATTAAAGCAAAAATACGACGTTTAGAACGGCTCATGATTAAACATAATAGACATTCATTGTCTCTTATATTTAATAGAATATGTCTAGAAAATTACTTGCTGCCTCGATATACTAAATATATATATATATATAGATAGATAGATAGATATTAATTATTTCATTTGAAGAAAAGTTTAATTTGGAGGGATATTAAGGTTTATTTTTAACAAAGATTGTAATTTATTGCATTTTAATAATGATTACCTTAAAAAGAGTTACCTAAATCAGCCTTTTTCAAAGTTTTTAGGTTTAAGTAACTTTTGTAATAACTTCCATAAAAATGTGTATACACTATGATGCAAAAAAAAAAGTGCATGTGTGTATATGCAAAATAGACAGCCATTCTCATTCAACATCCACAGAGAACAAACAAGGGCTTGTAACTTTGTGCTAGCACAATCATTGGCAACTTCCAGACAGTTGCATCTATACACTCACAATGTTTTAATCAGAATTAGTGGTATGGTTTTCAGGTGTTTTCCGAGACTACTACATGTAGGAGTTTCAAACCTTGGATCTTATGTTGGAAATGTAAACAATAGTGTATTGTCGATGGTAGCAAGCTGGCTCTCAAGCCTGTTTTCAACTCTGAATTATATATATATATATATATATATATATATATATATATATATATATATAGTCATCTGCAGACAGATCTGTTTCGATGTATCACAGCTCATCAGTATGGTTAGATAGTCGAACACTTTTTACCCACAATTGAAACCCGACCAAATTGGCGTCAGTCGGCGAGTCTACCTCTGAGCTACGGGCGCTCGATAGGAGACAAACATTTTAGCGTGTATATTATCATTATACACGCCCAATAGCTGAGAGTGATGAATGAATGATGCGTAGATGCCCGATTAGCTACTGTTTTTTTTTCAAAGTTTACCATTCTTCCAGAGTGCTCAATCAGGGTGTGAGAGTGTATATATATATATATATATATATATATATATATATAAAGCAAGTCAGAAGTAATGCTTACATTCAAAGAAATCATGTTAATATTTGTCTTGCAAATTAACAATTTAATGGCAAACAATAACAAAAAACAAAAATTGTACACCACTTTTGGCTCAGCCTGTACATATGAAAATGTCAAAGCTACATAATTTATGGTAGGGTCAGGCATGATATTGAAAACATGTAACCCAGTACAACTTGCCACATGGACAGATGGTTGGCATCTAAAACAGCTCCTCCACTAACTTATCTACTGTTGAGGAAGGCAGCATATCACACCCCACAGAATGAAAAATAAATCTTGTCAAAAGACAAAGCAGATAAAAGCCAATGGACAACATTGTGTGTGTTTTATATTATTATATATACATACACACTGAGTGTGCAGCAGAAATGACTTCCATATAATGGTAAGGCATTAACATGGTGAGGACATCACTGCCACTAATGTCTTACCATTATGTGGGTGGTATTTCTTTATAATGAAGGGGTCTCAAGGCTTGAATAACAACCTTCCTTGAGATTGTGCCTGAGTTTAGCATCAGGAACAGCATCCAGCCTTGCAAAACCTTGCCTCAAACCTTTTTGACAAATTCTTCATCAGGCAGGAACCACTTTGCTTTGGACAAGATTAATCCCAGCCCTACCTTAAAAAAATGGAAAAAGTTTTCTTAAATATTTCTTCATTTTGGGAAATATTCCAAGATTTTTGTTTTTAGTCCCATCTTACCTATAGAAGATTTTTTTAAGACCTCATATAACATAAAAGTCAGGTGCTTTTTGTTATGGTGTCCTATATACATTGGAATGAACTCTTCCTCCTTCATAAACACTAACCTGCAAAACTTCCTAGGAGAGGCAGTCAAGACGCAGTGTAACTTGACAGTTCGGACAGGCACTTCTATCTGCTATTAACACTTATTTTGTATATATCTTCTGTTATTCCAATCCACTGGTTCAACCTATCTTCTTTTCGTGTCTTTTCTTTTTTGATGAAAGTATAAATCCAAGGGTTCCCATAACCTTATCTGAAACAATTTATCTAAACTGACACAGTAAATAATCATTCTATTTATTCATCTATAATTTCATGTTGATCTATATTTTCTTATATAAAACAAGACTTATTTTCAGGTACAATTTAAACAAAAAAATTAATTTCTAGTTTATATATGGTATGTCTTATAACACAATTTTCAAGACCATCATATAACCTGGACATGAATATCATTAACGACTTAATAAAGATCAATGTCAAGGATTTATACTGGCTGTAAATACAGGATGACCATTTCTGAATAGTAAATGATCCATGCAAGTCGTCCAATCTAAACTTGTTTATAAATGGAACTGTGTGTATGTGTGTGTCCGTTACCTATAGACTCCGAAACGGCTGAACTGATTTTCTTGAAAATTTACACAGTTGTAGTCTAAGAGTCTGCGAGTGTTCTTAGCTAGGTTTTGTGTCAAAGTATAATCGAAAAAAATCGGGTTATAGAAGGAGTGGTCCGATTTTAATCAAATTCGATACACTCATAGACAATGACATAAGAAATGATATTCAGAAGTTTCAAGGTTGCAGTTCTTAAAATAGTGCAGAAAATTGATAATATATATATATATAAAGGCAAGATGTTTGTGTGTGTCTGTTTATCTGTCTGTATGTCCTTCATACAAAACCACAATTTTTACCTAATTCTCACCAAACTTCACACAAATATTCTTTAGGCTGAGTCTGAGCTCTAGGACCATGGATTAGTTAGTTTTAAAGCTTTCATTACACCCGAGCAACGCCGGGCTATACTGCTAGTGCAAGTATAAGCAGTTGTAAATCTGAGTTGATCTTTTATGAAAGGAATTATTTTAGAATGAAATTGTATAAGCTCTGAAATTACCCAGCAGAAATTCCAAAAGAAAATTAATTTTTTTACCCACTGAACAAATTATTATAAGTTTAAAAAAAAAAAAAAAAAAAAGGTGAGCTCATTTTTAATTAACAGGTAGGACAGGGTTAATTCAAGAATATTTTTCAACCAAGGATGAAGAGTTCAATTCTTGGGAGGAGCAGAATTAACAGTCTTCATAAAAGTCATCTAGAAAGTAGAAGAGCATAGTTAACAGGAAGCCCTCTTTACACTGAAGTTGTTGATACAAATAAACAAAATTATCAAAATATGAATATAACCGTCTCATTCCACTACTTTGACTTTTGATACAAAATTTCTTGCCTTCTACATAAATCTTATTTTATTGTTTAAGACTTAGTTTTTGGTTCTAATAGGGTTAGACCAGTATACATTTGTATTAAAAAGTGTTCTATACAACTATATTGTAGAACTTTTGAATATTTTCCATTTTTAAACGAGTTATTTCACTACCTTGGTTTCTACCAAGAGTGGTGTCTTCAGGCGATTTTTAATAACTGATTTTACCTTTTACCGTTTTTCTTTTTAAGAACGCTCTTGTAAGGGTGTTTTATTTGAATGTTCATGTGGCAGAGAATTTATGAATGCGCATTGTTTAAATTCAGACGAATTATGACGTTTTCATCCATGGTTGTATGAACCTAAGAGGTATTTCTTAGTGTGGATGCATTTAGTCATAATTTCCGTTCTTTCATTTAACGGTTCGTCTTTATTTGGGTATGTCATAATTTCTAATCTTTATTTGGATATATTTATTTATAAATCTTATTTTATTTATAAATTTTCTGTAAGAAACATATTTTGTAATCTTCGACTATTATATAAACAAAATTGCATAGAAAAGATTCATTGTGTGTTTTAATTACATTTATTTTAAACTCTATAATAACTAAAATAACTTTTTTCATATATTGTTTGTTAATAAAATAGTATAAATGACAAAGGTATCTCTAAAATGCCTAACTGCAGATAAAATTAAGGGGAGATAATCGAAATAAAAAGGTGAATAAAAACTGCATTCTAGAAGTCAAATGTTTGCTTAAAAGGATTCATGCCTGAATCTTTGTTGTTCTTTGTAATTTTCAACATTTTTCCTTATGATCAAAAAAATTCAGAAAAATAAAATTTACAAAAACAATATCTTTTTAATCCGTAATCATATCAGACACAAAATATATGAGGGTAAATCTGGAATCTAAAAATTAATAGACCGAACTATCAAAACCATTTTTAGGTTAGATTTGTTAATTTTAAGACATGTCAACATTTATCGGATTATTCAATGTTGAATTTTGTATGGGGTACCTGATGAGGATCCAACTCACTATTCAGTAATAATAAGCAGTTAAATTAGCCTCACTAATTATTATTCTTAGGTGCCTAATAAAAGCAGGGTTTTTTTAAGGAAATCTCTCCATCTGCCCAAGATTATTCGGTCCACCCTGTTTAATAATTCTGTACTTTTCCCCCAGAGATCAAAACAGTAATTATTAAAATCAAAATTTTTACTTGCATGTTTTTATGATTGTCAGAATAAGTTGCATAAACAAGGAGTTTTAATTTTGAAGTTTCACAACAGCGTCGTCCCCAGGATTCCTTGCACTTTCGCATAAGGTGATGGTGCACAAATGTTTTCAAAGTTTTATGTGATTTAATATTTAATTTGTGTGAGGCTTTTTGCATACTAATTAAATTGTGCCAAGACTTCTTTGTGTGCTACTATCAAAGAAAGTACAAGGTTCGGGGAACAAGGTTGGGTGTGACAGTAATGGTTAAAAAAAAACATTAAAAAATTAAAAAAAATAAACTTTCTTTACATATAATTTTTTTACCTTTAAAACATTTTCTAAATGCCAACTACTTTAATTAAGACACCTTACTGAAATCAGTGAGCCAAGTTCAAATTCCAGTTGAATTCGGTGCATCCACTTATGTGCAAACACCCTTGGTAAAGGTGTTAATCCATCACTTCTCCCTCCAGCTATAGGTTAAATAGCAGGACAAATTGGGTTCTATAGCCTTGGTTGGCAACCAGTCTACCACAGAAAGTAATAGCAACAACCTACTGTGGGAAAATCTTTTGTCCACTCAGTCATGTCTCTTAGAGACATGATCGCCCAAGTGTGTATCACATATAGCACTTAACTGACTGATTGATTGCATACCGAGAAAAATTCTAACCGCTTCCCCAGTTATTAAAACCTCTCCCACCTTGTATTAGGTAACTGTGAAGACCTATTGCTGAAATGCCTCCAAGTTTTTGAACAAATTTTCCAAAATTTAAAAAAAAAAAAAATGCTCAATTGTTAGAAGTTGCCCTCTGGTTAAGTTAATTACTGTTAACTGTAAGACTAATAAATTTCCTCAGCGATGAAAACAGTTTCAATTAGCAGGAGAATATAGTTATCAAAGCTAAGTGATTTTGATAAAACCACAGAATTATATTAAATTATATTTTTGCTGCCATATCTGGTCAGGTGCTCCTGCTAACCACCTAGGAGTCCTTGACAAAATCCAATGGAGAGTCTGTAATGCGATCAATCCCAACTTGGTAGCTCATATAGTCACTTTGTCACTGGCGTAATGTTGCTCCCCTGTGTCTCTTTGACAAATACTTTCACAGCTTCTGCTCCGATGAACTTAGCTCACTGGTACCTTCTATACATGAATTTACCCGAGCCACAACATTAGCAACTAGGTCCCATCCTTTTACTGTGAAACCAATAAAATGTAAATGCAAATTCTAATCCAGCAGCTTCTTTTCTCACACTTCCCACCTGTGGAATTCCCTTCTGTTTACTTGCTTTCCCGACAACTACAATCTTCAAGAATTCAAATGTAAATTCAATAGTCATCTCCTATCTCACTAAATTGCATCCTCTCTCAACTGCTCCTTTCTCCGTCCACTCCACTCTCATCAGTATTCTTATCCTTCTCTTCCTGACACCCCCTATAACCTGTCACTATTTCTCATAACTTTCCTATATAACCCCCTATGAAACAGTGGCAGTAAAATACCTTGCTTGGGGGCAATATGAAAAAAAAAAAAATTCAACCATTGCTATTTTTATGGCAAATGCTTAGATTTCTGAGCAAGATGATAAACTACATCCAGCAGCAAGGCTTCTGGCCAGAAGGTTTTGAAGAGCACAGAACTGCTTCTTAATTGCTTTTGTTCTCAGCACTGGCTAAAGTCTCAGCTATGAGCAAACAGTGAACCCTCAATCTGGGAGCAAAACAATATGAAAATATAAAAATAAATTTTTGTAGTAAGAATACCAGCAATACATTTTCAACATAAAAATAAAAAAAACATTAATGGAAAAGGAAGAGAATTTTTTTTTTTTATCAAAACTCCCAAGAAAATTAAACTTCTGCATTAAATGGCCAATAAGGTATTGATATGTTGTTAACCAAGCCAAACTTCTACAAAGTCAAATCACTCCAAACCCCCATCAGTCAGTTAAGTGCCATACGTGATACACACTTTGGGCAGTCATGTCATGAAAAAGACATGACTGACTGGGTAGAACATTATCCAGCAGTAGGTTGCCATTGTTTTCTGCAGTAAACTGGTTGCCAGCTAAGGCTATAGAACCAAATCTGTCCTATTATTTAACCCATAACTGGAGGGAAGAGACAGATTAATACCTATCCCAAGGGTATTTATGCATAAGTGAATGCAAGGAATTTGAATTCGGCTCCCTAATTTGTCATTCCAAGTCGATATCCACCGCACCACAACCCTCCATACAAAATGTAAAATGAGAAGTTCTATTCTAACAGTTTTTTCTCCCCCGCCAAGAACTGCCACTTTCATGAAAAGACTTCTATGCCCTTTTCAATTCACTTGCTATCTCCCCTCAATACCCTTATAATCCCCAATTCCTACCTAGCTCTTTTCCATTAATTTCACATACCTCTCTCATCATTATCATATTAACTGTAACCCACTACCTTGAGAGTCTCGTAAGCCTTGTAAGAAAATGTTATTCAAACTGTTGCTTCATGTATGAGAAATTCAGTTTGCTAATAATGCCTGTTAAATTCCAGATACTTTAAAGAACAACAAAGACAAAACATTCAAATCCTTTAAACATTATAACAATCAAGTTTTGAAAACAATGGGTGGAAAATAAGACAAAATAAAAATGTTAGATTGCAGCGTTAGTTTCAACAATACACAAATTGAATGGGCTGGGGCATCCACATGCCATGGGACAAGACACCTTTACCCCGTGGAGGTTTATGGCCAGTTGCGGTTGTGCAAGAAGAGGCATCTTTAGCTCGGCTGGAGTGCACAGCAATAGTAGCAGGAAGACAGCAGGGAGACGTACTCCTGGGTGACGGAATACGACTCCTAGGAGTAGGAGGAGGGGATTTTTTAGGCCTAGTGCAGCCATCTTTACCATGTTTGGACAAGGGCTGCGGTGATGTGCTCCGTTTGCAAGGGCTTTGCATGCTTCTGCTGTGATGGCTGGACTGGGATTCACTGGCCGGGTTTTTGGACAAGTCCAGTGTTGACCAGCTCCGTCGAACAGTACGTGTAACAGTTTGAGACCCCGTTCTGGATTTCCCTAGTAGCAGGTGGAGAATTGGCAATATACATATACCGACACACACTTAAGATACAGTGCTAAGCAAATAAATATCAAAATCAAATAAATATAAAATAATACAATATGCATGCAAAATAAAGATAAAAATGGCTTTAAACAAAAGAAATCCTTAAAAAAAAAAACAAAGTAAAAAGAAAAAAAAACAAACAAAATATATAAAATCTAATAAGACATAGACATAAAATCATTTTTTTTCTTAAGATCTTTCACACTTGAACCAGGAACTGATAGGCTTTGTTTCTTTGGTAAATATAATTTGTGTGCTTATGAATAAAATGATGATTTACTATATATATGTGTATGTGTGTGTGTGTGTGTGTGTGTGTATGTGTGTGTGTGTGTGTGGGTGTGTGGGGGTGTGTGGGCGCACGCGCACACCTGATGCGATTGATAAATTGTCGCCTAAATTATGCTGCCATTTTAACTATGTTTACCAAAAAATACACAAAAATATCTTGAATTACTAAAGAGTAAATTCATTCAACAAAATTGCCATTGGCCTTAAACCATGCAGTACTGATTCCTATGTCCTCAATGTCTATATCTATAAACACACTGCAGGGTGCGATGAATAAATTGTCGTCTGAATTACACAAAAATGAAATTCACACTGACATCTCATTTTAACGCAAATATTTACCAAAATTACACAAAAATATCTTGAAACACTAAAGAGTAAATTTATTCAATAAAAATCGCCATTGGCTTCAATGTTATATATTTATTTCTACTGGCCTGATTATTTTCATAACAAAAAAATTTATTGTAAATAATCAGGTTGGTAGAAATAAATATATAATACTGTTTGATTATAAACAGAATATCTACTTACATATGCATCTTGATCAAAAACAATGTTCAAACAAATCATTTCATATATATATATATATATATATATATATATATATATATATATATATTTACAGGATGTGGCAGAAATATCTCCCAGATAATGGTAAGGCACTAGCAAGATGAAGACACCATTGCCACTAATGTCTTAACACTTTGGGGGATTTGTGTATGCACTGTATGTATATGAAAAAATATAGTTTTAAGGTATGCTATATTTATGAGTTAAATTCTTAATATCAGAGATAGAGCATAAGTAAATATATAAGTGGACATTGAAGTCAACACCCAGAGGTGACAATCTGTTTCATGCTGGATGCAATCTTCAAGACATGACTGTTGTGTTTTTACTCGACTTTTTATATATACAGTTCAGTGTTGCATTATAGGTATTCCAATGCATTGTGGGTAGTCTAGTAAAAATATAACACACATGGCCTGATGATTACATTTAGCATGAAATAGACTGTCTCCTCTGGGTGTTGGCTTCAATGTCCACTTTTCTATTCATATAAATATATATGATTAATACAAATAAAATTTCAGTTAACTTATTTGTATTTATTTATATATACACTACCGACCACTTAGATTTATTCTCTAAGAGAAAGAAATAACAAATTTTATGTCTTAGAAGAATAAATATCGATATATTTCATTGTTGCTCACAATTGTACAATAATTAAAACCAAAATTAACAGAGTAATTTCAAATTTAATTAAAGTTAATTCATATTTTCTTTTCATCAAAGAAACAACCACGAGCCTTTATTACTGCAGAGCAAATCTTTGGCATTCTTTCTAATAACTTATAAAAATAAATTGGTGAAAGTGATTTCCAAGCATCTTGCAAGCATTTAAACAACATTTGTTCATTTTTAGGAAGTTCATTTTGAACTGTACGATCAATTTCATCCCAGACAAGTTCAATTGGAGAAAGATCGGGAGACTGAGGGGACCAAGTCATAATTTTCAAAATTCAATTGTTTTCCTTTGATTAGAGATAATTTTGGCATACTTTTGAGCTGTGCTTCAGATCATTATCCTGCTGGGAAAAAAAAAAATTGTCCAATAATGCGGCAACCAGAAGAGATTGCATGCTTCTGCAGTATTGAATAATATTCTTCCTTTCGCATTATGCCTTTGATCTCTATAACGTCTCCAGATATGTCTCCTCCAAAGTATCCCCAAACCATTACAGATCCACCCCCATGCTTTTTGGAACAATGCAATTTTCACTCATTTGTTCAGAAGAAGTTTGTCTGACAAACACTCTTCGTTTGCTTCCAAACAGTTCAAATTTTGATTCATCTGTCCATAATACTTTTTTCCAATTGTCTGAAGTCCATTCTTTGTGCAGTTCTGCCCAGTATAGTCATTTCAACTTATTCTCTTTCTTTAATATTGGTTTCTTAACTGCTACACAGCCTTTAAGCCCCAAAAATACAAACTTGGTGAATTTGATTCTGCTAAAAATGAAATTTTATAAATTTTGTCAAAAACATTTGGGTGGTCCCAAACTTATGGTCAGTAGTATGTATATATATATATATATATATATATATATATATATATATGGCTTGAAAAGTGTGCTCAAGCATGAAACACACCGGCTTCCTGGCATTGACCGTATATCCTACTTTTATATTTACACATACTATCTCTAAGGTATATATATATATATATATATATATTATAAATTATAGTTTAGAACATGTACAAATTACAATCTACTACAAAGTGTACATTTTGTTTCAACATTGAAAAGACATTGTCTCATCAGATAGTGTGGAGAGATGGAAAATTTGTTTCCTTACATTGGTAAATTTTGTGTGAGAGGTAAGGGGGGGTAGAGAAAAATGAGAAATCAGAATTGGGAGTTGTAAATTAGATATTGAACAAAAAGAGGAAAATGGGGGAAAAGGAGAGGTGGTTTATGGACATGTTGAAAAAGTTTAAAGACAGGTACCAGGTTTAACAGTAGAAAACAAAGTATGGTCATTTACAGGCTTTTATGGCTCAGCTTTTGGGTTTAACAAAGAGGAAGAAGTAAAAAAATGTATATGGGGCGAGAAGGAGTAGGAGAGGATGGGCAAAAAAGAGAAATGAATTGGCAGTGGATAAACATATCTGTATTAGCGTATTCATAGCTCCATTTATATATTGAGCTCCGATTTAAATTAATGTTTTGAACTCTGTAAATATTTTCTTTGTTCCTTATTCACTTGGAGATAAGCTTGTTTACTGCTTTGTGACACTGAGCAAAGAATGTGATTATTTGCTAGCATGCTATGGTTTATGATTGGAATAAACATTTCAATAAATGTAATGACAATTATTGTACAACCCAAAGGCAATCAAAGCAAAGCTCTTGGGGATTTAGGCAGAAGGGGGCCAATTGGGTATGAAAACAATTTGTAAAAGGGACAATGGCCTAGGATTTCAATGCTGAAAAGATCAATGTGATGAAGCTGGTGTGCAAATGAGAATTTGGGTATTGATATAAACATTTAGTTACAAACAGAAACAGAATCAACATTTATAACAAAAGAAAAATAAATTGGATGAATAAACAATATCATTGAAAAGTAAAACATTTCCTTAGAGGAAAGCATTTGGCATGTACTCATTGAACCTGAACTGTTACTGTCAATTGAAATTCATAAAAATACTTTTTTTTTCATTAAAACGTTCTTCACTAGGAAAATAAGCTTTTAAGTTCCACTAAACGTGGGAGTTTCCTTTCAAACCATTTGTTTTTGGTAGTATTGACATCCTGATTATATCATTTTTTTCTCTTCTAATTACATGTGATATACATTTTTGTTGTTGCTGCTGGAAGTCTTCAAGTTACATGGTTTATGTTATTTACTAAAGCGCTTTATAAATTTTTTGTTCAAACAAACAAAAAAAAATGGTTGGGACTTCTTAATTTAAACTATTCCAAAATTTATAGTCGATAAAATCATAGTGCCTTTGCAGAGTTTCATTTTTTTAACAATTTGAACTACTGTATTACATTTCCAAAGTAACCACACACAACACCTGTGCCAGCCTCACCATGGATGATGAACCACTGGAAAAAGTGTCCAGTTTCAAATACTTGGGAGCAGCCCTGTCAAAAGACGGCACCTGCAAATCTGTACATGGATCACCATAGCCATAGAAGTGATGGTCAGATGTGAAAGGATATGGAAGAGCAATATCATCTTCCATATAAAGTTCCATCTCTAAAAATCATTGGTCATATCCATCTTTCCTTCACAGGTCTCAGCAGCCTTTGAGATTTCACTCGCCCGATCGACTCAGTCAATTAAAAACTTAATTGGATGATTAAATTTTATTGCTTTACTCGCCTGTGTTCAATTAAAAATTTCACAATGAAACGTGTCCTTTCAAAATATAGAAAAAGAAAATCTGATTCCTTTTACAACCCAAAAATATGCCACTGAAGATTCACAAGTTATTTAGAATGACATTAAACTCTTTGGTCTTATGTGTGGCTGGTCAGTGTAAGCATTCATTTAATTAACGATTCCAGAGTGGAGCTAAAATGTCTCTGTCACCCAGATTAAAGACGCTCACAGATTTTTAGAAACTTATTTGGAAAAATATTATCCTTGACTCAACATCTATATTTTCTCGCCACTTACAAAAAGTAAAAATGAACATTTGAAAGAAAAAAAAAATTTTTTTCTTTCAACCACGCACTGAAAAACAAATTATACAAGTATTTTTTTTATAGAAAATCGTTGAGAAAATCAGATTTGTTATTTTTTATCATCTATGAGATGAAGGTTGTAATCAAACAGAAAAAAGAAACAGCATATCATCATGTTAAAAGGGCTCAAACTTAAAAAGAAACAAAGTTTTATCATCAAAATGTTTATGCTATTAAGAGGAAAGATCAAAATTTTGTTGTTATTTTTTTTTAATTTTTAAAATCCTATCTAACATGTTTTAAATTTTAATTAAAATTTCAATTTTTGTTTTCCGTCAGTGATTCACACTATGTTTACATAAGGCAACTATTAAGAAAATGGAGTTGGCTGAGTAAAATGATTTTGGGGAGAGTAAATTTTCCCTCGCCCTCGACCGCTGGTCAAGTGATTTCTTTTTCAAATCTCAAAGGCTGGTCATATCCGTCCTTCCTCCACAGGTCTCAGGCTCAGCACTCCTGGTTGAGGGAGAAAAAATAAATCCAAGCCTTCAAGAACAAATGTTTGAAAAAGCTCATCTGCGTCTTCAACTGTGAGCACAAAGTCAAGTCTTGGGGCCGACAGGAATCTCTTCTCACCATTATTAACTGTCGGAAGATATCATGATTTGGCCAGATGACATGGCATAACGGTCTCTGCAAAACCGTTATGCAAAGAACTGTTGAAGGTGGACACAATCAGGGACAGTAATGTGAAAACTGGTCAGACAATATCAAATAAGGCGGGGAGGGCAGAGATCTATAATCCCTGGTTTGCTTTCATTTTCTATTTGACTTTGTAAGAAAAAACACAAAAGAAGCCTGATAGACTCGGGTAAAATCTTGAGGATAAACCAATGAAAACAAAACTTTTGCTGATAAAATCCATTTATATTATATCACTAAAGCAAAGCACCATTACTAAAAAATGGTAGGCAGCAACAACAGGAAAAAAAAAATAACAATCCTTCATGCATGACAGTAAAAACATTTTTACAGGACAATATAAAAAACTTAGCAGTAAAATTTTCCAACCTAAACCAAAAGGAATTCAGATCAAATCGTTTCATTGTTTGAAAAGCGCTTTTTCTAAAACCTTTAAATTTATTTTTCAATTATTTTTTTATATATTTCATTTAAAAAATTGATTTTGAAACGATATAGTAATTCTAAAATAAACACATACTTGTATGGTTAGTGAGCAGGTCAATCAGGCTTTTAGTATCGTGTTTGATACTCACTAGGAACCCACAACCGTGGCCTTGTTTCACGCTAATCTAAGATTAAAAAAACCTATCATAGAAAACTTCACCATGAGTGAATAGTTAGCAAGCAAATATAACAGACCATTACTATTCCATTATCATGCATTCAAGTACTCACTAGAGTTGCCACAATTGTGGCCTAAGTTTAAAAAGTATTTGTATTCAATGTTTTACCATGAGGTAGTGATCAGCAAGAAAATCTGCTAGTTTATAGTGAGTATTAACCTTACTCAATGCTCCTCAGTAGAGACCTTGTGTCAAACTAAGCTGAACATTATTAGTGAGAGGGGCCCTTCTTTCTGAAAATTTACACTAATAATATACACAAGAGATCCCAGTGATCCAGACCTTGTCATCAAAATAATCAAGATGAGGATGCTAGAATGAATAATTAATCAAATGATGCCTCATCAAGCATTAATAGATGTTTCTAATTGTTTTAAAAGCACTTTTCATTTTGTCGAATTCAGAATGGTTCAGGGTGTAAAATGTTACTAAATGAGCCAGTCTAACAACTCCACACAAAGATGGAGGAAAATAATAACTTACAAATGGCACGTGGCCATGTGTCACCAGTTAGTTCCACAGGTAGAGATGCAAATTCTAAAACAACAAATTCTTCAACTTTATTACCAGTTAATGAATATTTTATAAATATTGATAAAAGTTTACCAATTCTTCTGAATTCCCAGCTCCCCCACTGCTAAGATAATTTAATTTCAGATTTTCAAAATTAAGTGAAAATATATATATATATATATATATATATATATAGGAAAAACTACTAAAAATTTGTAAGTTTAAAAATGTATTTTTTTGACAGATTTATTTCTATTATTATATATATATATATATATATATATATATATATATATTTGATATTTCAGACCAGCCTCGACCTTTCATCAGAAACAAATGATTTTAAAATTGCCACAAGAGCGTTCATCGAGAGATGTTTACATCACGTGATGTAGAAAGCGATAGTTTTTTTTATATTTGTAAACGTAAACCTATCTCTAATAATATTTTTAAATGTTGTTTCAAAGAAAAAATTTTTAAGTATCTAAAAAATGTTTCTGATGAAAGGCTGAGGCCGATCTGAAATATCAAATTTATATATATATAATAATAATACTAGAAATAAATAAATGCTGTCAAAAAAAAAAATACATTTTTAAACTTACAACTTTTTAGTAGTTTTTCCTATACATATTAAGACAGTATATGTGGATCATCATTATATATATATATATATATATATATATAAAATGATAAAATATTGTTTTTAAGGTATACTTTATTTATGCGTTAAAGTGCTCAATAGCAGAAATGCTAAAAGAAGGCTGCAAAAAAAAACATATATAAAAAGTGGCCCAATTAAAAATCATTTTTGCATAATGACTTTTTTTTTTTAATTTCACAAGAAGTCTTTGAATGGGAATATTGTATCATTCTCACAAACACAGATTTTCTCATTTCAAAATTACAAATAAAACATGCCAAATGTGAATGTATGTGAACTTGCTCCTTTTATAAAACTTATTCAATATAAAAAAAAAAAGCCAGTTTTGAGAAATAAGTCTTAAGAAGTTGTCTCCCTTGTTAACTGGTGTATTAATAGTCATTGCTCCAGTCGCAAAAAAAAAAAAAAAAAACGAAAACTAAAACCAAAAAAATCATACACCATGAGTAGAATTATTTATATAGCGACTTATGCATAAGTTAAGCATGTTTTTTACTACGAGTTTGACTATCATTATTATCATCAATGTCATCTTTGAGAAAAGAAAAAAAAAAAAAAGAAACCACGAATTTCCTCATACATACCTGGATGATCAATCCCCTTTCCAGAGCTTGATCCACTCAATGTTCGCTCCCGGCCACTACTCAAGCGTTCATAGATATCCCTCTCTTTCACTGTAGATGGGCTTGTAGGGTCAATTGAAATCTACAGTAAAAATTAGACAAAGAAATTAATTCAAATTTTTTTTTAAATCTAGTTACCTTGTAAGTAGTAAAAAGTAACAAAAAGGATGCAAGGTAAAAGGGTGTCTAAAAATAATCCACAAGTAAAAATTTCAGAGTTGAATTTTGCATGTCTAAAAAAGTTAAAACACGTTATGTGAATTTGCTTGTTGTTTGAGTTTGAGTTTTGTTTAACAGCATATCAACCTCTGTGGATTACTTAAGGCCAAAAACGTTGGGTTTTAAGGTATTATTTTTTTAATGTCCGATTATAGTGGGAAGGTTGATTTAGTCATATTTTTATGAAAAATGTTTTATTTTTTTTATTTTAGAAAACTGAAGTTTTCTAGTTTTGTATTCAAAAATGTATTGCTGGTAATAATTTTTTTCTTCAAAAAAGTATTGTTGGTAATATTTTTCTATAAAAGTTTATTTTTATACTTTCATAGTGTTTTGACTCCAGTTTTGGGTTTAACTTGTGCCCATAGCTGGGGTCCTAACAGGTGCTACCACTTCCGGGTCAGGGTGGACCTGGGAACAACAACAATTAAGAGGTGGTTCCATGCTCCTTACAACCTTCCAATCAGAGGCCTTGCTGTCAAATGCAGTTTACCATCATATCCAGGACCAAGTTGCTTGTTGTAAAACAATACTTAGCAAGCCAAATTCACAGACCATTGTCAATATCATGTTTGTTTTTTGGATATAAAAGAATTCACTCAATACATGGTTCAAGAGCTACTCAAGGTAGAAACACATCAAAGTTAAAATGGCAATGATGTTACAATGATATGAAGAAGATGAAATAATAGTGAATGAAGATAAGGAGGATAGATAACAATTGATCTTTGATCTGAAGAGGTTAAGATTGTAGCAACTGTCATCACACCTGTATTCTCATCTTTCTATTGCTCTTTTCTAACTGGTCTGTACTCCTCACACTCTTCTAATTAATCTTTTTACAGTTATGTAGCCCCCTGCACATCAGTGGCATTTCCGCCTTGCTCGGGGAGAAATGATTAAAAAAAAAAAAAAAAAAATTAGGTGAAGCATCCATGTGGGAATTTGTTCCACAAAGTGGCAGTTCTTGGAAGAAAAAAAAAAGCTGTCTTAGAAGAACTTTCCGCTTACATTTCAAATACAGAGGAAATGAGGGTGATTCGATTCCATGGAAATAACATGGTATGTCATTGCAGTAAATATTTGAACTGCTGGAACTAATGAATGGAGCTCATCTGAACACTTGCTGTATAAATAGCATTTTTTGGGGGGAGGGTAGCATTGTATACTGGTGGGCCAGCAATGGGCTGACTCATTTTATAGTTCACCAATAGAAGGATTAACCAATCAGAAGGCTCCAAATATTCAATATGATGTGTATAAAAGGCGGTCATATTTTTCCAAGTATTGGCGATCTAATCTGATTCAATAGAGTGTCGGACCCGTGAGTGTTAATCTTTGATGTTGTTTCATTGAACAGATTACATACTGCGTTGTATTCTATATTCATAAACTATGGTGGACATGGTCAACATTTATAATTATTTCACTCCAAGCAAGGCAGAACCACCACTGGTGGACAGAGGGGGGTACAGTGAAAGAAAGAAACCAGGTACAGGGGATGCTGAAGAAAGGATAATAGATGGATTCAGGGAGATAAATTTTGCCTCCAGCTTTATTGCCATGTTTACCATGTTTACCATGTTTCTGTCATTGTACTCTTTGACCTACTTCAGAAATTTTGAGCCAAACCCTTTAATTTGATCACTGGAGTATATCATTCTCATTCCATGCGCAATGCTACTTCCGGATGTAGTTATCTCCCTTTAACTCAACTATCAAAGTTAGCTACACATGGCATGAGAATGATATACCCCAGTAATCAAAATAAAGGGTTCGATTGAAAATTCCTAGCACCTGAAGGAGGCCAGAGCGTACAATGACCGAAACATAAACATAGCAATAAAAAGGATGATGATAGTCCAAACAGTGTAAATAATGCAGTTGAAAGGCATCAGCTATCATGTCACTTGGATAAAATAAAATTTAATAAGAATGTTTACAGTAAAAAAAACTATTGGATTAAAAACAATTATTTAAATTACTTTACTGATGTCTTCAGCACAGAAATATGAGTAGGCAGATATAGACATCAAAATGTCGTAAAGAAGAAATATCTACATTTCATAAAAAGGGGTAATTGAGTCATTTTTACAGTAAAATCATCCATAGTGAATATAAAAGAATTACAGGTTCAATCCTTGCTGAGGGGTAAATTTTTGTAAATAATTAAAATGAAAATAAGCATAGAAATTTCCCTTTTAAAAAGAAAAAAAAAATAATATTCCATGTGTAATGCTACTTCCAGTTGTAGTTATTTCCCTTTAACTATCAAAGTTAGCTGCACATTGCATGCAAATGATATACCCCAGTAATCAAAATAAAGAGTTCGATTGAAAATTCCTAGCACCTGATTTATAAAATTTAATAAGAATGTTTACAGTAAGAAAAAAAAATATTGGATTAAAACAATTATTTAAATTACTCTACTGATGTCTTAAGCACGAAAATATGAGTTAGCAGATATAGACATCAAAATGTCCTAAAGAAATAAAATACATTTCATAAAAAGGGGTAATTGAGTCATTTTTACTGTAAAATTGTCCATAGTCAGGATAACAGAAATACAGGTTCAATCCTTGCTGAGGGGTAAATTTTTGTAAATAATTAAATGGTGGCTAAATTTATCTTTCTGACAATACAGGCCTCATTAATTTATAATTCGAGTCTAAATGACTAATTGGCAACTGTAGTATTCTTACAGATCCTAGAATTCATAAATGTACATCACCTCCGGGATCATTTTCCTCCAAGTATAGTTTGAATTGCATTAACAGCATTAATGGCTTGGTTGAAAACGATTTAGAAAGACAAAAAGTTCACTCTCAAGAATAACCTGAGATTTTTGCAAGCCTCTTGTCTTATCAGTTCTGTATTTATGTGAGTCATGGACTTTTTAAAACAACAAACATTGCTGAGGAGTGAAGGTAGTTAAAATAATAGCGATATCAAGGAAAAAAACATATTTTTGACACTTTTTGTTTTTTGGTGAGCATAAAGATCAAAGTTTGTTGAATGCACAACTTCATTGTAATACTTCAAAGATTATTGGACTTAAAAATATTCAATTTATGAACCTAATATTTATTTTACCTTTTCTCTCTGCAGTTTTATGATCTAAAAGTAAAAATATCATTTTTTATGGATTTTGTAAATAATTAAAATGAAAATAAATATAGAAATTTCCCTTTTAAAAAAATGAATATTTTTTACTTTTTTAACACTATTTATAGATTAATAAGAATGTTTACAGTAAGAAAAAAATGTTGGATTAAAACAATTATCTAAATTACTCTACCAATGTCTTAAGCATGGAAATATGATTTAGCAGATATAGACATCAAAATATCCTAAAGAAATAAAATACATTTCATAAAAAGGGGTAATTGTTATTTTTACTGTAAAATCCATAGTCAATATAAAAGAATTACAGGTTCAATCCTTGCTGAGGGGTAAATTTTGTAAATAATTAAAATGGAAATAAGCATAGAAATTCCCCTTTAAAAAAAAAAAAAAAAAAAAAAAAAAAATAATTAATATTTTATTTCCCTACCATTTGTAGATTAATAAGACCTTCTGTTATCTAGGCCAGTAGACATTAAATTTCACTGTTTGAAAAAAAGTATAGTTGCTCAAACAAATGTATCCACTAAAATAATCTTTGTAGTAATAAAAATAAGAGAAAATGTAAACAGTATGCCAAAACACGCACTATCCAAAGAATTTGATATATACAAACCTTTGTTCGTTTTGGACTTCCATTAGAAAAGTCCAATTTTGCAGGAATTAACTCAAACTTGGCAGGTGAGTCTTTGGCATGGAGATGAGGTGATTCTGGAGAAGTCAAAGACTCACCTTTCCAGCCCAACTGTTAACATAAAAGAAATAAAAGGAATTTAATCGTCACTATGTTTTTTTTTTGTTTTTTTTTTAATTAGAACAATTTTTCAAATATAACAAAATTTATCATTTTACTTTAAATATTTAATACTGATCGTAAAGTTTTTTTTTCTGAAAATATTAGCAAATGGTTAAACATTAAGACATTTTTGCAATTGCTTAGTCAGACTGCAAACTTTTCAATATATTATATATATATATATATATTGATTGTTTAATATCTAGTTTTTGGTCCTAATAGGGTTAGACCAGTACACATTTGTATTAAAAAGCGTTCGATACAATTATATTGTAGAACTTTTGAATATATTACATTTTTAAACAAGTTATTTCGAAATAACTCGTTTAAAAATGGAAAATATAAATATATATATATGTCAGCTTGTATTGCTTCAGAAATAAAATTTTTTTCCCCCCCACTGTCATGTAAAATTTTTTACAATTCAAATATAATATTTTCTTCACCATGCATTTAACAACAAGCATTTGCAGTTACAGAATTCCTGGACCTTGCTATCCAAAAGAAAAGAAAGAGAAAAAAAAGACAGTCAGAAGAAGCATTGTACCTGTATGCTACCAGTTTTCTTACACTGAAAAAGCAATTATAGTCATGGCAGTTACCTCCCTTAGTAAGTTTATAAATAGAATTTTTTGAACCACCAAGAACGACCTGCAGTGGTATCTTAGAAGAAATTTCTTTGTCCTGGAATGTTGGAGAGATATTTTGCCAATAAGACCTACACTCTGACAGGTCATGTAAGTTTTATACATAAAATAGCACAATTTCCCATATTTGCTAAGAAAGTTTAGTTCTACATCAGTCAGTCAGTTGAGTGCCATACGTGATACACGCTTGGGCAATCATGTCTCAAAAGAGACATGACAGACTGGGCAGAAGATTAGTCTACCGCAGAAAGCAATGGCAACCTACTGCGGGATAATATTCTGCCCAGTCAGTCATGTCTCTTTAGAGACATGATCGCCCAAGCGTGTAACGCATATGGCACTTAACTGACTGATATATGGTGTAGCTGCCGCCAGGCACCTTAGGGAAAAATTCAGTTTCTAGTTGCTACCAAACCCTAATGTAAAATCATCAGGGTAGTTTTCTCGCCGAAGCCAATCCTGTATTCTATGACCGGTGGCCTTGTCACCCCTTTAAGACAATGTCACCAGAAAAATAGTTCCTTATATTTTAGAACAATGTAAAACAATTATGAGGTCTAAATGGAAAGTCTGAAACAGGAATAGCAAAGTTAAAATAAGTAAGTAACAATATAACAAGTAAGCTGTTTTTAGGGCAACCTTTTCTAGGATTTTGGCCTCTGCTTAAGAAATACAAACCTCCTTAAAAGTCCTTTTGGATTGAGACCTTCTAAGAGGTCAGACGGTAAATTTGTTATCCCAAGTGGCAGCACATTCATTTTCAATTGCCATAGACCACATGAGGTGCCAACAAGGTAATTACCATTTTATCCCTTCACTTTCCAGCAAATCCTAGACAAATTTCATAGTTAATAGAATTTAATTCTAAAGTTTTTATTGCTTTTTAGACCCTTTTCTTAATTTGTGAAAATGTAATGCTTTGGCGGCGCAAACGATTCCTGTTGATTTAAACACTTGTTATAAGTTCCCTTGTTTTGTTATAACTATTTATGTAAATTTCATTGTTTATTTCCTTATTTTTTCAGATTTTGTAATTATCTATCATTGTGTACATTCTTCCTTCGTATGCTCATGTTATTTGTTTGTCTTAATTGCAGTTTTCACAGCTGCACAAGTACTGTAAAGGAAATAAAACATTTTACAATATATACCTGTAGTTGTCAGTTCTCTCATACGTTTTGAGTGCCAATGGTAATTACACATGGGCTGTTGTAAACATTAAAAGCCAATATTTACAGAGTGGGTTGAATGCTAAAGAGTGAAATAAAGAAAAATTCTAATCCCAAGTGATTTATCCAGAATAAGGTGTTATGTCTTTTTTTTTTTTTTTTTTAGAATTAGGATAAATACTATTAGGTTGTCCTAAAAGTTCATAAACACTTGTGAAATGAGTCTATCTGGTCCAGCACAACCGAGACAAGCAATGGGTTCAGAAAAGGCAAGAGACACCGTCGGTTCCAAAACAAGATCTCTTTGGCATGAAAGTCATGTTGTGCGTTTGGTGGAACTTTGAAGGAATCGTGCATTTTGAGTTGGTTCCGAATGGTCATACCATCAGTGCCGAACTTTACTGTCAGCAACTTGAGCCGGTCTACGAAAAGTTGAAGCAAAAGTACCCGGCTCTAATCAACCAAAAACACACTTTGATGCAGCAGGACAATGCCAAGTCACACACTGCCAGGAAGACCAAAGACAAGTTTGAAGAGCTGAACGGCGTTGAGGTTCTGCCACATCCAGCCTACAGTCCTGACTGTGCTCCATCAGATTACGTCCTTTTCCGCTCAATGTAACACTTTCTAAAAGGCCGCCGATTTGACTTGATTGATGAAGTCGAGGAAGCGTGTCAAGAATTCTTTGATTTGAAGCTGGCTGAATGGTACCAGATCTGAAAGCTTGAAGATCGATGGCAGAAAGTCTTGGAAAATGATGGTCTTTATTTTGAGCAATAATTTTTGTTGTTTTTGCGAGTAAAATTTCAATTTTTTGCAAGTGTTTATGAACTTTTGGGACAATCTAATAACAAACCAGTTTTTTTTTTTAATAGATTTTAAATCACAATAAACTGAAGTTATATTTTAGACTACGTTATACCTTAACTTACTTTCAATAATTTATTAATTTAAGTAACAGGTATTGATTTCTGTTTGCTGACTTATAGCTAGATAATAAATGCAAGGAACATACAATTTTTAGTGTTAATGAAAAAGATCTTTTCAACCTCCTTATGTCTGCAAGTGAAGGACTATAAATTTTAAAAATAGATTTAGACTATATAGAAACTAGCTTCTTTTTTTTTTTATTTGAAATACACTATGAAAAATTAATATTGTTTTGAAGTAAGTGTTCATCTATTTATCTTGTTAAAACATGAATATTGCTAAAATGTCATCAAAAGTTCAGGGAATTTGAAAAGCTCACAAAAGTAGTACAGGCTATGATCACTACCATTGGTGAGAAGTCAAAGAAAAAAAGCCAGTATGCAAACAGCAGGTAAGAGAATACATTGGCAGAAATAGTAGAAACTAAATGTTAAGTTTGTTTTTTTTTTTTTGTCAAACTTCCAAAATGTTTAGATAGCATCTTGGACATAACAGCAATATTGGTAAGCAAAGTAATCCAATATTTTTTTTTTAGTATTCATAATCATTTTTATAAAAGAAACAAAGCCCCATCTAAATAGTGTATTATTTGAGGCATACAGTGAGGATCAAACTCACAAGTAATGACTAAGATGTAATGATCAAGACTTACAAGCGACATCAACTTTCTAAGCATTAATAAAAAATATGGCACCTGTGTGTATGTGTATCTCTTAGCAGTAGTACAAACTAATGGGTTGGCAGTCCACTCTTTGTAGTGATTTAAGAGAGCTCAATACTTAATAGAGCATTATATATGGTAATACTTTTATTATAGTTTTATAAAAAAAAACATAGTACCGAAACACAATGGCTCTTGTGTTGCAGTAAACTATCTTATTAGCACCTCGTCAGGCAGTGAAATATTTTTTTACTGTTAGGAATTATGATATATAAAAGTTTAGGAAATAACAATGTTTTACCAAATCTAGACAATTAAGGTGGGGGGGATTTTTTTGGAGGTTTATCTCAGCTAACCAATAAAAAATCAGGTCATGATATGAGAAATTTGATTGTTAGAGTAAAGGGAGAGGGACTTCACATGACATAAGACCCAGACATTTTTCATGCCAGTGATGAAATGAATTGAGATAAATATGCTGCAATTTTGCAAATCTGAAAAATTATTGCATGTCTTTGTTGGTTGGTTGTTTTGTTTTTATGGCATATCAACCTCAGCGGGTCATTTATTGCCAACTAAATTTTATTTATTGCTGGTAATACCTTTTTTCTTTCAACAATTTATTGTTGTTTTTATATAAGTTTTGTGTCTAATAATACTTTTTTCTTTTCGCGTATCAAGATTCATTGGGTTTTGTTTTTAAGGGCAGGGTCCCCAAGTCCTACCCGTTATTTAACCCATAACTGGAGGGAAGGGATGGATTAACACCTTTCCCAAGGGTACCAGTGCGTAAGTGAATGCAGGGTATTCAACTGGAATTCGAACTCGGCTCACCAATTTCTCTTACCGAGCCAATATCCACTGCACCACAATGCACATCTGTCACTATACTGTAAGCGTATAGTGACAGATGTGCATTGTGGTGCAGTGGATATTGGCTCGGTAAGAGAAATTGGTGAGCCGAGTTCGAATTCCAGTTGAATACCCTGCATTCACTTAAGCACTGGTACCCTTGGGAAAGGTATTAATCCATCCCTGGTCACCCATCTAAGTACTGACCAGGCTCAACATTGCTTAACTTCGGTGATTGAGCGAGAACTGGTGTATTCAACATGATATGACTGTAAGCCGCGTGTCTTTGTGAAACGGTTATTGGATTTTCTTTAAGTTATTTTTCAACTCAAACAGAAAAGAAACAAAGGCGGGGAAAGTTTTTTTTTGTTTATTTTTTTTTTTAAATACACTGCGCGTCAAACATATGCAGACAACTCAGTGAGTGATCTATCCGTTAAGTTGCAATAAATTAAATTATCAAAAGGTGGGAGAGTCAATCAATATATTCCACAGGATAGATTATAGAAGTCTAGTTATATTAGAAAAAATTAAGTATATTTTAGGGTAATTTGTTATCTCTCCTAAAACCTATTCTGTTTATTTACAGAAAATTCTTCTTTTTCTTCTTTCCTTCTTCTGTGTGCTATGTTCCTTTAGTGCATTGATGATCACAGCTCTCCACAATTTCCAGTACTTAGTAACTCTTAATAAATTTTGTGATTTTTTTTTAATCTCACCTAAACCCTGTTCTGCTATCTATTTAAACAAGCTTCTTCTGCTAATTCTTCTTTATCTTCTATGTGCCATGTTCCTTCAGGTCATTGATGATCATTGCTTTTCACTGTTTCATGTAATTTGTAACTCATAATAAATGTTGTAATTTTGTTATCGCTTCTAAACCCTGTTCTGCAGTCTATTTAAAAAAGCTTCTTTTTCTATGTACCATGTCCTTCAGATCGTTGCTGATCATAGCTCTTCACAGTTTCCCCTATTTTGTAAATCTTAATAAAGTTTGTAATTTTGTCATTAAATGTATTTTAAAAAATAACTATATAATTAACTATACTTTAAAAAGAAACTAACTATATTTTAAAAATTAATTTTAAATTTTTTACTATATTTTAGAATTATAACTATATTTTAAAATTTAAACGTAATATTTTAACTATATTTTAAAATTTAAACTTAATATTTTAACTATATTTTAAAATTTAAACTTAATATTTTAACTATATTTTAAAATTTAAACTTAATATTTTAACTATATTTTAAAATTTAAACTTAATATTTTAACTATATTTTAAAATTTAAACTTAATATTTTAACTATATTTTAAAATAACTTAACTATATTTTTTAAAAATAACTACATTTTAAGGCATGTTTTAGACAATGATGACAAGTGAAAGTTATTTCGTTATGTTTATTGAGTAAGTTTAGTTTTGGTCATTTGATAATTTGCAATTAGAAAATATGGCTTGTGTAAAGATTTACAAGTTCTGTTTCCTTTTTAATATTTTCCATTTTACGATAGGGGTTTCATTGTCATCTTTTAATTGCCAATAATAAGTAAAAATTGATGTGCTATTACGGTAAAACGAATGCTAATCCTAGATACATCCACCCTAAATCTAACCACGTTCAATCAATCGTCAAACATATACCCTTCCGTATTGAAAACAAAATTAAAAATATTACCATAAATATATATGTTAAACCATAGAAATGTGGGCACGTATGAACTAAGCAAAGTGTTAAATACTTGGTACTGTAAAAACCAAGAAAACAGGTTTAAAGGAAGATTCTTTGAAAAGATTTGTGAATATTTCAAGCTTTGTTTGGACAGATCAGTGAAACATCTGAAACACTGTAATAACATTATCAATAGTACAAACATCTGGCAATAAATACTAAAAATACTATGAAATATACATTTATTTTTTTTAAACTGGGATGGCCTAATAATTATGGCTGGTAGTGGATATATGTGTGCATACACACAAATGCAAATATTGTTAATGTGGCTTATGTAGTTAAGCAGGATTGCAACTACAAGTATAATTGATACAAAGTTGCTTTGAAATTAACAAGTAGAAAATCAAATCTCTACAGAGAAGTAATAATAAAAGCAATGGATTAGTATGCTGAGGTAAGTATCTATGGGGAAATTTATGCAATGTGAATTGTTAATACAAGCAATGACCATGTTGTAAATGCTAATTTTATTCTATTGTACTTGAAGTGTACTTTAATACAAAATTAAAAGAGCAGACAGTATGATTCATTTTAAAAATTAAAGCTGTTTCGTTTTTTAAATTATCTCCCTTAAACCTGACCCAAACAATTATTTCAGTTAAAAATTAAGAACTTAAAAGACAAGACATAACTTACTGCTGCGGCTTCTTGAATAAATAGGAAAATGAAAGATCATTCAAAGTAAATCTGGTTGTATTACATTAATAAAAACTGAAAAATTATTCATTCTCAAAATAACATTTCTTGCAATCTTTCCGTTTAAAAAAAAAAAACCTGCTTCAAATATATAAGTTTTGAAATCAGTAAATACTCAGGCGATCATGTCTCAAAAGAAACATTACTGACTAAGCAGAAGATATTCCCACAGTAGGTTGCCATTACTTTCTGTGGTAGATTGTTTGCCAACCCTGGCTACAGAACCCAATCTGTCCTGCTATATAACCCATAGATGGAGGGAGAAGAGATGATTTATACCTTTCCCAAGTATATTTGCATGCAAGTGAATGTAATGAATGTAACTGGAATTCGAACTCAACCATCTGATTTCTCATTCCAAGCTGATATCCACTACACCACAATACACATCTAAGTTTTGAAATAAGCACCAAAAACACCCACAGAATTTAATGTTTTAATTTATAAAAAAATGATGACATTATTTACAGCCATTCTAATGTTTTCATCTTTCTCCATGTTATCACAAACTTTAAACCAATGTGACCATCAGCCAAAAAATACCGATAATTTGCTTAACTTTTTGTTGCATATTGGTTACAATTGTAACCAATATGCAACAAAGGGTTAAAATGAATTAAGATTTTATATTTACTAAATTCTTTCAATTTTCTTCTATACTTCTTAAATATGATAAGTGAAATTTTAACTGGTTTCAAAATGTTTCTTTAATTTTAAAAAATTCTTAGAAAATGATAACCACTTTCACAATTGTGAATGTACTTACAAGTCATTAATGTATACGTTTTCAAAATACAATGAAATATCGGTCTTTAACATCTTCATTATAAACTAGTGCTTAGCACCACTTCCAAATCATCGTATTTAGTATCATACAATATGACCTGTTTCATGGCATATTATTGAGTGTTGAAGTTGTTTAACTGTACAGCAGGTTCTCCCATCAAAACAGAAATGGCAGCACTCTGGAGAAATTGCAGTCAGTAACTTTATAGTCATTTATTCCAAGGAAATGGCAATTTCATATTCGTTTCCAAATAAGCCCGCACAGCCAGGCAATAATGTCATAAAATTGTTAGTAATTTTTCTAAGAGTAAAGAATGAATTATTTTTTCAAAACAGGCAGTTTTCAGTTTGTTCTTAATTTTGTTAAGAATGAGAATTCTTAAATTACTTTCTCTTCATAATCTGCAAGATTCCAAGAACTATTTACCTGTGTTGTCCAAATTCTCTCAATAAAAAAATAAAAATATATTTCTGTGATAAAACAGTGATCTGTTATTAAATTACCTATATTGGTGCTTATTTTAACATTTTTTTTTTTAAAAAGACACTGTTTCTGCAAGTGTCAGTAATTCAGAAGAACTTCTATAATTTAGCATAGTCATTGCTCTGAAATGAGAGGATGAGAAATCTAAGAGGCTCAAAGCTTTGGGTGGTGCTTCCATTTCTTTCTTCCTGATAAATGATTCAAACTCAATATCAAAAAGTGGATAAATTATTTTTATATTTTTCTTACTTTCAAAGAATTTTATAGCTAGAAATTATTTCAACAAGATTTGTTTTCTGCCAATAAAATAATTTTAGTCAGAGATAAACTCAATTGAAATTGACGTGTCAAACAACATACCATAATAACATATCCCCAATATCTACTCAACTGCACCCCTAAATGTGGTGGGTTATGACATGGTCTTTTTAATGTGGGGTGACCATGTGTATACACATGGCTCCAGGACAAAAATTGCCTAAGCTCCATTGACATCAGTATTTCATCAACCCACCCTCTTTCATGCAATGAGAGAGGGTTTGAATCTCTAGAACCAGACAGTTTTTTTTCCAAAGAGAGAAACACGGCAGAGAGGTGAAGGACAGATACTGCACTTTGATCCCAGCATGAAGGCCAAGAATAAAACAGCTCATAATTATATAGACACTGCTCTATATAAATAAATTTGATCATTTCATTTTTACTTTCAAAATATTACTGATTACTCTTCTCCATTAAGTAGAATATCTCTTCAGAATACAAGGTTTCCTGCACTTCCTGCCTGTGGAACTCCCTTCCATATTCTTGCTTTCCTGACAGCAACTCTCCAGGTATTGAAATGCAAGATTAATACCCATCTCTTATCCACCTGACTCCAGATCTTTCCACATCACACTGAGTATCTTGTTCTATCTTCTTTTTCTTTCCCTCTACCTTAGCAATTGTCTTCACACCTGTGTTCCTGTCCTTCTCTTGCCCTTTCTCTGACATCCACTGTAGCTGGGCCATCTTTCTCTTCACTCTCCTCTTGCCTAAACTTTTGCTCTTATGTAGCCCCCTGCACATCACACTGAGTATCTTGTTCTATCTTCTTTTTCTTTCCCTCTACCTTAGCAATTGTCTTCAGACCTGTATTCCCATCCTTCTCTTGCCCTTTCTCTGACATCCACTGTAGCTGGGCCGTCTTTCTCTTCACTCTCCTCTTGCCTAAACTTTTGCTCTTATGTAGCCCCCTCCACATCAGTGATGGTACTGCCTTGCTTGGGGTGAAATGATTAAATAAAAAAAAAATAAAAAAAGGAACCCTGTCTCTTCACAGCTTCTTCCCAAGTATCCAAAAACCAAATTGCCATGATTGTTCTTGGGAATGATTGTGGTTTCTCATTGCATTCTCCATAGTTTCTGAATTCAAAGATATCCTACATTGGTTGCTTTACCTAGACTAGAACACAAGTTGCAGGAAGAATATATGAATTCTTGCCTTTCCCCAAAGGTTATAGTGCAAAGTAAACCAAAACTATGTATATCTTAGCCAGAATTTGAACTGTGTGCATCTTATAATCCATTAGGGTCAAAGGGACATCATATAAATGGCAACCACTGAACAACATAATCTGACAGAGTTCATCCATCTTTTGGCTGGTTTTTGACTTCAGAGTTTTCCTTCTCTTAGTCTGGTTGCTACCTCAAGATGGCAGAACCCACCCAGCCCTTCTTAACTCATAACTGGGGAAGTGGAGAAAAAAAAAAATGAATTCATGCCTTTCCAAAAAGTATTTGGTAAAAAATGAAGGCAAAAATTTGGCCAGAATCTGGACTCAGAAAAAAAAATTTCTTTTTCCAAGTCGCGGTTACATTCTCCACATATCTATTCAATTTATCATTTCATATTCTGTGTTGTCCTCTATAAGTTAAATAAGTACTTATTAAATACAGTAAACTTTCATTAGACAACTGTTAATCCCATAACATGAAAACTGAAAATCTAGATATTTGTTTATATATATATATATATATATATATATATATATATAAAGAGTGAACATTCAAGTCAACACTCAGGGGCAACAGACTGTTTTATGCTAAGCACAATCATCAGGCCTGAATCAGTCTGTCACTCCTGAATGTTGAATTCAATGTTCACTCTGTTATATTTACATACACTATCTCTAATATTGAGCATTTTATCCTATAAATATAACACACCTTAAAACTATATATATATATATATATATATATAAGCATTTACTCACCGCTAAAAAGGTCATTTACTTAAATAAACACTTATTTAAGTGTTTACACTTTAAATTATTTTATATTATACAGTTTAACAAATATCAAACAAAAATTATAACGTAAAAAAAAATATTCAAGTTTTTGTAATGGAGATAACTCAGCAAATAAAGATTTATAAAGAGCTCGCTATTTTTATTTCATATCTAACATGACGTTCATTTCTTAGTTTTTGTTTTATGCTTATCATCCAGTTCACACTTCTCCCCAGCCTTTAGAACAGGAACAGAGGTTTATTTCTTGTTTCATTTTTAGAATTGGGTTTCCAGTTTTTTCTAAAATCTTCTTCAACTCTATACTTCTAATATCTCCACCTGAACTCTGAAATTTTATTTATTATTTATTTTAATTTATTTTATTTAATTATTTTATACTTTCATCAGTATTCTCACACTTCTTACCCACTTCCTGACACCTTCTATAACCTGTTACCCTTTCTCATAACTTTCCTCCTATATGACCCCCCTGCAAAACAGTGGCAGTAAAATGCCTTGCTTGGGGTGATATGATTATAAAAAAAAATATAGGAGTAGATTAACACTCTTCTCTAGTCTTTTGAGCAGTAGTGGTTTATCCATGTTTAGGATTGAGTTTTTGAAGTCTTCTCAATCTTTCACTCTCTAGTGTCTTAGTGGCATTATTGACTTGCTTGGGATGAATTGTTGATAAGAAAGAAAAAAAAATTCATGTCAATCTGATAGCTCAACTCCTGTCCTGAATATTTGTTGTAGGGATATAACTCTTGATTTTAGTTAATAAAATTGTATTCTTGGAATATTTATGTACATTATTGATATAACATTTTTTAAGTTTTAGAAATGCAACCAGCACCCAAATAAGAAAGAGCCATTGACTACGAAAGTTAGGTTTAGTTGTGGTCTTAAGCCGTTTAAAGTTTCAATCTCAGCACAACTACTTACGGCTGCCATGCTCTTTTTTGTTTCACTAGCAGCACGGGCCATGATATCTTTCCTTCGTTGTAAAGGCTGCAAAAAGAACATGCAAGGAATAAAGGAAGGCGTGCATGCAGATAACAACCGTTTTCGTTTTCTTTTACAACACAGGTGCCAAGACACAAAAAGAAAAAGAAATATACAGAGCAGAGAAAGACACATGCTTCAAGAAAGAAAGGAGATAAAAACAAGTAACCATGTTTTATAATATACAATACATTCCGTTAAGCTACATGTGAAACTTCATGCAAAAAAAAAAAAAAAAAAAAAAAAAAACATAACCATATAACATTGGCACCATCATTACAAGAAGACGGTGGAGATGGATTGACCATGTGCTCTAGAAAGATCCACAATCAATCACAAGAACAGCACTGCACTGGATCCCAGATGGCAAAAGAAAGAGAAGACCAAGAACAACATGGAGAAGTACAGTGGAGAATGAGATGAAAGCCATGCAATACTCTTGGGGTTCATTGACTAGTCTGGCCCAAGATAGGCAGAGGTGGAGAAGACGACATGAAGAAGTACAGTGGAGAATGAGATGAAAGCCATGCAGTACTCTTGGGGTTCATTGACTAGTCTGGCCCAAGATAGGCAGAGGTGGAGAAGCTTTGTTGCTGCCCTACACACTATTGGGTGTAACGGATATGAACAAAAATGGAAGTCATGTATAATCCTGCTTCACGGATAATGCAAATCCTGAATTTTTTGGTGAAAAACCTGATTTTCTCATACAGTGTGTGTATAATGTCACACCAGCTTCTGAGTAATACCAGTAGATTGACTGTAGTCAAATACTGCAGTAGAGAGAATCATTCTGGACATATTTTATAAAAAATAAAAGGTCTTCATTCTTTTTTGTACAAAGCTACACCAAAAGATAGCCAAAGCTACTGTTAAAATGTAGGCCTACAGGTAGGTTATGGTCACTGAAAATGCATTAATTTAACCCCTTCGTATGTATAGTGCACCAGGTGACTGAAAAATATGCATGATTTTTTAACATCTTCAAAAAAAATTATCTGTGTGACCATCTCCTCCCCCGGCTATTTTTGCATTAAAAAAAAAAAAAAAGAATAAACAAGGTACTATGGGTAAATTGTCAGTTTTATATTTTGTCAACTGCACAGTATAGTAGGGTCAGTTGGGCACCATCTGTGAGAAAAAGAGCACCATGATGCAATTCACTCTACCAGAAATTTGGAAATGGCATGTTGTACTACTTGACATTCCCACCAAAAATCACAATACATTTCAGTGTGTTTGGGTGTCAATCTCAAGACTATGCAGGGGATTTGGAAAAAGTTGGATGATATATCCAGTCAACATCATGATGTTTGGAGTGATCACTAGTGATGGCAACATTATGCCTTCATTCATCTTTCCCCACAGAGCCTCAGACTCAACATGAAGAACGATATCAAGTGCTTTGAGGAGGTAGTGCAGCCTTGGGTCAAGAGGGTGGCTGCAGGAAGACCCTATGTCTGGAAACAGGACTCTTTAGTATCTCAAGATATTTTTGGTAAATATATCTGTTAAAATGAGATGTCAGTGTTATTTTCATTTTTGCAGAATTCATACGACAATTTATCCATCGCATTTTGCACGATACATTCTTTTAACCTACATGAGAAAAATGCTGTTTCAGAATTTAGTGTACATCAGGCAATTGTGAACAAATTATAAAGAAAAACTATATATATATATATATATATATATATATTATAAAGGAAAACTCAACACATCATTTAGATGTGTTATAAATTATAATTAATTTCTAGCTTATTGCATATAGTCGTTCCATTCAATATGAAAATTCTGGTAAAAAGTTTTGTACCAAATGGAACAAATATTGTGTGATCTGATGAAATGAGCTAATTTAGCTCATTAAAATGAATTATAATTTATAACCAATTTAAATGACGTGTTGAGTTTTCCTTTATAAATATCATATTGCTCTGGATAACATCCATTGAGCTCGCTAATTTTATATAAAGTTGATCTTGTTGGATTATCCTTGCCGTTTATGGACTGGACATACATACATACATACATACATACATACATATATATATATATATATATATTATAATAATGTTAGAACATATGCAAACTAGTTTGCATAATTAGTGATAAATATTCATTGCTCTATTTTTATATTGAGCACTGTCTTAATTTAATGTTTTGAATGTTACAATTTCTTTGTTTTTATTCATTTGGAGATATCTATATATATATATATATATATTTAACAAGGAGCATCAGGTAACTGAGAACAAATAAAAACAAATCATGCAAAAAGAAAAAATAATATTTAAACATACAGGCAGAAAAACTTATTCTATAAAAGAGTCCTCATCCTTGTGGCAAACTTGGAAGTTCTCATTCATTTTGGTCATCATGCTTATGATAGGGAGACCTTAGGATTGCTGGGTTGTGGGTTGGTATATCCTTCAATGATGTCCTAGACATAACAGTCCATTGATTTCATATCAGGACAGCTTGGAGGTGACATTAAGAAAATTCTTAGCCAGTCACACAGGAGTCAATAGGGTCTTGTCCCACGCACACTGATCCAGAGCTTCACTACCAAGTCCAGCACTTTGATATTGGCAGTGGCACCAACTTTTATTCATTCACTAAAATCATGGTTGATTGTCCTGGATCTGCTGAAGTCTTATAGGTACCTAGAAACATTAATGGGTACGTCCCAATCCTCATAAATACGTTGGACACTATAGTGAGGAGGGGGGGTTATATTGCTGAGATGGTATTGTATTTTGTTGATGTTATAAAGATTACTATTTCATTTCCCAACCTCCGTTTTGGTTATTTCCTTTTTAGGTTACAGCAAGAATAATTTCAGCTGTCCTTATGCCATCTGAGATTTGGAATTTTTTTTTTTTTTGACAGCTATGGAGGAAAGGAACTAACCAGAGGCCTCATTTCTAAATTTGATTACAGAAAAGACTTCCATATTAATGCTCTCAATACAAAAGAACTATCGCCCGGTTCACACTCCATGTTTATTGAACAGGTGAAGAGGCTCATCCCTTGTTCCCTGTTTAGGATGTGGTTTCCGGCTTTCTCTTTTCCAATCTTTTCACTCTTATGTAGCCCCCTGCGAACCAGTGGCATTACCGCCTTGCTCGGGGTGATATGATTAAAAAAAAAAAAAAAAAAATCTGGTGCATACTGTGTAACATTACAAAGGTCATCTTTCATTTATGACCTACAAAAATGTACGTTCTCAAATACCTGGCATATAAAAGAATATATATGTGAAAAGTGTATGTATATAATTATATATATATGTATTATATATGCAATTTGTTCAGTCAGTCAGTTAAGTGCCATGCGCGATACACGCTTGGGCGATCATGTCTCGAAAGAGACATGACTGACTGGGCAGAAGATTATCCCACAGTAGGTTGCCATTGCTTTCTGCGGTAGACTGGTTGCCGACCAAGGCTATAGAACCCAATCTGTCCTATTATTTAACCCATAACTGGAGGGAAGAGACGGATTAATACCTTTCCCAAGGGTATTTGCGCGTAAGTGAATGCAAGGAATTCAACTTGAATTCGAACTCAGTTCTCCGATTTCTCGTTCCGAGCCGATATCCACTGCGCCACAACGCACATGCAATTTGTTATATATATTATATTGTTTACATATTATATATGCGTGGTACTTATTTAAAAGCGCTCAATATCAGTGATAGAGCAGACATATTCATATAGATAGGTGTGAGTTTGTAACCCTGGGTTTCACGCTTTTGCGATCATGAGACAAATTTTTTTTCACTCTACTTTTTTTCTGATTGAATTTTGTATTGAGCACTTATTTTATTCTTTTGAAAGCGGTTGTTTACTGCTTTCCTCTGTATTATTGTTATATATATATATATATATATAAAATCTAATCTAAACTTATTTATAAATGGAACTTTGAGTGTGTGTGTGCGTGTGTGTGTGTGTGTGTGTCCGTTACCTATAGACTCCGAAACAGCTGAACCAATTTTCTCGAAAATTTACACAGTTGTACTATAAGCATCTGTGAGTGTTCTTAGCAAGGTTTTGTGTCGAGGTACCCCCGATAAATATTGAAAATCGATAATCAAAAAAATCGAATTATAGAAGGAGTGGTCTGATTTTAATCAAATTTGATACACTCATAGACAAAGACATAAGAAATGATATTCAGAAGTTTCCAGGTTGCAGTTCTTAATGCAGAAAATCAATAATAAATATATATATATATATATATATATATATATATATATATATAAAAGGCAAGATGTTTGTGTGTGCGTGTGTTTATCTGCCTGTATGTATTTTTTCAGCCCTTTTATTTTAGTTTTTGCTTCGGGTTTGGCTCTAAGTACGTATAATTGTAGTTCTTAGTCTCAGCCATGATACCATTTACTCAGAGGACTTATTGAGCCTTTAAAATTCAGTTTACGATGAAAAAACTTATTTGATATCGATACCAGGAAATCAAAATTTGACTTACATCCATTCATTTTTCTTTCAGTCTACGGTTTTGCTTTGACTGGAAACAACTATTGCTTTTTAGTTTTTCGTGTCAACGTCCAAAGATTCTGAGCTCCAGGACGATGGATTAGTTTTAAAGCTTTCATTACACCCGAGCAATGCCAGGCTATACTGCTAGTGTGTGTGTGTGTATATTTTTAATTTATTTGTTTAGACATTTTTTATGGATACTTGTATAGAACACATAATTTCCAAACAAGATTTCTCAATTATTCAAGCCGGTAGATATAAATAGATATACTGTTTAATTATAAAAAGGAAAGTATCTTCTCAAATATGAGTATCTATTTAAATATAATGTCAAAATAAATAAATTAAAAATATGCCAGAGTTAATCCATTTCATAAAACTTTGTAAATATCTGTGTGTAAATTTTTTTTTATATATCAGTACAACTTTAAGAAATTCTATGACAAAGTGTGAAAAATTCTTCCATGTGACACATTTCACCCTTTAGGACTTCATCAGACTAAAGTGAAGTTTATATTGATGTGATTACACATTCAAATAAAGAAGAGAGAATACTTATATTTTAAATTAAAATTTAAACGTATTTTGGGTATAGACTTGAGCCATTTACATTTGTCTTTTTTTATGTTTCTGTTTTTTAGTAAATCTACCAAGAAAAGGTGAAATGTTGTAAAAATCTGGGCATAAATTTATTAAACAGCAGCAGCAAAATGCAAATTTTGCACTTAGCCAGATAACCAGCAAGAGTAGCAGGAGAACCTAGAACAAAGGACGTTTTAAACCCTCAGTTTTGTTGGGTTCTCCCCCCCATTGGCTACTGGGTGTGAATAGACACTTGTCCACCATTACCTTCTTCCTTTCAATGCCTGAAAATTACTAAATATTCTTGCCATAAAGTGTTGGGGCGCTCTCCACCTTTGTTCTACTAATGGACTATTCCAATCACCTAGGGAGAGAACGATCAAGTAACCAGTCTCGATAACAAGTCAGTCGAGTATTTCCGGTAGTGAACCAGAAGTGTGCTATTCTCAGACTCTACGTCTTACGACGATACGTGCTACTAAACCCTTGTTCCTGTACACTACTAATCCTCTGTTGTAAATACTATTTTCCGGTAATATATTCCATTTACTATATTTCCGTTGTTTGTAATTATTTTACTCAACCATTTCTGTTACGTCACAATGTAACATAAAGAAAGGCAAAAGTGCACTTTAACGTGCTGTTAGAAAGCTTGTCTTGCTTGATCCATTATAACTGAATAGTGAGTACTTCTGCCACATCTAAGCTACACTTAGTAAATCACCAAGGGAATTTAATGTAATGTAATGGTTAACAAGTTTGTCTCACTAGATCAATTGTGACTGAGTAGTGAGTTCAATCCTCACTGAGTGGCCCATACTTTTGACTATGCTACATCAAAGCTATGCTAAGAAAATTACCATAGGGCCAAAGATTAAGTAAATATTTTTTTTATTTTGTAATTTTTTTTTTAAATTTGTTAAATATTTATATTAATAGAAAACTTTCAATGATATATATATATATATATATATCTCATTTTAATTTAATAGCTGGCCACTTGAATTCAAGGATACCCATCTACCAAGGCAGCTAGCTAATCCCCACTGCAGATGTCTGCTCAGGCACACTTGCATTTGTTCAACACCCACAGAGCCTACCTGTGGTCCATACTGCAACTATGCTGGGCAGATCTTAGTTACAGTTTCTAGGAAAGAATGCGTTATTTAGCATGAACAGTCTGAACAAGGCCAGAACGCTCAAACCCTCAGTTAGGATGACATGTAACTTCGAGCTAGCATAACCATTGATGGCCCCTAAAAGGGAGCCATCTACCCAGTTTCACTCACAAGGCTTGGGTCAAACTGTGGGATAGTTTTCAGGCACTTTTCAAAGATGCCACACACTGGGATCACCTCCTCTAGGCCGATAATATCAAGAAGTCATCTTTCTGACAAATTGACCATGGTGAGATTTGAACCCAGGCTTCATGGTCAGAAAGTGAATGTTCTAACCACTCAGTCAGCTGCTTATATATATATATATATGTGAATTAATAAATATACATATGAGGGTACACACATGTATAAAAATGTTGTTCAGGCGGTTTTTTTTTTAATCGTTTCACCCCAAGCAAGGCGCTACTGCCACTGATGTGCAGGGGGCTACATAAGAGCAAAAGTTTAGACAAGAGGAGAGTGACAAGAAAGATGGACCAGTTACAGGGGGTGTCAGAGAAAGGGCAAGATAAGAATGGGAACACAGATGTGAAGGCAGTTACGAAGGTAGCGAGAAAGGAAAAGAACAAGATATACAGAGTAATGTAGAAAGAACTGGAGTCAAGTGGATAAGAGATGGATATTGACATTGCATTTAAATTCGTGGAAGTTGTAGCCATCAGGAAAGCAAGTATATGGAAGGGAATTCTACAGGCAGGAAGCTGCTGTAGTAGAATTGTTGGTTGCATTTGGTTGATCGAACTGTAAATGGGTGGGACCTTGTTGCCAGTCTGATTGCACAAGTAAGTGTTAATAAAACAGTACTCAGTCAGTCAGTTTAGGTGCCATACGTGATACACGCTTGGGCGATCATGTCTCGAAAGAGACATGACTGACTGGGCAGAAGATTATCCCACAGTAGGTTGCCATTGCTTTCTGCGGTAGACTGGTTGCCAACCAAGGCTATAGAACCCAATCTGTCCTGCTATTTAACCCATAACTAGAAGGAAGAGACGGATTAATACCTTTCCCAAGGGTATTTGCACATAAGTGAATACAGCAAGTAATTTTCTAAACATATGCTGTTAAATATAAGAGACAATGAATGTCTATTATGTTTAATCATGAGCCGTTCTAAACGTCGTATTTTTGCTTTAATTTCAGTTGAAAATAAAGACAAAAATTCTCCAACATTTGGATAATTATTTATTGATTTTCTTCTAAGCTTTCGGCTCACATGAGCCATCTTCAGAGAGGTTGTTTAGACTGAAATAAAATCCACCATCACCGACGATTTTATTTTGTGTTGACATAAAACTCCACTTGGCAACAGCAATAGTTACCAAAAATAATAAATGCATTTCTTAAATTTGCGATGTGGTTTTATGACATCACACCACGTGATAGCGCAAAATGACAACAAAACCATGTAGTCAAATGCAATGTAATATGTTATTTCCGGTTTTAAAGTTGATTTTATTGAGTGTTGGTTGTTTAGATTTGATGTACATGGCCTCCAATATCTGCAGGTTCCTCTTACTGTGTGTATGAGTAAGGATCACCATATTGTTGACCAAAATCTGTCTGATATTACCTACATGTTTATGTTTTTCAGAGAAATGTTGTTTAATAGTACTCTGATCAGAAAGATGACATGTAAGTCTACGGGAGTGCATGGTTGTAGTAAAACCAATATATGTACTAGGTTTTTTATTAGTATCAGAGACGCAATCTCTGAATGGGCATGTAAATTGGTACACTACATTGGTTTTTTGTAGAGAATTTAGTTTAGTGCTTGTTGGGTTATTATAGACTATGCAGTCAATTGTCAAACTTTTTATAATATATAATGAGTTTAATTTGATTATTACTTTCCACTGGTTTAACATTTCTACGTATTATGTTTTTGAGAGTTTTTTTTATCTTGTTTATAATTATTATGTATTTGGTTGCAATAGTATAAGTTAATAGTGTTATGTTTATTTTGATGTAAACCATTATTATTAATATTATCATTATTGTTAGAGCTATTGTTAATTTTGTCGAGATACATTTTAATTTGTTGATCAATAACGGAGTTAGGAAATCCATTATTGACTAGTGTTTGCTTAATGTTGTGTAATTCTTTATAAAATATAGATTTGGAAGAAGATATCATTTGTGTGCGTTGAAGTAAGTTTTTTATAACAGCTAACTTATATCGTTGGGGACATTCACTATTATAATTAAGAAGACAAATTTATGCTAGTTGGTTTCCTACATAGACAAGTAGTAAATTTATGTGTGCTAGAACCAATGAATACATCAAGGAATGGGATTTTGTTATTAATATTAAGGTCTAATGTAAATTTGAGGACAGAGTGACTTTCAAATTTGTTTTTAAGATATTTAATTTGATCGATATTCTTAGCTAAAACAAAGATGTCATCTATGTATAGAGGGTTTAAATAAACAAACTTTTTTGTTGTTGTTTTACAGTTTTCATGCTTTTTATAAATCCACCAACTACCCATTTTCAGTCAGTTAAGTCCCATATGTGATACACGCTTTGGGCATCATGTCTCGAAAGAGACATGACTGACTGGGCAGAAGATTATCCCGCAGTAGGTTGCCATTGCTTTCTGCGGTAGACTGGTTGCCAGCCATGACTATAGAACCCAATCTATCCTGCTATTTAACTCATAGCTAGAGTGAGAAGAGATGGATTATATCATTATATTAATTAGTAATTAGTGGGGGATCAATTTATTACTTTATAATAACAGAAAAACAATCCCCCGCTTTATACCCAGTAGAAGAGTTGCTTTCAACCATTATGTTCAGTCAATTAAGTGCCATACATGAAACATGCTTTGGGTGATCATGTCTTGAAAGAGACATAATTGACTGAACAGAAGATTATCTCACAGTAGGTTGCCATTGCTTTCTGCGGTAGACTGGTTGCTAGCCAAGACTACAGAACTCAGTGTGTCCTATTATTTCCCCCATAAGTGGAGGGAAGAGACAGATTAATACCTTTCCCAGGGGTATTTGTGCGAAAGTGAATGCAAGGAGTTCAACTGGAATTCAAACTCAGCTCCCTGATTTCTCATTCTGAGCTGATATCTACTGCACCACAACGCACATCCAAAGCAAGGTTAGAGTACTATTTTTTATTTATCAAGATTAAAATTTGAATTTACAAAAATTACATGCAGATAAAAAAATTTTAAATTTAAATTTTAAGAAAGTTATTAAATGCAGGGTGTTGAATTCAAAGGGGTGTAATTCGTAATTTTCAAATTTCAAACATACGCACCATAGTGGGGGCGCTAGAGGGTGTCGTCAGTGATCATTAATCATTCATAGTAATATTTGCAGTGGGGAGGGAAAGAAAAAAGGGGGAAGTAAGGGACAAAAGGAAAGAGACAAACGTGTGTGTGTGTGTGTGTATATATATATATATATATATATATATATCCAAATAAATAAACTTTTTTTTGTTGTTGTTTTACAGTTTTCATGCTTTTTATAAATCCATCAACTACCCATTGTACACTTGTTAAAAATTGTTCTTCTACAAAGATGGCTGGAAAGCTGGTTAGCCTGCATGTCTTTTAGTCTACCAACTGATGTGTCTTCCTACATCTATATCTTGGTCAGGCTATGAATTTTACAGCCAACCCTTGCAAAACAATGCGAGATAATTCATAACAAAAAGTGATAAACACAAAACAAATAAAAAGAAACTAAATAAAATTGCCTAAACACATTAAAAAAAAAATTAAAATAAAAAATAAAAAACTGAAAAGATTAAAATTCCAGCATTCCATATCAATTGTGTGCATGTGTAGTCACATCAATATCCACATCAATGTAAATATCACTTAAGTCAGCTGAAGTCCTAAAAAACAAAATATGACACAAATCCATTTTTATATATATATATATATATACACACACACACAAACATACATTTGTGCTTTGTTAAAAACGACAAGGAAGATTTTATTAATTTTTTCATTTAATTTTTCCAATACTCTTGTGTTGTATCGTCAACTGGTAAAACAATACACAGATGTTGAGATTATACCTTTATTTGGTAGAGCCATGTCACAACATCGTTTCCTTTTTGCTGGAGATAAAGAATGTAAAAATAATGGAAACAAACCTTTGAAAGTGACAGCTTTTAAAAAAAACACTCCTTTTCATAAACACAAAATAAATTGTGTTACAGTCACAATACAAAGATAAAATAACATCAGAAAAATAACATTCTTGAGAATGGCCAGTGAAGTGGCTGAAAGCACTTGGAAAGTTAATAATTATAAAACTTTTTTACATTCCTTAAATCCAGTTAAAATAAAACACATAATACAAGAAAAATTTAATTAAAAATTGAATCTTCCTTACCAGCAGTTTTTAACAAAAGATTTAAAAGAAAGATTGCTGTATGTGTGTGTGTGTGAATTTTGCCTGATGATAAAATATATTCTTCTGATTTCATAAACAATAATTAAAACATTGACACTACTTATTTACATGATTTTATTTTCTAAACTCGCTATACTCAAATTTTACTAAATTTTTAAGCAATTTCACTGTTGATATCAGTGTGGATTTCTTTTCTATTTATTACATACCCTGCCAAATTTAAGCAACTTTAATGCTAATTCTTGCACCAGAATTAAACAAGCCTAACTGGTCAGAATCCTAAGTTGCTTATTGAAAAAATGAATTAAAAAAAAAATATCACATAATGCTCTTAACATCTTAAAATAACTGATTGTTTGCTCTTCTAAAAGCATATAAAAATCAGTTTTCTAAGAGATTTCTTTTTCTTTTTGCAATATTTGAACACTGAATATTATTTGCATCTTTATATCAAGATCCTATGGTGGTTAGCATTGGAAATCTATTACTTTTAAGCAATTATTATCTATCATTTTAATATTTTTATATAATAAATTTCTTTAAAATGTATGGCAGAAAATGTTTTAATTAAAAAGCATTTTCTTCACAAAATTTTAATAGATTTAAAAAAAAAAAAAAAAAGCTTATGCATGCAACTAGACATGTTTGACTAAAACAAAAAAAAGCCAAATTTTAACAACATTCATGTGCTCTATAAACTCTATAATTCAAATAGTGATGGTCTACAATCACAGATCTTCAAAATATCCTATAAACCTTTTAATAGGTAAAATGGAGGAACATTGAAAGCACAAAGCAAAGTTGATATACATGCAAATTATTCATGTTTATAATTATAGAAAAATGAGACACTGATGCCATATTGATAATACAGCATAGAAAAAATGTAATGGCTGGCAACTTGTATCCAAGTATGTCTGTCTGCTAAGGTGTCTAACTAACCCACATTGCAGATATCTGCTCAGGAGCAATTGTGTTTCTTTACACTACAACTGAGCAGACCTTATTTACAATTTCGGGGGGGGGGGGGCACATAATCTGGTGTGATCAACCATTTTGAGCAATATCTGCAGACTCAAACCCTCAATTGGTAAGATAAACATCAATGGTTCTAAAACAGTTACATCTACCCAATTTCTCTCTCAAGGCTTGGATCAACCTCAGACATAGTTTACAAGTACTTCCCAATGTTTTGTGCATGCTGGGATCATCTTCCCAAGCTAATAATATCAAGAAATTACTTCCCTGATAAATTGACTATAGGGAGATTTGAACGATGATCTCATAATCAGAATGCTAAAATTTTTGTTTACACAATGTTAGCTTAATACAAAGCTAAGGAGCCACTCAAGGCAGAGGATTAAAGAGCCATTAATGAGGTTATACAGAAAAGATAACAATTAACTGTAGACTTGAAGCAGCCAAGATTGTTATGATTTGGAAAATATCTTGATGGAAGTCTATAACCACTTGGCTAAGTGTACACACTGAAAAAAAAAAAAAAAATAATCCAACATAAAGTGACAACATTGTGGGCCAGAAAACTATATGTGTGTGTTTTAAATGTGCAAATTAATTACCAAGCTAGTCTGGTATTTGTAGCAGAAAGATATTACAAAAGTCACAGTTCTTGCAAGAAGCATCTACCATATTCGATGCAAGCAGCAAAACAACCAATTTTTTAATTCTTTTTATAACCCTCCCAGCCTCTCAAAAACAGCTTATATATTCAAAGACAATGTTGATCAGTCGAATAGAAATTTTTATAAGCTGTCAGTCTCTCCATAAAAGAGGGCTAGAAACAAGGTCTACATATTTTGGGATTTCTTTTTCCTCCCCAGCCATTTTCAACAGAAAACATGCACAACATTTTGGTCATACAAAGTAAGCTACCATTTCTTTCCCTACAGAAATCAAAAATGTCACATTAAAAATGAGAATCACCCATCCTAATCTTAATTTCCTTTAATGTATGTAAAGATTTTTTTTTTAATGTGCAGATGATGTAATGGTTAAAAGATCAGAATGAAAAATCAGCAAGCCAAGTTCAAATTCTGGTCAAGATCACTTTCACACTGATCAGTCAGTCAGTTAAGTGTCATACAGGATACATGTCTGGGCAATCATGTCTCAAGAGAGACATGACTGACTGGGTAGAAGATTTCCCTATGGTAAGTTGCCATTACTTTTTGCAGTAGACTGGTTGCTAACCAAGGCTATAGAACCCAATATGTCCTGGTATTTAACCCATAACTGGAGGGAAGAGATGGATTACTACCTTCCCCAAGGGTATTTGCGTGTAAGCGAATGCAATGAATTCAACTGGAATTCGAACGCAGTTCTTCAGTCCCTCATCACCGATATCCATTGCATCACAATCCATCTATTCTCTCCTCGGCTAAAAGGGAAATGATAATAACTTCATTCCATACTGAAAATAAGAAATCACACTCACTTTCATTATGACTTTAAATTAAAACAACTCCAATGAAGATTTTTCTTTTTATTAACAATGTTTTTAACTCATAATTTGTCAATAAATATAGGTTGGGAGATATTTTTTTGCAGAACTTAAAGAACAAGAAACGGAAACAACAGCAAAAAAACTTCTAGTCCAGTCTAGTCGCTTACTTTCATAACTGACAATTGTCATGTTTTGTTTGATTTTATTTGATTCATCTCACAATTTTAGAAAACAGTTTTAGTGCAAAATAGTATTCACTTGCACAAAAGTACCCTTGGGAAAGGTATTAATCCGTCTCTTCCTTCCAGTTATGGGTTAAATAGCAGGACAGATTGGGTTCTATAGCCTTGGTCTACCGCAGAAAGCAATGGCAACCTACTGCGGGATAATCTTCTGCCCAGTCTGTCATGTCTCGAAAGAGACATGATCACCCAAAGCATATATCACATATGGCACTTAACTGACTGACTGAATATAATAGCTGGAAACATAATTTAAACTTCTACTGGGCATAAAGTGAGGGATCGGTTTTCTATTGTTATGAACTAATAAACTGATCCCCCACTAATTACTAGTTATTAATATAATACATCTCTTCTCCCTCTAGCTATGAGTCAAACAACAGGACAGATTGGGTTCTTTCGCCTTGGTCGGCAACCAGTCTACCACAGAAAGTAATGGCAACCTACTGCGGGATAATCTTCTGCCCAGTCAGTCATGTCTCTTTCGAGACATGATTGCCCAAGCGTGTATCACGTATGGCACTTAACTGACTGAATAGCTCTTTACAGATGATTACTTTGTCAGCCATATTTTAAAACGTGGGATCATCAGTGTTTCATTTTACTCCTTAATTTTGCATTAAAAAAAAAAAAAAAATAAATAAATAAATACACCCCCACTGAGCACAGCACATTTATGCACATGGAAGTAAATTTGTACATAAACCAATTGAAAGCATCAGGCACAGCAGAAGAGAATAGCAGATGAAACAATGGTGAAAAATGACTGGAAAAGGGAAGGGAGGTAACTCGGTGGAAAGATGTCCATGCTGAGCAAAGAATAGATGAATTGAATAGACAGATGTAAAATTTCACTGGACAAACCTTGAACCTGAGATGACGAAGATGAGGACGGAGGTGTTGATGATTATTATTGATGATGTTGTTGATTTGGTGAGAAGGAAGCTGGAATAAATATGGCCACAACATGCTTCAAGCGCTTATCAATAAGCAAATAAACAAAAGCTTAGTTCTCGTGCTGCTTCTTTTTACATACCAACATCAAAAATCTTGCACACTTAACAAATTTAAAACATAATTATATTACGAAAAGCTGCTTAAGAAAATAAAAAATGAAACAAAAAAGCTCTGAACAACATTCATATTATTTTTAACAAAAACTTAAATACAGACTGGCCAGTTTAAACCAGCCAAACATTTATTTTGTTTACAATCAAATCTAATGAGATGAACTAGCCGTAGAGAGGTACACGTTATTGAATCAGTCCAAGCAACATGGTGGATTTCCTTAAGTAGTGTGATACTTCAAAACTAACATTTTATTTTTAATTTTATTTTTCATTGATAGATCAAATTTTGCTCTCATTACAACAAGGCATGAACTTATAAATGATTAGGCCTTACATGGTATTTTTTATTCTTATAACAGGGGAAATGAATTTAAATGCCATGATGATTGTCTTTGACAATGGTTGGTTCAAAAGTGTCCTTATTTCGAGTATGGAGATTTCTTTGAAAGTAAAATAGTCATTAAAACATCACTTGAAAAGTTCAAACCATGTAAAAACAGAAATCAAATTTTAATGCATGTAATAAAACAAAAAATATTACTCAATTAACTTCAGTTTAATTTCAAATGATTGTTGGTTGGTGGTTGTTTTGTTTTTATGGCATATTAACCTTGGCGGGTCATTTATTGCCAACTAAATTTTTTTTTTTATTGCTGGTAATACCTTTTTCTTTCAACAATTTATTGTTGTTTTTATATAAGTTTTTGTGTCTAGAAATACTTTTTTCTTTTCAAGTATCAAGATTCATTGGGATTTGTTTTTAAGGGCAGGGTCCCCAAGTCCTACCCTGTTATTTAACCCATAACTGGAGGGAAGGGACGGATTAATACCTTTCCCAAGGGTACCAGTGCTTAAGTGAAGGCAGGGTATTCAACTGGAATTCGAACTTGGCTCACTGATTTCTCTTTCCGAGCCGATATCCACTGCACCACAACGCACATCCATCACTAAACGCTTACAGCACCTGGTATTTCAATGCGGTCACCCGTCTAAGTACTGACCAGGCTCAACGTGATCAAGCGAGAACAGGTGTATTCAACATGATATGTCCGTAAGCCAATTTCAAATGAAAACTAGAAAAGAAAACTGTTGAAGCCTTGTGATCCTGTCACTTCTGAGTCAACGCATCACAAAGAAAAGCTCAATAGCAGAAGGTTAATTGTTCTGTATTAGAACTCAATTTAATTTTACAATAACATTGCATTAAAATTTTCAAAATTATCTTTGCAAAACTTTCACTTTCTTCCTAACAAGCTATATAATCTAAACTGTTTTTTTATTTTATTTTATTTTTTTTTTTTAGATCAAGATAATTCTGGCAAAAAGTACCCAATGAAGATCTAACCGACTCTAAATGGTTTTTTTTGTTTTTTTTTTTATTCGTACACTTGCCAATAAAATTTACTATGACATTAAAACTTGAACAATATTAAACAAAAATGTGTTAATTTGCTATTCTAAACCAGTAGACATTAACTTCACTGCTGGAAAAAAAAATGTCTATTCAAACGTGTACCAAGTAAATGTAGCATTTATAGAGAGAAGAAATAATGCCACATTAAAAAGTTTAACTTCTTAAAATATTTGTTTTAATATTTGAAAAATTAAGTGTAATAAAAAATTGAAAGAATTAAAAAGTAAAAAACAAAAATGTCTACTCAAATATGTGTACCAAGTAAATATAACGTTTATAAAAGTAAGAAATAATACTAGATTAAAAAGTTCAATTACTTGAAATATTAAAAAAAATAAAAAAGTGAAAAATTAAAGTGAAATATTAAAAAATTAAAATGAAAAGATTAACTAAAATAAAAAATTAATCAAAAAATGATAATTTAAAAACTTAATGTAAGAAAAAAAATTAAAAAAAGTAAAAAAGAAAATTATCTACTCAAACATGTTGATCAAGTAAATGTAACATTTATACAAATAAGAAATAAAAGATTAAGAAGTTTATTAATAACGCAATATATTTAAAAAACAAAAAAGTTTTTTTTAATTAAAAAGTCAAAATTAAAAAATTTAAATTAAAAAAGAAATTCAAAAATGTTTATTAATTACTTAAAATATTAAAAAATGAAAAAGTAAAAGTAAAAAAATTTTAAAGTGAAAAAAAATTTAAAAGTAAAAAAAGAAAAAGAAAAAAGAAAAACTTTAAAAATTTGACAATAGCAAAGAAGTTAAGCTTAAAAGTGAAATTAAAACAAAACAAAAAAAATCAAAAAACAGAAATGTCTACTCAAATATATGTACCAAGTAAATATAACTTTTATAGAAATAAAAAAATAATGCTTGATTAAAAAGTTTATTAATTGCTTACAAAATTTCCTCATTCACATTTTGGGCACAAAAATACAATTAAATATCAGAACGAGTATTTCTTAAAAAGGATAAATGAGTCTTGCTTTAAATGTAATGGTTACCCATAGCCTAATGGTAAAAAGCACATTTGGTCTGAATTTGACTCCCCATATTATAAAGGAAATACTGATTTGATATTCCTGTTGGAATGTATGTTGTTTCTTAAGACTTTCAATCTCTAGGCTGGTAGATACTAAATTCAACATTCACACACACACACACACACACACACAAAAAAAAAAAAAAAAAGGGGAAAAGGAACAGTGATATTTACACAAGCATGTGTACCCAATGCAAATATAAGGTTAACAGGTAACATAAAATAATGTCACATTAAAAAAGCATTAATTGCTTAAAAAATTATTTCAGAGATAAAGATAAAGAGAACAGATAGGGTCTTTGAAAGGCCCAAGCAGAAATATGCATGGCTTTCAAATACGTATAAATATTTAGCGGTTACAGGTGTGATTTAGTGATAATAACAGAAGTTCAATATTCCACCCAATGTTCCTGCTTAGTGAAGCTAGTTAACACATACTAACTTAAAGAACAGATTATAAATCAACCCATAATGTGTGGAAGAAGAGGCAGATTTATAGCTTTCCCAAGGGTATTTGATGTGAAACCAACCAATAGGCTAGTTATGATTGAACTCAATAACCCTTCATTTGAACTCGATACTAATAACTGTCACTCAGATGTGAACCCAACAGGTGAACTTGACACAGTGCCATTCCTCCTACGCACTCATTATAGAGCCTCCAACGCATCTGATGAAAGCCTCCAATGCACATTATAAAACCCACAGCCGAATCCATTGTGGCAAATTGGGGGATTCCTGTTGGCACATTGGGACAAGACTCGTATGTTACCTCCCCTCTCCAGCCAAAGTGCTCCCGATTGGCACTTCTGAGCATGGGGGTCATGCATCATGCTCAAGACATGCATATTTACATCTAAGTGAATATAAAAAATCCAACCAAGCTCTTCAAGTTCCAATTCTGACCTGTTAAAAATCACATCACTTGCATGTCCAAATTTACAGCATTTGATATTCCTAACTAGGTCTCACCCCTTTTACTGTGAAACAAATAAAATGTAAACGCAAATTCTACTTTTCTCGCACTTCCCACCTGTGGAATTCCCTTTCGTTTACTTGCTTCCCCGACAACTACAATCTCCAAGCATTTAAATGTAAAGTCAATAGTCATCTCCTATCTCACATCCTCTCTCTTATGCTCCTTTCTCCGTCCACTCTACTCTCATCAGTATTCTCATCCTTCTCTTACCCATTTCTTGACACCCCCTATAACCTGTCACTCTTTCTCATAACTTTCCTCCTATGTTTACTGCCACTGCAAATAAACTGCCTTGCTTGGGGTGATATGATTATAAAAAGAACGTGGCCACCCATCTAGGTGCTGACCAAGTTAGATGATTGCTTAACTTTGGTAATTATATGAGACTCAATGTTTCAATGCAATATGGTCATAAGCAGAATGAGGTGTGTGATATGAATGTAAGAGGAGGTGATAAAAAGTGAACATTATGTGTATAAAGAGGATAAATAATGCTTGACTCTTATAATTCAATTCTATACTTGCTAAATATACCATACTTACAAGGAAAATCCTTTCTTTTTTTGTCCCCAGATAATTGATTTGTATTGTATTAAAATTATGATTTAAAGTCTGAATATATTTTCAACTTACCTTGGATATTTTACTTGCATCATTTTTTTTTTAATCTAAAAGAGCTCCAGATTTATAAATTCTGATACATATAAATTAATTCAATGAATACAGCACCAGAGGCAGCATAGTAACTGGTAAAAAGCTACGAGTAACACACATTTTGACAAACCTTTTTGATTACATACAAAAATCAATCTCCACAAATTTACTCCTCAGCATAAAAGCAATCAATCAATATATACAGGGAAATATTGTGAATCAACAAAGCAATTCTCCTCGAGATCTCAAAGCCAGAAATAGGGAATCAGACTACTTCACTGAAGCATAGAGAATAGATTAAAATACAACCATTCATACAACAACGTCAATGGGTAGAATGGACTTAACAGAGATGTGGAAAATACAATTATTTTAAATTCCCATCTAAAAATTATCAAAAAACATTACTAGAACTGTAAAAGTCACTAAGCAAAAGATATCATTCATTATGTAACTTAACTAAGTATGGCAAAAGGACAAAAAAATTGGGAATTGAGACAGAAAGGTTGTGTTGTATTGGTTTTCTGAAAGAAAACATTTCTATTAGCTGTGCATATCTGTTTTCTTTGTTAAGTTATATTCCTATTCACTAAGCAAAGATAAATATGGCCCAAAGCCAACAGGGAACAAAAAGAATAATAGTATAATTATTCGATTACAAGTGTCCCCTTGCTGTTAAAAATGACTGCAAAATATTTGACAGGATTATTATTATATATATATATATATGATTGTTTAATACTTAGTTTTCGATCATAATTACTTAGTTTTTAGTCATAATAAAACAATGCAAGTTATTGCAAATCGCCTGAAGACACCACATGGTAGAAACCTAGGTTGCATAATAACTTGTTTACAAATGAATATATATATATATATATATATATATATATATATGTATGTATACACACGCATATATACAATGGCCTTTATTATAATAGAGAGGATAATTGTGCTTGTCTCTCTCTTTGTTAGCTAACATGTCCTTTATACCCTGCCAATACCTCATAAATAATGAACTATTCCATTTTGATTGCATGAAAAGAAGAGAAATGATACCATTTCGTTTCAGTGTGAAAATAAAAGGGAAGACAGAAGTGAAGAGAATCAGATCCAGCTGATAAGAACAGATACTACACTTTGATTTTAGCCAAAAGAACAAGAAGCTATGGAAACTACAATAAAGGTGCGATTTTTCAGATGCACAGTAATGAACGGCAGAAACAGAGAAGGTGTAGCATTGCAACTCAGACCAATCACCAAGTTCGTTCTCATGCAGGTTCTTCCAGCCAAGCGTTTGCAGCTTATAAAATGATTCTTTGGACACATTGTCATCCACAAAATAAAATCATGAGATGATCTGGTTGTAACCTTCTGCTGTAGACAACAGAAGTGAGGTGGGAGTAGAGGAGACGACAAATTGTTTGATAGGCGTGTTTTCCTTTCTGCATCACCCCTGTTTTTCCACTGTTTTGGCCTGCTAGTCATCTACTGTCTTATAGAGAACAGCATTCTTTGTCTTGCCAACTTTAAAAAAAATTATCAACAACCCAGGTTCTTTCCACTTCTCGTTCCACTCAGTGGCCTCCTTGTCAGGGTTGTTTGACACAAGGTCCTTGAGAAGTCCACTTCACTTAAGTGATAATCAACATGACAATAACTGTCTGAAACAATTTTTGTAACATTTTTTCGGATATTACCATTTAACAAGATCTTGGCTGACACTGATATCGCTACAAAAATCCGTTACCATAAATAAAATAACATTGTCAGCAGAATTATATTTAAACGAGCATACACCTGCTGCCAAAAATCACAGGTAAAATATTTGAGAGAATTATTAGCCCTTTCCTCACAGGTTATCCCACCTGAGTATGACAAGAGGGAATATATATATATATATATATATATATATATATATATATTTATTTACCGACTGTTTTGTACTGGAATATATAAATTTACTGACTGTTTTGTACTGGTGTGTGTGTGTGTGTGTGTGTGTGTATATATATATATATACACACACACACACACACACACACACACACACAAGTACAAAACAGTCGGTAAATTTTTGTTTTGTTCCCCGAAGGCCTTTACCCGTTCAAATCTTTCCAAAACATCCCTATTTCTGTGCAAATGTATATGCTGAAATCAAATCGGTAATTGTTTATTGAAGAAACCTACCTTTTTTTGATGGTATCGACCAGAAATACATCGGACTAGATCTCACCCCTTACCACTGTTTTCATATCTCATTTGCCGCTGAATGACTTGAGGCGTAGGATACTTATTTTGGCCTATTTACTCCCTTTGAGAAATTACTCCGCAATTTGTTTGGTTTCGGAACTCATTTTCCACATAGTACTTGCAAAAAGGAAGTACAAAAACCGAACAATCGGAAAACTACGCATGAGGTCAGTCTGCAGTGAATAACATTTTCAAACTGTGGTTAGGGGGTGAGATCAACAGCGACAAGAAGTTCCATATTTTTCTGCTCGATAACATGAAAAAAAAGGTAGGTTTCTTCAATAAACAATTGTCGATTTGAGTTCAGCATGTACATTTGCATGGAATTAAGGATATTTTAGAAAATTCTGACAGCGTAAAGGCCTTTGGGGAACAAAACAAAAGTTTACCAAACAGTCTTTATTAAAATAGAGAGGATGATTATTAAAAGAAAAGTTTGTAAGACGGGGATTTGGCAAGTATTATCAATAATAATAATTATAGCAATAAATTCCCTGATGCTATACTAAGCTTAGTTCTCTTGGATTCTGATTTTAAATAATCAGGTTTTAACATGTATATGTTCTGTCTTGGTGAATTAAAATGGGCTACAGTATGTATCCCATTTAGTATTGCAAATTTGTCAGCTGTCTGATCCTAACCAGGGCTGATGCATGGAGCATCTCTGTTCAGAAGTAAGAAGAATAGGGCAGATGGTTTGTTTTTTTTTGTTTTTTTTTAATTTGAAGGATAAGGCAACTAAGGAAACTTGGGAGAAACATTGAGATACTTGGGAACACCTGCAATCAGATACTGCTGTCTTTAACTGAGTCCTACTTGCAATGTTATACCTGATTTTCACCAAAACTTATCACCACGTCGCATACACTTGGCTGTGGTGCATGTGTTTGGTATACTTTTAGCAGCCTGGATTTCATAATGAGTATATTAGGGTTCGTATATTTCTACTCAGTATTACTTTGTTCACGTGATGCTGTATTAAATAATAATAATAATAATAATAATAATAATCCATGTCAGATAAATTTTTTTGATGGTGTCCAAAAAAAAAAAATTTAAATCTAAAAATTGCAAAGTTTTTTTTTTTTAATGACTGTCATCCAGTAAATACTTCTCTGACCTTGTGGCTAATTGAACAAGATTCTATCCTAATCGCTGAGTAGACGAATCTTATTGCAAGACATTTTAACTAAGAAAGAAAATCTGATTCCAAACAAAGAACAATAAGTCCATTCTGTCTATTCTATCAAACATGATTCTAGCAAATACATTACAAAATTTAAAGAGGCCATATTTGTTTATCACCAAAATATACATTCTTTTATCCAACTCTAAGCCCAAAGATTACTGTACACTCTATGGAGCTTATGTTAAAGATGATAAATTCTGGCAAGCTTGTTGAGAGTTTTAATAAAATATTTAAGATGGAAAACATTTAAGTTTCTACCAACCCCAATACTTGTGTATAATTAGATTCATGCTATTTGTAATATATTACTTTGAATGGCAGGTGTGATTAACAGATACATCCGGCTGCAGATATAGTCAACAAGTGACAATCCGAAAAAGCAAAAATGTGTGGGAGAAGAGGTGTGGCCATGTGGGCTGCATGGAAGAGTTAAAACTATATAAAGTCTAGAATTTTTGGCTGAAAAAAAAAAAAAAAAAAAAAAAACTCCTGCTGGCTTCCAACTCCCCCTTTGTGTAAGCAAACTCTCTCCGACTGCTCTATTGCTCCACACGAGCATTATCGACGAAGAATAAAAATATGAGATCATATCTAAACTTATTTATAAATGGAACTTTGTCTCTGTGTGTGTCCGTTACCTACAGACTCCGAAACGGCTGAACCGATTTTCTTGAAAATTTACAGTTGTACTATAAGCGTCTGCGAGTGTTCTTAGCTAGGTTTTGTGTCGCGGTACCCCCGATAAATATCAAAAATCGATAATCAAAAAAATCGGGTTATAGAAGGAGTGGTCCGATTTTAATCAAATTTGATACACTCATAGACAAAGACATAAGAAACAATATTCAGAAGTTTCAAGGTTGCATTTCTTACAATAGTGCAGAAAATCGATTATATATATATATATATCTCTATAAAGGCAAGATGTTTGTGTGTGTGTTTATCTGTCTGTATGTCCTTTATACAAATCCACAATTTTCATCCAATTCTCACCAAACTTCACACAAATATTATTTAGGCTGAGTCTGAGCTCCAGGACCATGGATTAGTTTTAAAGCTTTCATTACACCCGAGCAACGCCGGGCTATACTGCTAGTTTTTTTATATATACATGTTCCTTGTTGTTTTCCAGCAGTATTATATAACATATTGAATTATTTTCACAAGAGCTCCTCTGATCCAGTTAAAATGGATCATCTAACACTCCTCTGGAAATCCATTTGAAAATCAGTGTACAATGGCAAAATATTACCTGATTTCTTTTTACATCTTTAACATAGAATTGTACAATATTTCACATATGATTCTGATGTGACCATTTGTGAACTTGTTTTTGCCTGTGACTTTTTTTTTATACTAAAGTTCACACAATAAAAGGCAGTGGTAAAAGTGAATAAGGTATAATATCAGTGAAAGAGGAAAGTAGTGAGGATAAGACGGTTAGATAACAATTGATTCTTCAATTGAAGACATGTTCAAGGAAGCATCCATGTGGGAGCGTTTCACACAATAACAGTTTTGTGGAAAAATGCTGAGTTAAAGTTTATTCTTAGATTTTAGAATATGAAGGAAATAAGGGTGATTTGACTCCATGGAAGTAAGATGACATGTACTAATTGTTAAGGTCTGAACAGGTGGAACTAAAGAATGGTGCTCATCTTAAAACATCAAATGTATCATTGCTATCTGCCTGAAATTGGGCATCTGGGCCTGTTGAAGCCTGAAATTGGGCATTAGGGGCCTGTTGAAGCCTGAAATTGGGCATTAGGGGCCTGTTGAAGCCTGAAATTGGGCATCTGGGCCTGTTGAAGCCTGAAATTGGGCATTAGGGGCCTGTTGAAGCCTGAAATTGGGCATCTGGGCCTGTTGAAGCCTGAAATTGGGCATCTGGGCCTGTTGAAGCCTGAAATTGGGCATTAGGGGCCTGTTGAAGCCTGAAATTGGGCATTAGGGGCCTGTTGAAGCCTGAAATTGGGCATTAGGGGCCTGTTGAAACCTGAAATTGGGCATTAGAGGCCTGTTGAACTTTGATATGTGCAATATCATTCTCATCATTTAATTTCTCCTCAACAAATAACACAGTCCCCTATTTCATTTCGTTTTATTATTCAAATGTGAAGCTATTTAAATTTCTAATTTTGAGATCATGGAGTATAACATAAGACTCAAAACTATATTTCATTTCTCTTCAACAAATAACATTACCGTTTTCATTTCATGATTCCAGTGGTAGGCTATTTCCATTATGAAATAGAAGATCACCACCAAATTCGACACATGGTTGAAAAGTAAAAACCATAGAATGAGCTGCTTCCTCAGTCAAAAAAGGTTATCATCAATACACATTTCGCACCCAGGATAATCGCAGTAGTATCATAAATGTTATAACAAGCAACTGTCATTAAGATAAAAAAAAAAATGCTAATGAAAAGTTAATAAAAATTCAGAACCTTCCCACTCCAGTTGAAGAAACCCCTCCTTGATTATTCATACCTTCAAGGATGTAGCCATACTCACTACATTTTGTAGTGAGTATGTAATTGTAAGTTGGTGCACATATTTAACCTATAGTTGGATGTTTTAAGTTCAGAGTTATCATTCTCTTAGACTGGTTTCCAGCCAAGGTTACCAAGCTGGTACTGCTATTTACCCCATAGCTGGAGAGAGAAGAAATTCATAGCTGATAATTTCTATTTAATAGTGGGTGTGGATTAAAATGATCACAAGAAAAATATTTAGCATACACAGAGGTTTTAATCTTAATTCTAACTGCTACTTTTACAAGTTAGATTATAGCCTTTGTCAAGAAACTCAAAAATTTGTAGAGACATACAGACTGAGCACAACAACCAAAGCATTTCATTTCTCTCTTCCAGGCTCAACACAACACGAACAGAGCAAGTGATGACAAATCATAAGCAAGCAGAAATTCAATTATTAATTCTGCAACACAGAGCAACAAGAAGCAGAAAATAAATAAAAAAATGGATGGAGAAGCTGTAAGGGGTGAAGCTGAAAAAAAAAATACAGGCTGGAACAAGTCAAATAAGATATAAGTAAATATTTACCAAGTTGAAATGAAATATCTGACATAACTCTAAGAACCTATTGGAATTCAACTGCTAGATTAACTTGTTCCTTATGAAAAAATTCATTTCTTACCTGGTGCTACAGCCTTGTGCCAGACTAGGTTAAATTTAGTAAAAAAATAAAAAAATACCAACAACTACTACATACCAAAATTCTTTTAAATATCTATTCATCTATGACTTAAAAAAGAAAAGAAAAAAAAAGAGAGACAAAAAAAATCTACATCATACTTACATCATACCAATTTTCCTGTCTTTGGATGCTGTTGTAAATGGCCAGATTCCTGGAAATACAAAAGAATTGGTATCATTTTTCTTTTATTATAGTGTTTTTATTATTAATTTAAACTGATAATTACTTTTATTTCAAATTTTTTATGAGATTAAGCATTATCAACGATTATGCAAGAATACAGAAGGTGCTTATCTCCCTTAGGTAGAGGTAAGTAACACGGATCACATGACAGCAGCTCAGTGAGGTCACTCTATATGTTGATGAAAGCAGCAGTCAAATTCTTTGTTTACAGCAGCTAAACAGGTTTCTTTCATTAGTCTGATTTTCCCCATGACCTGAATAGAGGATAAATCTGTCTCCCCAGCAGCTTACAAGTCCATGGTGATGTTTCTCTCTGGGAATGTATCTTTCCTAGATATAAAAACAAACTCCAGTTCACAGTATTCAGTTTGGGAAAACCCTAGACTTGCTGTTACCTATTTGTAGAATATGTCCTCCCCTGGGATATAGTAGATGAATTTGACCCATTTGAATCGTGAGTTTTAAACATGGCTTCTCCAGACACAGGTGTATCTCCATATTATTTTGTAAGATCCTTTGTTTCCCCTTATCCTCTGCTTTGGTGTGTAGATATATGTGATGTATTATTCTGTGTGTGAAATGTGTGTACATATGTATATATAGTTTTTTCTATGTCTTAATGATGTAAAAATCTCAGAGAAAAAATGCATGTTTGTCATTACTTTTCCTTTCCGCCATTTTGTTCTTTCTGGGAAGTACAGTGTTATTATGTAGCAGATAAAAAATTAATTAAAATCAACCTTCTTCACTTTTACAAAAATTCACAGTGATGTGTGAAATCCTGGTTTTCCCAAATAGAAAAAGGATTGACCATGTGCTTAAAAAAAAAAAAAAAAGTCAAAACCATATTTCGAAAGTAGGTGTTAAAATGATTTTGACCAATGGGAGCAACTTACAAGACTTGAGGAGTTAGCGAGAAAGTGCGAAAATCTGAATACTATAAAATGTCCCGGTCAGCTAGAATCACAGAGTCAGATGGGAGCCACGAGACAAACATCTAAAATGTAACTTCAAACGACTCGGACATTGCCCTCTTTCAACATTTACCACTATGAACATTTTGTACAAACTCTTGATACCCTTAACTTTCTCATTAAACATTAATTTCTATGAATTCTTGTTATTCCTCCTTTAATAAATTTCTATTTTAAAATGCAAAATGTATATTTTATTATTCCGCTCTTCTACACTAATCCACACATTCCAACAGACAACCAATTTTCTGATGATGAAAAACCTTCTGATGATAATTCTGATGATTATGCAAGTAAGAAATACAAATATCAAAAATTATTATTTCTTTTTTTTATAATCATTTCACCCAAAGCAAGTCATTCTACTGCCACTGTTGTGCCAGGGGTTACATAGGGAAAAGTGATGAGAAAGAGAGGTTAGTTATAGGAAGTGTCAGGAGATGGTAATAGACGTATGAGAATACAAAGAATGGGGGTGGAGCAGATGAAAAAAAGAGCTTAAGAGAATGGATGCAAGTTAGTGAGATAGGAAATGTCTATTGACCTTATATTTAAATTCCTGGGGACTGTAGCTGTTGGGGAAGCAAGTACATGGAAGGGAATTCCACAGGCATAAAGTGCATGAAAAGAAGCTTTTAGAGTAGAAATTGCGGTTATATTTTATCGGTTTCACTGTAAAAGGGTAGGACCTAGTTGCTAATCTAGTAACTCATGCAAATTCATACCTAGGGGGCTCCAGTGATTTTGTTAGGAACCCCGAGGTGAATAGCAGGGACACCCGATCAGATGTGGCAGCATACACAGGCGGATGGTAGATCTAGATATGTGCAGGATAGACTCAGACGGGGAAAACTTCCTGACCCTGCACAGTGAACCGACCTTCTAAGCAGTGGATTTAGCAACGGATTCGATATAGTCATTCCATTTGAGGTCCGCTGAGAGTGTGAGGCCAAGGAGGCGGGGTGTTTTACTCTCAGAGAGTCTAGCCTTTTCCATGCTAATGGGGAGTAGGGGAGGATAGGAGCGATTGTCTATGATGGTTAATAGATAGCAGATTCGTTTTGGAAACATTAAAATTTACAAGCCATGAAAGGAGGCAGGGTATTTTGTGTCTTTCCTTGCAAGTAGGAAATTAAAAATATCAAAACAAGACTGTTCAGTATGCTCATATTAAATACAAATTCAAGATTTTTTTTAGAATAAAAACAGAAGACAAGGCAACACTGAAAATGCCATGAAATAATTTTAAACTCGAAATTAGCCTAATGGTTTCAAGCTTACTTCACTCCTGAAGGTTGAGCTCTGGAAAGGAAGCGGGTCGAGATGCTGAGACGAGGCGTGCTACTGTTCAATTGGTCATTCATCTGCTGTTCAAGATCATCGAGATTTTTCATAAAGCGATCTCCAGTTGCAGGGCTGAAACTCAAACTTTCAAAGTTGTCTTTCACAAAAGTCTGTGTAGGAAAGAAAGAAAAAATAAAAGACAAACAGATAAATTTTGGAAATAAACAAAACCTACAGAAATCATACAGAAATAGCCATACATATATTAAATAACACCAAATCAATAATGAATAAAAAGAAAAAACAATAATCCAATTATACAGCATAAGAAATACACAAGTAAATCATCTTTTATGTGCCATGTCCTTTCAGGATGTAGATGATCATGGCTTTCCACATCTCTCTGTCCCTGGTGGTTCTTAGCACACTTTCTCCTCTTACTCCACGCAACCCCCCTACTGTCATCCACCTGCTCAAGCCCATGAATCTAGAATATAAATTTACAGAAACTAGTATGGCCACAAAATGAGGGATCAGTTTATATATAGATAATAATATAGATTTGATCCCCCACTTTATATCCACATTATAATTTCATTTGGCATATATATTATTCTATATGCTCTGTCCTTTCAGGACGTAGGCGATCATGGCTTTCCACATCTCCCTGTCCCTGGTGGCTCTTCGCACGCTTTCTCCTGTTGCACTATGCAACCTTTGTTCACTCATTCACCTGATCATATCCTTCAAATATGTTATCCACTGCTTTCCTCTGTCTCTTTTTCCCTCTATCTGGCCTGTTAGTAACAGGTTCTCCAATCCCTCCTTCCTCATTGCATGTCCCAGGAACTTTAGTTGTCTCTTCCTGATGCTCAATATTAATTTTATTTTCATCTCCATTCTTTCCAAAACCTCGTCATTGCTCACATGCTCGATCCATGATATCTGCAGCATCCTTTTGTAGAACCACATTTCAGCTGCTTCAAGTTTTTCTTTCATCTTTAAAGATATTGTCCAACATTCACTGCCATATTGAAGAACCGACACCACATAGCAATCCAGTACTCTCCTCTTTGTTTCTAGTGAAATTGTTCTGTTTCTTAATACTTTACTCAACTTCTGGAATGCTTCTTTCGCCATGCCAATTCACCTTTGGATCTCAGCGTCGCACTTTCCATCTTCCGTTAGAACACTTCCTAGGTATTTAAATTTCTGTACCTGCTTGATTTTAGAGTCCCTCACCTGTAATTGGCATTTTGGGCTGCCCTTTTTGCTGATGACCATGCATTTGGTTTTCTTGCAGTTTAAACACAGATATTGGATTAACTTAGTTCTAAGCAAGAAAAAACATGATGGTTAAATTAACAACAGTCAAAGAAAATATTACGAAAGAAATATACAGTCATTATCCTGATAGAAATTTATGCTTTTTTTTTTCTTTTACTAATTCCTAATGTTTTTCTTTTTGTATTGCTGTCCCCATTTGGTCTCATTGGGAGCAGGTCTTGTTTGAATCAATCAGTTGGTTCTGTGGAAGGAGCTCAAGATAGAAGATTCCATTGCAATCTTATCAGATACACAACATCACCTCCTTTGGATAATGACCAACTTTTGGTCTGATTAGTGTTGATACATTTCCATGTGTGTGGTTGTAAAGTTTCCACTTTTCATAACCCATTACAATTTGTTTTGGTTAGTTGAGGTGGAAGTCACACATCAAAATGATTAACATAACCAAGCTGCTGCAAATACTAAAATAATCACATGGATTAATTTTGGGACGACATTCTCAACTTGGAAGATTAGCAAAACAGTCTTTCTCGTCATTTCCTTTTTATCACTTTTACTATATGAATATCCCACATTGCGATAATAAAAAATCAGCCCAAACTGAAATGTTGTGATAAATATTATAGCAACACACTTCTCATTAACTTCAACTTCAAAGACAATTTCATATTTCCAGATTATATTATTTTACTTGGCAAAGAACTACTTTTGCTTTCCTTTTATGGTTTTCAAGAGAACTTAATTTTTTTTCTCATTAATATAATCTTCTGTAAATACAAGTCTAATTCAAATGTGATATCTGCTATAATAAAGAATCAGTACTTCCCAGTCAAGCTGTTACCATTTTTACCTGGTTACCAAAGAAATACGTAGTCATTATCTTGATAGAAATTTATGCTTTTTTTTTTCTTTGACTAGTTTCTAATGTTTTTCTTTTTTTTTTTTTATTGCTGTCTTCATTTGGTCTCACTGGGAGCAGTTCTTGCTTGTATCAATCAGTTGGTTCTGTGGAAGGAGCTCAAGGTAGAAGGCTCAATCTCAGTCTTACCATATAGGCAACAAAAACCTTCTTTGGATGATGACTAACCTTTCAAAATGTAAAAAAACTGGACATAAATTTACTGTGGATGATCTTGCAATCAAACACTTTCTATACGTTTTCATCTTAGTAAATTACCCTATCTTTTAATTAAAGTAGCATTTCTAAAATCAAAATCATGGTCAAATTCAGTCATATCAACAGAAATATCACATTAGTCTGATGAAGTCCTAAAGGACGAAACATCACACAAAAAACTTTTTCACTTTGTCATAGACTTTCATAAAATAAAATAAGTAATATCATAGTAATCTCTTCAACAGGGCTAATTTTTTTTTTTTACTCTTTAAATTTGTCACTTAAACTGCATGACAGAAACATATGAACAAGAAAATGAAACTTGATGCCAAGTTTTCTTTGATAATTTAATGTATTTGGCTTATAACACTGGACTAGAGGTTATAGAGTCAATTTTTCAATGATGTGATTGTACTTACCAGGTATTAACTAAGATGAAAAATTTTCAGTCAAATTTAGTGCAAGTGAAATTCTTCAGGTACAAATAATATCCACATGATATTATTGATTCCTTTCAAATTTGACAAGAGATTCAAAAGCTTTTAGCTGTCATTGCCTCGGCAGGTATGGTTGTTACAGGAGTGTTGTTTGCTTAAGTCTTACTCATTCTTTCATACAACAACTAATATAACATGCTAGTAAAATGATATTTTCTCAGGTTATCTGATGACAAAGTGCAAGGAAAGCTGGATTCATGCCAATTTCTAAAGTTATCAGTGCAAAAGTTCCACTATGGAATAAAATTATTTAAAAACTTTGGTAAAAATAATGACATCAAGCTAGTCTAACATTACAATAATCACAATCTTGTGCTATGATCTTATCACTAAAAGTAAACCGCTATGATCCTGCCTTGAAACACTCAGCTATAATCTGATTGTCAGAAACATACCACTATGATCCAATTGCCAAATAAAATTTGGAAAAAATAATGTCATCAAGCCAGTTTAACATAACAATAAAAAAAACCTATGCCTCTATAAACACACTGGCCACCATGACCCGACCAACATAGGCACACCGACCAGCACAGGCACACCGGCCACCCCGACCCGACCAGCACAGGCACACCGGCCACCCCGACCCGACCAGCACAGGCACACCGGCCACCCCGACCCGACCAGCACAGGCACACCGGACACCCCGACCCGACCAGCACAGGCACACCGGACACCCCGACCCGACCAGCACAGGCACACCGGACACCCCGACCCGACCAGCACAGGCACACCGGACACCCCGACCCGACCAGCACAGGCACACCGGCCATCCCGACCCGACCAACACAGGCACACCGGCCACCCCGACCCAAACAGCACAGGCACACCGGCCATCCCGACCCGACCAACATAGGCACACCGGCCACCATGACCAGGATCAAGACAGGCACACCGGCCACCATGACCCGACCAGCACAGGCACACCGGCCATCATGACCAGATCAACATAAACACACCGTCCACCATGACCCAATGCCTACAAACACAGGCCGCCATGATCCGATGCCTACAAACAAGGGCTACCATGATTCAATGCTTACAAACACAGGCCGCCATGTATTCAATAATGCCATAAATATAACTAGTACAACAGAATTTCATATTCTATCCACAGAATATATTTTCTGAAGAAAAAACTTTAGTCATTCCAAGGAAAAACAAAACAACAAATCCTGAAAAATGTAATTTGTTTAAGTTCCATGCAGAATCCACCAAATGACATAAAGTAGAAAATGATTGTGCTAAGGAAACATAGGAAATAGCTTGGTTGTTACAGAAAATAGGCCAGATGGTGTTCAAAAGAAGCAAACAAATACCCATTTTTAAAATTTGCTGTGCATGAAACATGCTGTAAATTAGTAACTAAATAAAAGAACATTATCCACTATCATCATGAAGACAAATTCAAACATTTTATTATTCAAGTTCACGAAAAACACTGGGTAACTTTTTTTTTAGTTAACAGATTGGTCTCATTGATTATCTTAGCATTAAAAATCTTTAACAACTGAAGTAATATTTGAATGAACTTGTTTTTTTCAACTGTACACATAAAATATTTGCATTTTGTCTGTTATTTATTAAAAATCTAAAGTGCACAAAGACTATTAAAAAACTGTATAGCTTGTTCTACTACCAAATAGGTATGCAGATTGTTGCACTAGTGGTCAAGGCTATTTTGAATAAGAAACAAGAATAAGATGCAGTAGTAGTAGTAGTGATGATCATTAACATAAAATTTCAGGATAAAAAGCAACAATAATAAATAGAATAAAACTAGAAATAAAATAGCAATAATAATGGAGATTGTCATGACCAAAGCAAAAAGCTACAATAAGAGTTAATTTTCTAAGTACTACTTAGATGTGGCACAAGGCTAATAATATGAAGTACCCACTGAGGATCAAACACACTACTAAACTATAGCAGGTTTACTAAACATTACATCACTTTGAGGAGCCTAAAATCTACAATAAGAGTGTTGGGATAAAAAGCAACAATAATAAGATAGAATAAAAACTAGTAGCCAAATAATAGTAATAATGAAAAGTGTATAACAAACCAGAGTGTTGGGATAAAAAGCAACAATAATAAGATGGAATAAAACTAGTAATAAAATAATAGTAATAATGAAGAAGTGTATAGAGCCAGAGTGTTGGGATAAAAAGCAACAATAATAAGGTGGAATAAAACTATTAATAAAATAATAGTAATAATGAAGAGTGTATAGAGCAGAGTGTTGGGATAAAAAGCAACAATAATAAGGTGGAATAAAACTAGTAATAAAATAATAGTAATAATGAAGAGTGTATAGAGCCAGAGTGTTGGGATAAAAAGCAACAATAATAAGTTGGAATAAAACTAGTAATAAAAATAATAGTAATAATGAAGAGTGTATAGAGCCAGAGTGTTGGGATAAAAAGCAACAATAATAGGATTGGAATAAAACTAGTAATAAAATAATAGTAATAATGAAGAGTGTATAGAGCCAGAGTGTTGGGATAAAAAACAACAATAATAAGATGGAATAAAACTAGTAATAAAATAATAGGAATAATGAAGAGAGTATATAGAGCCAGAGTGTTGGGACCAAAAGCAACAATAATAAGATGGAATAAAACTAGTAATAAAATAATAGTAATAATAGAAGAGTGTATAGAGCCAAGTGTTGGGATAAAAAGCAACAATATTAAGATGGAATAAAACTAGTAATAAAATAATAGTAATATTAGAAGAGTGTATAGAGCCAGGTGTTGGGATAAAAAGCAACAATAATAAGATGGAATAAAACTAGTAATAAAATAATAGGAATAATGAAAAGTGTATAGAGGCAGAGTGTTGGGATAAAAAGCAACAATAATAAGGTGGAATAAAACTAGTAATAAAATAATAGTAATAATGAAGAGTGTATAGAACAGAGTGTTGGGATAAAAAGCAACAATAATAAGATGGAATAAAACTAGTAATAAAATAATAGTAATAATAATGAAGAAGTGTATAGAGCAGAGTGTTGGGATAAAAAGCAACAATAATAAGATGGAATAAAACTAGTAATAAAATAATAGTAATAATGAAGAGTGTATAAATAAAGTGTTTGGGATAAAAAGCAACAATAATAAGGTGGAATAAAACTAGTAATAAAATAATAGTAATAATGAAAAGTGTATAGGCCAGAGTGTTGGGATAAAAAGCAACAATAATAAGATGGAATAAAACTAGTAATAAAATAATAGTAATAATGAAGAGTGTATAGAGCAGAGTGTTGGGATAAAAAGCAACAATAATAAGGTGGAACTTAAAACTAGTAATAAAATAATAGTAATAATGAAGAGTGTATAGAGAGGAGCCAGGTGTTGGGATAAAAAGCAACAATAATATTCTGAATGGAATAAAACTAGTAATAAAATAATAGTAATAATGAAGAGTGTATAGAGCCAAGTGTTGGGATAAAAAAACAACAATAATAAGATGGAATAAAACTAGTAATAAAATAATAGGAATAATGAAGAGTGTATAGAGCCAGAGTGTTGGGATAAAAAGCAACAATAATAAGATGGAATAAAACTAGTAATAAAATAATAGTAATAATGAAGAGTGTATAGAGCCAGAGTGTTGGGATACAAAGCAACAATAATAAGATGGAATAAAACTAGTAATAAAATAATAGTAATAATGAAGAGTGTATAGAGCCAGAGTGTTGGGATACAAAGCAACAATAATAAGATGAAATAAAACTAGTAATAAAATAATAGTAATAATGAAGAGTGTATAGAGCCAGAGTGTTGGTATAAAAAGCAACAATAATAAGATGGAAAGAAATGGTAATAATATAAAAATGGCAGTAATGCTTCATTTAAAACTTTTTTAAAATCTGTAATTGGTTGAATTTTGTGGCTGCAATATAAACAAATGCAACCTGTTAAGTGTTTGACTAGGAAACAGAAATTTTATAATTTTCAAAAGAATGAAAAAACCCCTGAACATTGACAGTGTGAAGGATTTATGTTAAAAAAATATATTTTAATTTAAAATAATAATAATAAAAAAAAAAAACTTCTATTCAAAATTAAAAAAAAGTTTTAAAAAATGGGGATTGGTCTTGTCCTGCTCAGCTGTGCAGACATCTTGTCAAGGTCAGAAGCAAATGGAAGGATTTATTTTCACACGTGTTGGTAAAAATGACTCACCTGAGTATTTGTGGGTCCAACAAATAAGGGACCCATACTGCCAACTATGAAGTATTCAAAATTGCGATTTTTGCTGTTATCTTCATAAAATGCCTAGACAACAGCAACAAGAACAGCCAAGAAAAAAATACAAGTGTCAAGAGAAAGAATTGTAAGCATATGGAATTGGGTTTGCCTGAGTTAGCAAGAGCTACCAGAAGAAACCAATTTACTACATTTTAAGAAACTCACACAATCAGGCATACAATAAACATTCATTTATTTATTAAGAGGAACGCTCAATATATCAGTTAAATGCCATATGTGATACACGCTTTAGGCGATCATGTGCCGAAAGAGACATGACTGACTGGGCAGAAGATTATTCTGCAGTAGATTGCCATTGCTTTCTGTGGTAGACTGGTTGCCAGCCATGGCTATAGAATCCAATCTGTCCCATTATTTAACCCATAACTGAAGGGAAGAGATGGATTAATACCTTTCCCAAGGGTATTTGTGCGTAAGTGAATGCAAGGAATTCAACTGAAATTTGAACTTGGCTCCCCAAGTTGTCATTCCGAGTTGATATCCAGAGCACCACAACGCACATCCAACTGGTTTATTCACCAATAATCCGACTATACGGCCATTACTGAAGAAACGATGTGCAGATGCTAGAGTAGCTACTGTTTTTTCAAAGCCCACCATTCTTCCAGAGAGCTCAATCTGAGTGTGAGAGCGCTATATATATATATATATATATATATATATATATATAGAAATAAAGATTTGTACCCGCAGAAACAACAGATAGCCTTAAAAAGAGTAGACGTCATTTTGTTTTCCCAAACCCGAGGAACCTTTCAGCCAATACTTGTCAAGGGTTTCGTTGGCACAAAATTACAAAGGGGTAAAGAAGAGGACAAGACCAAAAAGGGAATACTTGCAAGACTGGGAGAAGATGGAATTCGTTTAAAAATAAATTTATTGAAAAATATTAAAATGTGAGGGGGTGTAAACATAAATTCCACAAGAGTGATATAAAAAAGAAAAATGTTACACTCACAAGCTCGCCAGTAATTGCAAGGAGCGCAGGAACTGCTCTTTCTGCCTGCACAGGCTCGGCTGCTGGATTTTTAGGCAAATGGCCTCCAAAACATGTAAATGGTATGCCGATCGAGCACTGTGCAGGACAGAAAACCAATTGTCCTCATAAGAGGAGGCACAAGCTTGACTATCCAGCAGGTGTTGGCCAATTGCTGAATCCAACACAGCTTGAGTTGTTCTTATATTCCTATGAGAATTGCCTAAATGTATATTCGTGGGGACATGCTGCGCAACCCGCGTCTCCAACCTCAGATTGGTTCATCCTATATATGCTGCATCGCAACAGCACTTAAATTTGTACACAACAGAACTTTTACGAAAATAGGACAACCGATCCTTAACAAAAGATGGAAACGCGGGCCTTGTCTTAAAAACAACACGCAACTGCACTGAAAAATAACCCGACGAAATACTAGCCGAAACTTTGTCAGTAACAGTGAGACATTTTCTTCCAAGCCAGGGTAATTTAAGATACAAAGGACAGTGACTTGGCCCTTCAACTTTTGGTTCTTTAAACCGTTTAATCTTACGAGCAATTACCCGTTTTACCAAATTAATGGGGTACCCATTCCCTTCAAAAATACCTTGCAAGCGTGTTAATTCGCTGGCCAAGCATTCAGGAGAACAAATATTAAGGGCACGGTGAACCAAAGTTTCTATTAGGCCAATTTTACGGGACTTAGGAACAAAAGAGTTCCAATTAGTATACAGTATTTGTAATTTTGTGCCAACGAAACCCTTGACAAGTGTTGGCTGAAAGGTTCCTCGGGTTTGGGAAAACAAAATGACGTCTACTCTTTTTAAGGATATATATATATATATATATATATATATATATAATAAAAAATGGTCTCTAGTTTTGTTGAACTTATTTAAAATTTGACAATAACAAACGGCTCTAATACACACTTTGGTGATCAAGTCTAGAAAGAGACATTACTGACTGGGTAAAATATTTCCCAGCACTAGGTTGCCATTGCTTTCTGTGGTAAACAGGTTGCTAACCAAGGCTATAGAACCCAACTTGTCCTGGAGGAAGAAGCGATGGATCCAAGGGTATTTGTGCGTAAGTGAATGCAAGGAATTCAACGGGAATTCAAACTTGGCTCCCTGATATGTCAATATCCACTGCACCACAATGCACATCCAGCTCAATATATCGTTTACCAATAGAGGTTTAATTAGTAATAGGTTTTACATGAAAAGATGATTGCTAGATTTGTTCTTTATGGATTAACCATTAGCAGATTATTCAAAACAAGAAAATAATTAAGATTGTAAGATTTTTTTGGAGATAATAATTTACTAATACAAGTCCTACTAATTAACCCATAGCTGGAGTAGAGAAGGTGGATTCATGATTTTCCCAAGGATATTTGCACGTAAGGGACTATAACGAATCCAACAGGAAATGGAACTTAGCTTTCCAAATTTGCACCATTATCTATTACACCACCTGCACATCCATGTTTACAACATTTGGTATTCCCAAGCAGTCACTCATCTAGGTACATACCAGGTTCGATGTCGTTTAATTTTGGCAATTATATGAGAATCAATGTTATATGGCCATAAACGAAATGAAAAAAGGAAAGTTATTTTGCCATATCTATGATACAAAAGTTATCTTTAGAAAGTCTTTATATATATATATATATATAACTGTAAATTTATCTTTAAACACATCTCAAAAAACCCACCAAGTATAAACACAGAGGGGAAAAAAATGGAAACAAAAAGGAAATGAACTAAGCACTTGAACATTAGTCAAAACTCGAGACAAGGAACTTAACACATAAAGCGCTCAATACAATGGCAGAGCAAAAATAAGTAAGTAGCTAACCTAACGCCAACGGCCCTACCTAGGTTTCACCTAATGGATCATCAACTTGCCCTGATGATCCATTAGGTGAAACCTAGGTAGGTCCGTTGGCTCTAGGTTAGCTACTTACTTAGATAGATAGATAGATAGATAGATAGATAGATAGATAGAACAACAGTATCTTATCTGCCTACAAATGCAGGCCACCATGATGAGAGAGAGAGAGAGAAAGTAAATTCAAAGCATAATTAAATGGTTATAAATCATAAATCTATAATTTATTTTTGCATTGTAAAGAAAATTTTTTACAATTGCCTCATTCAGACTGTTGATGAATAAATTTATTCATCAATGGTATGAACAAGGCAAATACAAAGATTTTTCTTTACATTGCTGAAATAAATTCTAGATTTCCATGGGTTTCCATTTCCCCCCCCCTCTCTCTCTCTCTCTATATATATATATATATATATATATATATACACACACACACATACTCAGTACAATTGAGCTCTCTGGAGAAGAAAATTTTAAAAACAGTTTCCACTTCGGCTATAATGCGTGACTCTTCAGAAATGAATTGTGTTCTCTCAGTGACTGGCGTCTGTATACACTGCTTACATACAAGACGTTAAAATTTCCCTTCTCTGACCCCATGCGCCGATGGCTTAGGGAGTAGAGACTCCGACTGACACCAAATCGGTCGAGTTTTGATCCTGCCCAGAAGCAAGTGGATATGTCTAGCCACACTGATGAGCTGTGATACAGCGAAACGAGCTTGTATGTGGATGACTAAAATATATAAAATATATATATATATATATATATATATATATATATATATAAAATATATAAAATATATATATATATATATATATATATATATATATATATTGATTGATTGATTAATTAATTACTTAGTTCTTGGTCATAATAAAATTAGACCAGTGCACATTTGTATTAAGAAGTGTTCAAGACAATTATATTGTAGAACTTTTGAATATTTTCCATTTGTAAAAGAATTATTACACGACCTAGGTTTCTACCATGTGTGGTGTCTTCAGGCAATTTGCAATAACTGATTTTACCGTTTACCATTTTTTTTTTTTTAACACTCAGTTGGAAGGGAATTTTTGAATGCGTAATTTACAATTATAAGAAATTATAATGTTTTCATCCATGGTTGCATGAAGCTAATAGGTATTTTTTGGTATGGTTACACTTAGTCATAATTTCTGTTCTTTCATTCAATAGTTCATTTTTGTTTGGGAATAGCATAATCTCGATTTTTTTTTTCTTAAAGAATTAATTAAATTCGAAAAAGATATGATTTGTCATGGTAGAAACCTAGGTCATGTAATAGCTCGTTTACAAATGGAAAAAAAAAAATCTATATAAGAAAGATTAAGACAGACATGTTATTTCATGGTGAATCGGAAATATAGGACTATTTCCTTTGTTAAATAAAGACGGAAGCTGACGATGGTTCGACTGAAATAGGCCTATACTTCCGATTTACCATGAAATAACGTGTCTGTCTTAATCTTTCTTATATTTGCTCTATATGTATTTATATGCATATATGTTTAGAGCTCTCTCAGAGAGCTATCCTACCACTGTATGCAAAGGATACTCCTTTGGATTCTTCTATACCCACACTACATGCTTATATATATATATATATAGTGACCCATTTAGAGCCTGTTTAAGGCATAGCAATTTTTAAAAATGGGTGTTTGTTTATATTGGACACTGCCAAGATCTATCATTTTTCTTCATGTTTTTTTTTTTATTCAAGACAAATGCATAAACATGCTGAAAGTATAATAAACGGGGGGAACTAAATTATTTTGAACTGTTGGCACGATGAAAGATTCTTTTTGAAAAATGTGAAAAATAAAAAAAGTAACATATAAATCTCGGTAGTACCCAAGATAAAAAATCAAAAGCTATTTTGAAAAAAAAAAAAAAAAAAAAAGCAGTAAATGAGTAACTAAACAAAAAAATGTTATACTTATTTATGTATATTAAAAAAATCTTTAAAAAATATTTAGAATTCTGCACTCTTAGATATATAAGAAAAGGAATATATATAACACTGAGTAGAGACAGGATAAGTAAACAATTTTGTGTGGGGGGGGGGAGGCAAAATATGTTTAAGTAATTGTCAATTTGAAAACAAAATACAGACGCTAATAAATGTAAAATATAGTTTCATGGTATTCTATATAAGGTGAACGTTCTTAATATTCCAGATAAAACGTGTAAATATAAGAAGTGATGAAACTGATGACAACAACAAGTGTCGGCAGTCTGTTTCTGATTTGAACACAATCTTTAGACTGTGTGTGAGCGTTTGTTTTATAACAGCATTCAATCTCTTTCCACTGCTATCCAATCAACACCTGTCTCTCTTTCTCTCACATAATGGACCAAATGTAATAATTCATCAAATAAATCTCAAAGCTAACTGGCTAGATTCAAAACACTTACAAAAATGACAAAACAATAAGTTAAATGTTATAACTTGTGCATACCTTCTCTGGAGTCTTCCAAAAAATTTCCTTTTCAATATCAGTGGGTGTATTGGCATTAGAAAGAGGACCAACCTCATCACCCGTGTCTTCATCATCACCGTCTTCAACAGCTGCCTGCAGTTCAGGTGAACCAACTGAAGTTAAAAAAGAAAATAGAGAAAAGAAAATACAAAAAGAGGAAATATTTTGGAACTCTGTTTTCAAACAAAAAATCGTATTCTATAAACCTCATGCAAAGTGTGTAAGATAAATACATGCATATATTCTATGAACGAACAAGTTCAAAGTAAATGTTTATTTACATTATCTGGGCTGTTGTTCTCATCTTTGTCGACAAAGATGAGGACAACAGCCCAAATAATGTAAATAATTACAATACCTCATCTCCAAAATACAGACAAATATTTGTTTAATAGTCTTGAAAACTATGTAAAAAAGATTTTAATGCAAAACACACACACATCTTAATGTAAGATAATGTTAAGTAAGGCTGTTCTAGTTGACCATTGCTAGACAAGTTTCAGTTCAATTATTATTGGGTACCCCATGCAAAATTAAACATTTAATAATTCAACAACAGTTAACATATAAAATCAACAAATTTAACCTAATAGTAGAAAGGATTATATGCAGATTATTAAAAAGTTTTAGTGGACATAAAGTTGGGGTCGGTTTTTCTATTGTGTTAAGTAATAAAATGATCCCCCATCATTTCTACATAATGATTAGAGAATATATTCAAATGCTTTTTTATGTATGATTTGTTTAATGGCATATCCTTACAGGTTATTTAATGCCAAACTCTCATATAAAACCCTAATAATAAAAATGTGAATTAACATATGGTAATGGTTAAGAAGGCTAGTTTGAATTTGTGCCACATTCAACCTTAGAGGAGAGATCAAATAAATACTACATACAAAATCCTGGATTTTGAAAAATGACCAGAAGTATGGTTGAAAGTACTTGATTACAGATATGGTGTTCTATACTACAGGACTACTCATTAGGCAAGTAGGAGTCAGAAGTAGAGCTTTATAAAATTCAAACTGACTTTTGCTTTTTTTACTTGGAATAACTAATTGAATTAAATGCAAGAGTTTATTTTTAATTTCTGTCAGATTTTATATATTTTATGTTTATTGCAAAAACAAATGTTTTTGCGTGAAATCCACTAAAAATAAAAAAAAAATAATTCTGGAATCTTGGTCTTGTCACTAAAAGTTAACTTAATATTCTTCTAAATGAAATATTTATCCATTAAAAGCAAATAATACACTATTTTTTTACATTATTCGTATTTTTGTTTCTAACATATAAAATGTATGTTAAATTTTTTGAATGGCTTGTTTCTAACAGCTAAAATGTATATTAAATTTTATTAATGGCCTGTTTCTAACAGCTAAAATGTATATTAAATTTTATTAATGGCCTGTTTCTAACAGCTAAAATGTATATTAAATTTTATTAATGGCCTGTTTCTAACAGCTAAAATGTATATTAAATTTTATTAATGGCCTGTTTCTAACAGCTAAAATGTATGTTAAAGTTTTTTAATGGTATGTTTCTATTTTTACCTCGGTTCTTATATAGCAAAATTAAAATTTTAAGCTCTAAAGAAGACAAGAGGTTCTAAGTAAAAAAATGTATAATTTTACTTGATTTAAAGAAATAATTTATTAATCTGTTTTTAGTCTTTCTTACAAGTTTAACAAAGCCTGTCAGAATAGTTAATTTTAATATTATTTTGCTATGTCGAATGTTTAACAGAATTTCCTTTTAAAGACTCCTTCTCCTCAATTCTCTTTTCACACTGCAAGATGTAGGAAATTACCGGAAAGTTACTGAAACTCACCTGAAGCGAGCTGAATGTATCCGCCAAGCTTCTCTATGGCATATGACTTAATTTAATTTCTTTTAATGTGTTCCTCTCAAATTTATATTTAAATTTGGGGTTTTCAGAAGAGAGTGTGCACCATTTCAGGGCCTTCCTCTTAATGGTCTCACTTGCACACCGGCACCCCCTCACTGATGTGAGGCCCCATTATAACAATATACTACTGTGCTGTAGATATACTAGTTCAAATGTCTAATGGCAAAATTAGATTTAAGAAAAATTTTAAAAAACGGCAAACCTCACATTCTGAGAATGCAACGTGAACCTCATTACGCATTCACACTGAGTCAGGTAATGCCATCATGTTCACTGAAACACTCAACAGAATATTTCTTTTTTTTTTTTCCATATCCACATAGAACTATTTTCAGTTACTTCTATTAGGCGTTTTATACTTTTGGCCCTATTATGCCCTTTAACTCCAATTTGGCCCAGAAATTGGTACAGAGCGCCTACTACGAAACCCCTTGCTCTAATTTCCACTGCTCTAATAATTACATTAGTCTACGACTATATCATGTTGAATACACTGGTTCTTGTCCAATCACTGAAGTTAAGCAACATCGAGTCAGTACTTAGATGGGTGACCATTTGGGCAATACCATGTGCTGTAAAATAAGGACCAAAAATGGTCAACCAGTCCTCTAGATTTGGGGGTTGGGTGCAGGGCTAACAACCCTGCCCCATAAAAAAACAGTTTGTTACGGAAACAGTAACAAAAAGTTACTGCCCTACACACCATTGGGTGTAAAAGGGTGAGATGATGATGATGATGATGATGAATAATTACATTATATCCCTCCTTTACCAGCTCTGATTTTAGATTTTCATATTTATTAGTTTAATATTTGTGGCTTTGTTCCATCCGGCTTTCATATAGTACTATTAATTCAACCAAGATGATTTTATAGTTCACCTTTGATAGAAGAACAATATTTGGTCGCAGTCTTTTATTTGATATTATTTTGGGGTAATCATTATGCAAACCAGGAGATGTATTTAAAAACACCATTTATCCAATGAAGTTAATTTAATATTTTTCTCAATGCAATTGCTATTGAAAACAAATGCATTGATGGTAAAATTTTATGCTTAGGATTAGTTTGTTTTTCTTTCTAAAAGAAGTTTTAAAAAAAGCATTTTTGAATTTTAACTTAGTTTGCCATTAAATATTTTAAATTTTAGTTTAGTTTCGCATTAAAAAAATAAAATAGAAACAAATGTACTAAAAAACTAATATAAAAAGTAATTTATTAAGAATGTTTCTTCATAAAGTCAATGGCATAATTAAATTCAATAACTTTGATATTTTTAGATGTTATAATTGAGAAGTATAAAACATTTATCCTAACCTTGCATTTTTAAGAACCGATTTGTTCTTGGTACCTCTCTAATCATGAAAGAGTATATATATATATATATATATATATATATATATATATATATAACATCATTTCTAAAATTAAATAAGTTGTCAGGTTTTTTTTTGTTTTATGTATGTTTTGTATAAAAATAAATGGACCTAAAACTATTAAAGAAAAAATATTTTGTATTTAAAAATCTATTTTAAATAAACAGAGATTAAATGTATTTTCTCTTTTTTAATTTTGCATTAAAGTGGACCAAAACTATAAAAAAAAAATGTTATATACATTCAATGTAAGGAAGCAATATATATTTTATTTGTTTGAACATTTTTAGTAGATACTCTTGATTTTAATTCAACATTATATTTATGTATATCTACTGGCCTGAATATTTTTGAGAAATTGTTAGGAAAATATATGTCATTTGGCAGGATTCGAACCTGCAACCCATAACAGCACAAAGGAAGCTGTCAACTGATCCAACACATCTTAGATCACTCAATCACTAATGATTCCACAGTCAGCCTTATAAACAAACTTCTAATCTCTTGTAATATTTAAACAAATAAATTAAAATATATCAATTGTTAATCCATTTCATAAATCTTTGGAACTTTCCATAACATTGTTTACATTAAAAGACACTGTCATAGCAGAGATGAATATATCTACTCAAATACGAGTACCTAAATCTATTTAAAAAATAATGCTCCAACAAAATATGTTATTTGTTAACCCATTCCATAAACCTCCAGAACATTTTGTTTATATATATATATATATATATATATATATATATATATATTCCATTTGTAAACGAATTATTGCACAACCTAGGTTTCTACCATGAGTGGTGTCTTTTTTTTAATAACTAATTTTACTGTTTACCATTTTTCTTTTTAAGAACGCTCTTGTAACGGTGTTTATTTAAACATTCACGTGGCAGAGAATTTTTGAACGTGCATTCATTTTTTAAAATTAAAATGAATTATGGCTATAATTAATTTTACTTTACAAAGTTGCACTTTCAAAAAAAAAAAAAAAAAAAAAAAAAAACCACACTGTTACAAAGCCATTCTTAAAAAGCAAAACGGTAAAATCAGTTATTAAAAATCACCTGAAGACACCACTCATTGTAGAAACCTAGGTAGCACAGTAACTCGTTTAAAAATGGAAAATATTCAAAAGTTCTACAATATAATTGTATTGAACACTTTTTAATACAAATGTGCACTGGTCTAACCCCATTATGACCAAAAACTAAGTATTAAACAATATATATATATACATGTGTATAAAAATATATTTTCCATTTTTAAACGAGTTATTACGCTACCCAGGTTTCTACCATAAGTGGTATCTTCAGACAATTTTTAATAATAATTTAATAATGATTTTAAATATTTAAATATATATATATATATATATATATATCTCAAGCAACTGCTCACGCATTTACATAATTAAAGTAAAATTTTAAAGATATTAAATCAAATGTTCAAACTTACCCACTTCATGTGAAGAACCGAAATTCACCTTAACCTGGTCAGAACTTATCTTGGGAATTTGAATTGCTTTACTTGCAGAAGCAAACACATGAAAGTTGCTGAAAAAAAAAAAGATTTTTAATATTAAACATTTAATAGAAAAATATGTGTCAGATTATCTTTCCTCTGTAATTATTAATAATCCCAATAGTTTTGCTGTTTCAGAACTTCTCAAAAATATTTTTGCTGTTCTATTATTTACGTTTCAAAGACATGACCCACAGACTTATTCTGCAACTGGTGAGAAAGGAAAACCATTTTTGTAACCAATATTTTCTTCAAATTTTAATAAATTCAATAAATTTATCCTTCACCCCTTCCATATATTTACAGTATTGAACTTGATCTATCTACTAATTGCAAGCCGAGAGTCAATCAGTTTTAAGGTTAGTAGGGTTTGTTCTCATTCCTTACCAATGTTTTTCCAACAAATTTTTATGAAGAAATGTTGGACAAGAAAAAAGTTCCTTTTTAAAAAAAAAAATAATGTGCTTTGTCATTTTCAAAACTATATATATATATATATATATATATATATATATATAAAAAGACGGGCATAAGTTTTTCTTACATTTAAAAATGATCATCTATTGCTTTATTAAACATGACACAACTGACCAATGAAATCAAAACACAATCAACATAGTGTCTTTTTTTAATTTTTAAAAAATTTTTAAATCACTTTTAAAAAATTTTCATAACTTATTTTAACAAATTTCTCAACAAGTTTATTAAAGTGAAATATACTAGATTAAAGACACTTTCCTTCTTGTTCTTTATATATATATATATATATAAATAAACCCCAACCTCACAATTTCTTCTACCTGGTGGCCAGGACTTGATTTATTTATCTATTTATACATGATACCTTGGCTGAAAGAAACAATGTGTTAACATGAAAAACCACCAATCCCACAAAAATTTTAACTGAGTGGTCACCACTTGATTTTCTTATTTAAACACGATACCTTGGCCATCAGAAACACAAACGGATCTCGATATGTCAAGTCACAAGTTTATTCGCCTGAAGAGAGTCAACTTTAGACTCTAAACACATGTAGCGTCACAAATACAATTATGGACACTTTATGGATAACATGGATAACAACAACAATAAATATACACTTTAAACGAAACATTCATGGCCTCTCACATTTATTATATATATATATATATATATAATACAAGAAATCTAGAAGTGGGCCACCACCTACCACGGTTTCACACAACAGTTCTTCAGGGTAAGCTTACCCTGAAGAACCGTTGTGCGAAACCGCGGTAGGTGGTGGCCCACTTCTAGATTTCTTGTATTGTATTCTCGCTCTACTTTCGTGTCGAGCACTTTATTGTTAACGTTTCATCTTTATTTAACCCATGAGATAGTTCTTGCCGGGTTACAAGACAGCTTAAATTACTGTTAAGTTAGCATTATTTTTGGATGTTCAGTCTGTTATTATTAGTGTTGCCTTACTGTGATTAAGTTCATTATTATATATATATATATATATATATTGTGTGTGTGTGTTTTTTTATCATTTAACTTTTTAATTCATTAATAAAGCCCATTTTATGACATTTCACTGCTGGTTGAGTAACAGAGAACTGACTCTTCCTACATGTGCAGTAAGATCCTCTCTGATTGGTTGCCAGAAAGGGCAACAAGTTCTTCAGAGATTCAAAATGTCTAGATACTTTCTGATTACATTAGGTATTATTTAAAAATAATAATAACGTTCATTTAATTATACGAGAAAAAGAAAATGTTTACCTGGCCAGGTTCTCAGGTGACTCAAGATCATCATTGTTGGGCATGTAGATAAGATCGCTGTTATCACTGTCGGTGTCCAAATCATCCATTTCAAAGCTCAGATTTGCTCCATCTTTTTCACTGTTAGAATCAGCTGTTCCTCCTGACATACCAGACTTTGAATCAAGGTTTTTCTGAGAAATAAACAAATCAAGAAACCTGAAGCAACAGAAATGTGGTTCTACAGAAGAATGTGAAAAATGCCATGGACAGAACATGTGAGCAACAATAGTTTAGAGAAAATGGAAACAAAAAGGACACTCAAAAAGAGAGTTGAAATTTCTGGGGTACATAAGGAGGAAAGAAGGGTTGGAAATTTTGATACTCACAGAAAAGATGGAAGGAACAGAGGAAAATGAGACATAACCTAACTTTGCAAGCTTGAGTTTAGATGGTTAACATCAATATATTGACAGGATGCAGCACAGACGTAGAATTTATATAAAGATCTCACTTAAAAAAAAAAAAAAAAAAAAAATGAAGCAAAAAATAGAATGGCAAAAAAAAAAAGAAGAGGAGCAAGAACAAAAGGAGAGGAGAAAAAAAGAAGAGAGACAAAAAAGCCACAAAAGAGAGAGAGAGAGAAAAAAAAAAGAGAAGAAAAAGGGTAAAAAAGAGACAACGAAGAAAGATGACAAAAAAGGGATTCATTTTATTGAACCTACTTGAGGTTTAAAATCATCATCGTCATCTTCAAGGTCTGCTACATCTGTCTGTTCATCAAAACTGATAACTGAATTATTCTGCAACAACAAAAGGACAAAAACAAAATTATAAAAATGAAAAGACAATCTGGAAACTTTAGTATTTTTGATGCGTTTAAAGAATATGTTACGAAATAAAACATTCCTTCATAAAAAAAAAAATAGAAATATGAGTAAAAGAAAAAAAAAATATCACATAATATAAAACTAGGATCTCAAGTTTTTTACTCAAGTAAAATATAAATTTCAAAACAGACAAAAAATAATCAATTTAAAGGGAAAAAAAAAATATTTTCAACAATTTACTTACCCATTTTTTAATATTTTATTACAAAAAGAAAAAAATGTTCAAAAGAAATTTGGAAAAGCTTAATCATCTAGAATGAGAAAAGCAAACTTTTCACATATGTGCAAAAAAAAAAAAAAAATTCATCAACACCTTTCAAATCTCATAAGAATATCCAGCCATTCAATATTAACAAAAAACAAGTCTACTTAAAATGATGCTCATTCTATGGTTTGCAAGAAAAAGTAGCACTAGTTACTAGTTTTGCTTTAAACTGAACTTATAAAATAGTGTTCTCCGTTTTGTGACTAGGACACTGTTACTCGTCCTTGCAATGAAGATCTTTGTTGATTTCCTAATTCTTTATTCAAATAATGTTTTTCTGTTTAAATTCTGAACAGCTTTAATAATTTTCACCTGGAGCAAAAGCAAAATTATACTTTGCTAAAAAACTAAATTAATACAAGTAAAGAAAGTTTAATGCTAAAACCAGACAATGATTAATGATGGTTTATCTGAATTGACTAAAAGTTAGAGTATCTAGTTGGGTGTGGTGTTAAGGAAGGAGATTTGATACCAGTCATAGTTGAACCCTTTACATAAAAAAGGGTTCCTCCATATCACTAAAACGATTTCAAATGTTAATTTACACATAGCAAAGATTTGAAGCAAAAGTATCTTACAAGGGTGATTCAAACTTATAATGAAAATTTTTTTAAAAATTCTAATAAAATAAAATTTCTATTTTTAATCATTGTGTGTGTGTGTATATATATATATATATATATATCTTTTCATTATAAGTGATTATAATTAAAATCATTTTACATCACTACATAAATGCTTTCATATTTCAATACTATGAATTGTACTTCATCAGATAATGGCTGATAACCAGTAAAAAAGTAAATGCTGTAAACTGAATTTTACTCTATTTGTTCTTACTAATATCGCCCGGTTCACACTCCACCCACGTCTATTGAACAGGTTAAGAGGCTCATCCCTTGTTCCCTGTTTAGGATGTGGTTTCCGGCTTTCTCTTTTCCAATCTTTTCACTCTTACGTAGCCCCCTGCACACCAGTGGCCTTACCGCCTTGCCTGGGGTGATATGATTAAAAAAAAAAAAAAAAAAAAAAAAAAAAATATATATATATATATATATATATATTTATTTATTTTCCATTTGTAAACGAGTTATTACGTGACCCAGGGGTTTCTACCATGAGTGGTGTCTACAGACAATTTGTAATTACTGATTTTACTGTTTACCGTTGTTTTGTTTTTTTAATGCTCACATGGCAGGAAATTTTTGAACGAGCAATTTTTTAAATTACAAGAAATTATAACATTTTCATCCATGGTTGTAGGAACCTAATAGGTATTTTTTAGTATGATTACACTTAGTCATAATTTCCGTTCTTTCCTTCAATAGTTCATTTTTGTTTGGGAATAGCATAATCTCTAACTTTTCCTCCTGACACAGTCTACATATTTTGCCACCATTGTAAGGCTTGGCTGTTTTCACTATACTCCACATTATGTCTGGGTCTTTTCCATATTTTGATTTCAATTTCTACAAGTGGCTAGCCAATTTTGTAAAGTTTTTTAAGTTTTCTATTTTGAATGTAGACTTGTGATTGAACCACCTGGTCTTAAAGGTGTCTTTGGTTGATCCCAAATATATTTTATTTTATTTTAATAACTCATTTACAAATGGAAAATATTCAAAAGTTCTACAATTGTATTGAACACTTTAATACAAATGTGAACTAGTCTAATTTTATCATGACCAAAACCTAAGTAATTAAACAATCTATATATATATATATATATATATATATATATATATATATACACACACACACACACACATAGGAAGCTACTATTTTCCAAGCACACTTGTCTGTTAGGGCAGTTAACCAATCCCTGTTACAGGTGCCTGCTCAGGTATATTTGTGTTTTCCCAACCTCTGTAGAGCCCACTTGTGGTTTATACTACAATTACACTGGGTGCAACTTAGTTTGTTCCTGACAGAAAGCAACATCATCTGGCATAATCAACAGTTAGACCCTCGGTCACCATGACTTGTTACTTTGTGCTATCATAACCCACAATGGCATTTTTTACAGTTCTGCATACCTAATTTGCCTGTGTATGCTTGTAGACACACACAGTTTTGCTTTATTCTTTATTATTAATCTTGTTTTGTTATGGATATTTTATTATATATATATATATATATATATATATATATATATATATTCAGATATAATAAAATACCTGTAAGAAAGCAATATTAATAATGAAGAAGAGATCAAAAATTTTCTTTACAGGTACATTTCCTCCTCTGGTGGGCTTTATCAAGGCAACTGTTTATAAGTACTTGCTGCAAAATAAAAACCTTACCTTAACATCCGAAGCCCACTTAAACATACAAGTATCCTCACAAATTGACATACATATAGAATTATCAATGGTTTTAATACATGTGACACATATCTGACCAATCAGAATTGACCCAAACAAAATACCAAAGTCTGTCTCTGTCCCATTACGCTCAATCCCTGATAAACCTTTAATAAAAGTGAAACATGTTAGATATATATACATTTACTATTTGTTCTATCATCTTGTCAAATTTTGATCTATAGCTCACACATATATACACACACATATATATATATATTACAAATAAGTTTACTCTTTAACTGAGAAGATTCATGCCGACTTTGAAGTTTTGTGAGGACATTGTTATGATGTTCTCATTCATCAGGGCTATTTACCCTGACGAGTGAGAACATCATCTATCGCCACCCTGATATTGAGCACTTTACAATAAATTGAACTCTCTGTATAGATCTACTTGGATTATCCTCTCCATTTAAGGATTTGACATTATATATATATATATATATATATATAAATTAGAGAAAATTTTCAAAATTCTCTAATTTATATGGGCTCTGTATTCTTAATACATTGAGATCTCTGCCGGCATCATTTTTTAATATTAAAAATGTTTTAATATTAATTAGGATCAGGTTCTTGGAATTTACCTTCCTACTCTTCCACTTTGGATTAAAGAAAAACAAATATATATATATATATTCCATTTGTAAAAGAGTTATTATGCAACCTAGGTTTCTACTATAAGTGGTGTCTTTAGGTGATTTGCAAATCGCTTGAAGACACCACTCATGGTAGAAACCTAGGTTACGTAATAACTCATTTACAAATGGAAAATATTCAAAAGCTCTACAAAATAATTGTATTGAACACTTTTTAATACAAATGTGAACTGGTCTAATTTTATTACGACCAAAAACTAAGTAATTAAACAATCAATATATATATATATATATATATATATATATATATAATGAAAATGCTGAAAAGCTCTGGGCAGACCCATTTCCCTAAATTCTAACTAAACATCCAAATTCTCAATAGCCTAGCAGAATAGTGATTCATTTGATGGCATTTCAAAATCTTGTTTAATAAAACAAAGGATTATTTTATACAGAGATGACAATGTAATAAACAATATGAAATGTTCATTATATATATATATATATATATACACACCAGGAAATGGGTTAAAAAAAAAAAAAGTAAATATTTGTTAAATTGGATTATTCTGGTTTATAATTCATATTTGATTATCAATAAACGGATTTTTATGCTTGTCTTTAAGGTGCATATGTGTATATATAAGTTGAATATATGGATCGGAATCCGACAAGATGAATAGAATAAATAATGAACAAGTAGGGAAAAAGTGTCTTTAATCTCACATATTTCACTTATAACAAGCCTCTTCAGAAACTTAATAAGGATGAATGCTTATTAAATCTCTGAAGAAGCTTGTTATAAGTGAAACATGTTAGATTAAAGACACTTCACCTGAGACAAACCTGTTTTACATGTAGAAGAGAAAGAAAAAACCTTGAAATCATGAACCAAAAGACATTAAAATACAACAAGATGAGGACTGCATGACAAATGAAAAAAAAGACAATGAATGAACGACAGAAATCTGTAATCTACACAAATAGACACAAACAAATGCTACTGATACTATACAAAAAATAATGAATGATTTGACTCAACGTCTGGCACCGACAATCTTTGGAGAAGGGGGTAAAAATTCTTTATTAATAATTTATGACTTGTATTTCTTTCATTTCGAATTCCAGCCGAATTCATTGCATTCAGTTCGAATTCCAGCCGAATTCATTGCATTCACTTACACGCAAATGCCCTTGGGAAAGGTATTAATCCATCTCTTCCTTCCAGTTATGGGTCAAATAAGAGGACAGATTGGGTTCTATAGCCTTGGTTGGCAACCAGTCTACCACAGAAAGCAATGGCAACCTACTGCGGGATAATCTTCTGCCCAGTTAGTCATGTCTCTTTCGAGACATGATCGCCCAAGCGTGTATCACATATGGCACTTAACTGACTGATTTCTTTCATTTCAGTTTCTCTTGCTTTATTTACAATGTGATATTGTATGTGCGTTCTGGTGCAGTGGATATCGGCTTGGAACGAGAAATCAGGGAGCCAAGTTCAGATTCCAGTTGAATCCATTGTATTCACTTACACCTTTGGGAAAGGTTTAATTCATCTCATCCTTCCAGTTATGGGTTAAATAACAAGACAGATTGGGTTCTATAGCCTTGACTGGCAACCAGTCTACCGCAGAAAGTAATGGCAACCTACTGCAGGATAATCTTCTGCCCAGTCAGTCATGTCTCTTTCGAGACATGATCACCCAAAGTGTGTATCACGTATGACACTTAACTGACTGACTGAATATAAGAGTTGGAAACAATTAAAACTTTTGGGCATAAAGTGGGGGATTGTTTTTTATTGTTATGAAGTAATGAACTGATCCCCCACTAATTGCTACTTAATAATATGATATAATCCATCTCTTCTCACTGCAGCAATGAGCTAAATGGCAGGATAGATTGGGTTCTATAGCCTTGGCTGGCAACCAGTCTACCACAGAAAGTAATGGCAACCAATTGCAGGATAATCTTCTGTCCAGTCAGTTATGTCTCTTTCAAGACATGATCACCCAAGTGTGTATCACGTATAGCACTTAACTGACATATTGAAATGTTTATTTTTCAGATGAGACATTGTCATTTATGATTAAGAAAAGGAATCTGTGGAGAGCCATGATCACCTACATCCTAAAAGGATGTGACATTTAATAAAAGCAGTTGAATAGCAGGGTAGGCTAGACTCTCTACTGACTTGAATGGAAGCCAGTGTAAGAGAAGGAAAAATTAATTCCAAACCAAGGCAATGGTAACCTACTCCACTGTCTTTCCCAAGAATCCATGGCAATTCACAGTTAAACAAATAAAAAGAATCTGTGGAGAGTCATGATCCTGAAAGGAGGTGGTATTTAATAAAAGGAAAAACTCATTTTTATTTACCTTTTTACTTGTATTTCATTTATCTTATTTCTTTGTAAACTAAATTTTAAATTTGTTCTATTTTACATTAAATTCTATGAAATATCTTTATTTACAAAACCTGCTTGCTTTAAAAGTGTCATCTCCCAATAATACATGAATCAACAGTTGTTAGATGTAAACAATCTTTGAGAATTATTAGTAATAGTTCATTTATCTTATATAAACCTGTATTTTATGGAATTTTAAATCCAATACTCAGCAAATTCTGTATTATTTTCAGATTGTATTTTCTTTACTTCCTAAAAATATTTTTATAGCATAAATTTTTCAAATTTCTTGTGTGAATATGAATGCGTATAAATTTTAGTGGGTATCTTTCTACTATTTTCATGATATCAAATACAAAAATCACTCAAATTTTATTATGTTATTTTTAAATTTTAACTGTTTTAGTATTTGAATACTTCTGCTTATTTTTTCATTTTTTTTTTTTTACAAAACCTGTTTAATCACTTCTTCATTTTAACTGTTTTATCAAATATGGTTTCAATATGCTTTTTTAATTTATTTTATTAAACATTACCTTTTAATTTAATTCATAAAGAGCAAATTTTTTTCCAAGTGTCAGTTGCCAGAGAGAAAGTTTTTTTTTTAACATACAGAAATAACAAAAGAAAGAAAATTATAAAAATCAAGAAAAACTTAATCAGCTGCATTCAAAGACACAAAACAAAAATAAATGAAAAAAAAAAAAAAAAATAATTTTAAACAGAACAAAAAAAAAACAATTAAGTTCAATACAGTATGATCCTGCTAAACATCCAAGGATCAGTGGATGGTCCACTATATTCAAACCAGAAAACAAACAAACCCAACATGACAGACAAACATGGCTACACAATAAAAAATCATGCATAACCAGCATTATTCTCACTGCTTTCTGAAACACAAATAAAGCAGCAGACTTACCCTGCCAGGAGCAATGGCAGCAGCAGTTACCATGCCAACAGCTGCTGCTGCTGCTGCTGCTATGGGATGAGTAGAAAGTGACTGTGCAAAACAAAGATGAGAAACACAGGTAGAAGAAATACTTAAATTTGAGAGATGGTATTTATAAGGATTTCTTTAAAGGACTATTATTTTTATTTTTTTGTTAGTAACATTACTAAGCCATCATTAGATATTTTCCCCAAAACAACTTAAGACATCAATCTGTTACATACCAATTAAGGAAGATTTTCAGTTAAACTAATAATCCCCACTATCCAATTTTGGAAACACTGCATATTAAATTAATGGGTGAAAACCTACAATACCTGATTTTTTTAGGAAACCTAAAATTACTACCAGATTTTTTAAACCTATAATACAAGAATTTTTTAAATTTTTTTTTTTTTTTTTTACATATAATTTTTGTTTTTGGAAGGCTTTAATTGAAAACAATTTTTTTAAATTTGTTTCAGAAACCAATAATAATGATAATTAGAAAAAAAAAAACAATTAAAAATAATACAGGTCACATAGCATAGGACATTGCAAAGATACTCTCAGTGGTAGAAGTACTTCCAATGTATACCACCCACAAATCAAACATGTTTCACAAGCAATTTCAGGAGAAGAATCAAATATTTTACTTCAAATGGTATATTTTAAAAGCATGTGGAATTGATAAAATGACCTTTTTCATCCATGATTATGCAATACTCAAAATCATATTGTATTTTCATAGACATGAAACATTAAAAAGACCATGCCTCATGTGAGGACCGAACTCATTACCTTTAGATCACTCACTTTAGTTTTGATTAAGAAATTAGTGGCAATGGTATTTTATCCAGCTAATGTCTTACCATTACGTGGGAGGTATTTCTGCCAAACTCTGTAAGGTATTTGAAAAGACTTTGATACAATTTAATGGACTGCATTTCCATCTGTGATTCTCTACTCAAATGCAATAATAATAATAAAAAAAAAAAAAAACATTAATGTTAAATTCAGACAAGTACTATTCTCTAATGGATCACTTAAAAACAGCAATCAATGAAAAATGTTTGGAATCGACCAAACAGAAGGACAACACCAGACCTCATGTCTTTTAGAAAACCCTACCATACTCATCTAACCTTGCAGCTTTGAATTACCATTTTTCTTTCAGCCCTGAAAGAATTTTCTTTCAGCCCTGAAAGAATTTTCTTTCAGCCCTGAAAGAATTTTCTTTCAGCCCTGAAAGAATTTTCTTTCAGCCCTGAAAGAATTTTCTTTCAGCCCTGAAAGAATTTTCTTTCAGCCCTGAAAGAATTTTCTTTCAGCCCTGAAAGAATTTTCTTTCAGCCCTGAAAGAATTTTCTTTCAGCCCTGAAAGAATTTTCTTTCAGCCCTGAAAGAATTTTCTTTCAGCCCTGAAAGAATTTTCTTTCAGCCCTGAAAGAATTTTCTTTCAGCCCTGAAAGAATTTTCTTTCAGCCCTGAAAGAATTTTCTTTCAGCCCTGAAAGAATTTTCTTAATTGAAAAGACTTCAATTTTCTGGAAGCCTGTAAAAGCTACTTTAAATTAGTTTATCACCCAGAAAGATGCCAGTTTCTAAGAAGGTGGAATCATGAAGTAGCCTCAAAGATAGTAAAAGATGGAGGGGCAAAATGGTATATATTTATGGTGAATAGATTTATGGACAAATATTTAAATATTATCCTAGAAATTAACTTAAACAGTATAAACTTTTGTTCCAACCCAATACAATAGATTAAACTGTTATTATTATATAACACTAGGTTGCAATTATTGTCAAGTATCTTAAAAGACAAAATCATTTTTTGATTGCGATTTTCACATTGAATATACTAAGATTTTTTTTTACTCTATATTGAAACTTAAATTTTCCCTTCAGCAATTAAGAACAAACTTGTTTGATGAATGAAAATTAAACTCATCAAACACTACAAAAACAAAAATAATAGTCCAGAAAAAAAAAGTCCTATAAATAAAGGATTATATATAAAGGTTATACACAGGGGTCAAATATTCATTCTTCAGGCTTGAACAGACTGACTTGAAAGGGGTGGTAGGTGGTCATTCACAAGAAAAATTATAATGGACTTTTGATTTAAATCCAAAAGTGCTACCAAGAACACATTATCTGTACAGGTGCAGATTTCAATGTTAGTAATTGGAAAAGTGTTAGACTATTTCCATATAACAGGGGGGATAACTCACAGATATAAAGACCACTCGGATTGTTTTATTTTTGTCCATTGAGAAGAGGTTGACAAAAATAGAGTGATATACCTATCAACAACCAGACTCCAAATACATTATCGTACACACGAATAAAAATTGAAATCTTCAATGCAAATTATGTAAAATGTAAAGTAAACTTATATTCGTGATTTATTCACGATTCTAATTACCTCCCTTGATTATTGTTGGAGTTTCATTGTAAAATGACTGTCATTTTGTTGTTAAATTTATTAACTTAACTAGTTTTTCTTTCCTCTTTTTTTTTTTTTTTTTTTTTGTTGATTTCCAACACACGACCCATATTGCCTTTTTTTTTTTTTACATTCTATAATCATTAAACAAGCAATAGTGCTTAGAAATAAAGAATTAACTCTTAGTGAGATTTGAACTCTTTCATATCTAATACTTAGAAACCAATTCAGCTTTGGAAACATTTTGCTTACTTTTGAGGTTACAAGAATTATCCAGTAAAATGGTGTCTACTGATTGGCTTCATCAGTAAGGTTACTATCACAAGAATAACAGATGCAAGATCAAGTGCCACTAAACGTTCATTTTTTCTTCTTTTTCCAAATACACGTTAGAAAATAAAACAATGAGTATTGCAATAAGCAAAAAATTACAAACAAAAAAAGACATTAAAGAAAAACTAGTTAAAACTAAATAATGGTAAAGTTAAATTTGTTTTTCATCAAGCATGTCCTGTTGGGTATGCTTTTAAAATAAGCAGTGCTAAATATAGGTGTGACTTAATTGTAACTAAATCCTTAATGAAAAAAAATATAATACTTTATATACAAATAATTTCATTCAATAAAAAAAAAAACATAAGATAAGCAAAAATAAAATTTAGCAAAATATATTCAAAAGTTAAAGCTGTATATGACAAGAAAAGTGGATAAAAAGCATTTTATAAGTACGTAATATCCATTTCCAACATTATCTAGATACTCAAATCTCCTCTTTTCATTTTTGTTGTTATCACAATTCCATAACTGATCCATTTGTTGCCAGGGCATAATCTATGAGAAAGAGTTGAATAGTGAATGATGCTGAAATCCCTTTGCACTTTAACATACAAGTTTGAGCAGCCAAATAATGTTGGATATGTTCATGACTTTTCCCTAAGTTACAGGCAGTTAATTTTCAATTTAAAAATGTAAAACAAAAAAGACGTTTATCTATAAAACTGCTCTATTTTATTTCTGTTCAATCAGTGCTGAGCATAAAACGTGAGGTTTATAATTGTAATGATCCACAGAAAAAAAAATGTTTTTTTTGTTTTTCATCAATACACATTTCAAAAAACGTCAAAACAGAATTAAAAAACAAGAGATCAAAGTGGAGTACAGGGAAAAAGAAATCACATTTCAAAAATAAGCAAACTCGCAATTATTAATGCTGTCTCATTAGTTCAAAGTTCAATTTTGAGGTGGGATTTGAAAAATGCTTAGCTGTAGGGCTGCATTTAATCTGGAATATTTAGATATTCAATTAATGCACTCTAAGGGATAACAATTTTAAAAAATTATTAATCAGAACAAATGAAAAATAAATCAAAACCAATTTACCTTGATACAGAAATTCAGAATCATTTTTAGTTGGTCAGTTATACAAGATTGAAGGATATTTAATCAGTACTATATATATATATATATATATATATATATATATATATATAGCCTTTGGGGTTTGAAAAAGAAATCACTTGACTATAGTTTTAAGGTGTGCTATATTTATAGGATAAAGTGCTCAATATCAGAGATAGAGCGTATGTAAATATAAAAGAGTGAACATTTAATGTAAGTCAACACTTAAGGGCGACAGACTGTTTCATGCACTTAGCATGAATGTTCACTCTTATATATATATATATATATATATTTTAACATAGTATTCATGGTATATATTAGATGAATTTTGTTATACATAATAATTAATGTGTGCTCTTTAATAATTTTTAACTTATTTTCGGACAGAAATATTCTTGAAGCTTAGAAGTCCTTAATTATGAACATGACAAAACATGATCTTCATTTACTTTTCTTGCATGAGTTCAAATTTGAGCACAGTGCCTCCCAAACTTCTGTCAATATCAACAGAGTATGGGGAGATGAGTTCACAAGTGACAGTATGAAGATGGTTCCAGAAATTCTGTACTGGTGATGAGAACCTTGAACATGAAGAAGGCAGAGGACGGTCATCTTTCTGCATAACACCAATGATCCCTTTCTTGACTGAATAGTCACTTGTGATGTAAAGTGGATCCTTTCTGATAACCATAAACGATCAGGTCAATGGCTTGATCGTGATGAGTACCCTAAAAATTTTCCAAAGCTAAAGTTGCATCAGCAAAATATTATGGTGACTATCTGGTGGTCTACAATTGGTGTTATCCACTTAAGCTTTCTAGAAGCCAATCAGAGCATTAATGCAGAACTTTACTGCAATCAGCTTGCTGAAATACGTGCATGCCTGCAAAACACGAGACCTGCATTGGTGAATCGACGTGGTCCAGTTATGCTCATGGAAATGCACAGCCACATGTTGCAAGAATGACATTGCAAAAACTCCCAGACTTGGGTTATGAGAGTTTACCTCAATATTTTCAGGATCTTTTATTTTTTAAATGGAAAAACTTTTTAGGTCAAAACCAGAGGTGGAATCAGCTTTTAAAGCTTTTGCTGCATCACAGGCAATAACTTTTTATCAATGAGGAATAAATCTCAATCAATGGCAAAGGTGCATAGATACTTAAGGCTCATATTTTGACTAATATCAACATTTCTACAGTTAATATTTCAAGAATAAAATAGGGTTTCTGAAGTTGGCTATTATTTTTAAAACAACCTTTATATATATATATATATATATATATATATATATATATATATATATATACTAGCAGTATAGTCTGGCATTGCTCGGGTGTAATGAAAGCTTTAAAACTAATCCATGGTCCTGGAGCTCAGACTAAAGGATATTTGTGTGAAGTTTGGCGAGAACAGGATAAAAATTGTGGATTTGTATAAAGGACATACAGACAGATAAACAGACACACACACAAACATCTTGTCATATATATATATATTATTGATTTTCTGCACTATTGCAAGGACTGCAAAAATGAAACTTCTGAATATCGTTTCTTATTTCTTTTTCTATGAGTGTATCAAATGTGATTAAAATCAGACCACTCCTTCTATAACCCGATTTTTTTGATTATCGATTTTTGATATTTATCGAGGGTTCAGCCATTTCGGAGTCTATAGGTAATGGATACACACAGACACACACAAAGTTCCATTTATAAATAAGTGTGTGTATATATATATATATATACACACACACACACACACACACACACACACACACACACACACATATACATATATAAAATTTTTTTAATTCAATGATAATTTAAATAATTGGACAATCTAACGCTATCAACCAAACAGCCAGCATTTTCTAAATATTCCCACAATATTTCTATATTGAAATCATTTTTTTTTTCAGACACATTTGCAACAATACTTAGTTGTATGAGACCACTAAATTAAGATGAGTGTTTAAAAATGTCAAAAGCAACGTTAAAATCTTTCAAGATGAAAATGTGGTGGTTGAATTTGTGAGCATTAAAGAACTGAAAATTTATAAAAGATTGATTCAACACAATGCTGTTTAAAAAGAAAAAAGCTATGTAAAATTGTGTGAACAAATGATCGGAAAAGGAATGAACATCTTCATTAACCACAAACGTGTAAAATAGCAAAACAATAACTCAATAATATTAAACAAGTCAACATAAAAAGATGATATCCCACAACTGTATTCTTCAGTTAGGAAGTTGTCATAACCAGCCTCTTAAAAATAAACTCATTTTCTCTATGCAAATATAAATTACTAATCCCATGAAATTCCTCCAAGTAATGTCAATATATTAGTTAATACACATTGTAGATTGTTGTGGGAGTAAAGAAATTATATATATATATATATGAATGAATGATCAAACAAATGAATCTTGCATGCTGGGTTTGGGCCAAGAAATTGCAGGTCCCAATGTTAATAACAAACATGCCACATTTTAAACAAAATATGTGTGTATATATACATATATATGTCTTTTTTTTTTTTAATTGTTGCTTTTACATTTTTTCTGTTAATGTTACTCTTAGTCTGTAGAATCTGCTAATACTCAGGTGTAATATCCCAGAGAAAACAGAGATTCCCAAAATATGAAAATTTTTTAGTGTATTGAACCATCTGAAAAGGATTTCTTTAAATTCAATTCACCCCCATAAAACAAAAATGCCAGTAAGATACAAACGAATCCCTAAATAGGAAACAAAGGGTAAACCTCTACTTCTGGTCAAACAAAAGAAAAAAGAAAAAAAAAAGAAAAAAAAGGCAAGAGAGTAAACCAAATTGCAGGCAAACTTATCTACTCCTATTGTGGAAAAAAAAAATCCCAGTTTAGGTAGTAACATTAAAAGTATAGAGTTGAAGTGAACTTTAGAAGGAACTGGAAACCCAATCCTAAACAGGAAACAAGGGATAAACTTCTAATCATGTTCAGAAGACTGGGTGTGTGAACCGGATGACAGATGAACTGTCCTGTTCAAACTCTTCCTCAGGCTTCATAACAGATGTAGAAGTTTATCCCTTGTTTTCTGTTTAGGATTGGAATTGATAATCAAAGAAAGTTTGAACCTTTTTACACAAACTATTCTTTCAAAAGTAAAGCATCCCAATATCTTTATGGAAAGATAGTTGCCCAATTCTACGATAGGTTTTCTAAAATTTCTTGATTTTTTGAGTTAGGAATTTTCCTTTGCATAAACAATAATTTCAATTTCTTAATATTTTACAAATAACAGTTGTTGTCATTTGTCAACTTATAGAAAATTATATTCTGGAAATGATTACATCCTACTACAATTTTTTTTTTTAAATAAAAAGAACCCACTTAATAATTTGGTGTTATTTATTTATTCATCAACAAAATAAATATTTGCAATCTAAGCAATTGAAAAGAAAATAATGATAAAACCTACCATGCTGTCTCTACCTTAAAAAATAAAACAATATTTTAAAATTTAGTACTTTGAAGGCAGAATCAAAAGAACAAAGGTTTTCGGGGATTTTAATTATTGAATCATAAAACACCTGTAAATAAAATATGAATTTCATTATCATTAAAACCACTATTCATATTATACTCAAAATTAAAATTAGGATTATTATATTATCATTATAATGGATTATAATAATAATTGTCATCATCATAATAGCCATGGATGATCATTATCATATCATCGACAGAGCTATGGTGATGGATGATCATTATCATATCATCGACAGAGCTATGGTGATGGATGATCATTATCATATCATCGACAGAGCTATGGTGATGGATGACTCATTATCATATCATCGACAGAGCTTGCGGGTGATGGATGATCATTATCATATCATCGACAGAGCTGCTGGTGATGGATGATCATTATCATATCATCGACAGAGCTATGATGGATGATCATTATCATATCATCGACAGAGCTATGGTGATGGATGATCATTATCATATCATCGACAGAGCTATGGTGATGGATGATCATTATCATATCATCGACAGAGCTATGGTGATGGATGATCAGTCATCATATCATCGACAGAGCTATGGTGATGGATGATCATTATCATATCATCGACAGAGCTATGGTGATGGATGATCATTATCATATCATCGACAGAGCTAAGGGTGATGGATGATCATTATCATATCATCGACAGAGCTATGGTGATGGATGATCATTATCATATCGACAGAGTTATGGTGATGGATGATCATTATCATATCATCGACAGAGCTATGGTGGTGGATGATCATTATCATATCATCGACAGAGCTATGGTGGTGGATGATCATTATCATATCATCGACAGAGCTATGGTGGTGGATGATCATTATCATATCATCGACAGAGTTATGGTGGTGGATGATCATTATCATATCATCGACAGAGCGATGGTGGTGGATGATCATTATCATATCATCGACAGAGCTATGTGGTGGTGGATGATCATTATCATATCATCGACAGAGCTATGGTGGTGGATGATCATTATCATATCACTCCACAGAGGCTATGGTGGTGGATGATCATTATCATATCATCGACAGAGCTATGGTGGTGGATGATCATTATCATATCATCGACAGAGTTATGGTGGTGGATGATCATTATCATATCATCGACAGAGCTATGGTGGTGGATGATCATTATCATATCATCGACAGAGCTATGGTGGTGGATGATCATTATCATATCATCGACAGAGCTATGGTGGTGGATGATCATTATCATATCACTCACAGAGCTATGGTGGATGATCATTATCATATCATAGACAGAGTTTATGGTGGTGGATGATCATTATCATATCATCGACAGAGCTATGGTGGTGGATGATCATTATATCATCGACAGAGCTATGGTGGTGGATGATCATTATCATATCATCGACAGAGCTATGGTGGATGATCATTATCATATCATCGAAGCAGAGCTTATGGTGGTGGATGATCATTATCATATCATCGACAGAGCTATGTGGTGGTGGATGATCATTATCATATCATCGACAGAGCTAGGTGGTGGATGATCATTATCATATCATCGACAGAGCTATGGTGGTGGATGATCATTATCATATCATCGACAGAGCTATATGGTGGATGATCATTATCATATCATCGACAGAGCTATGGTGGTGGATGATCATTATCATATCATCGACAGAGCTATGGTGGTGGATGATCATTATCATATCATCGACAGAGCTATGGCAGGGATGATCATTATCATGACTACCCGACAGAGCTATGGTGGTGGATGATCATTATCATATCATCGACAGAGCTATGGTGGTGGATGATCATTATCAGTATCATCGACAGAGCTATGGTGGTGGATGATCATTATCATATCATCGACAGAGCTATGGTGGTGGACACCGTCATCATATGTCTACCCACAGAGCTATGGTGATGGATGATCATTATCATATCATCGACAGAGCTATGGTGATGGATGATCATTATCATATCATCGACAGAGCTATGGTGATGGATGATCATTATCATATCATCGATGAAGAGAGCTATGGTGATGGATGATCATTATCATATCATCGACAGAGCTATGGTGATGGATGATCATTATCATATCATCGACAGAGCTATGGTGATGGATGATCATTATCATATCATCGACAGAGCTATGGTGATGGATGATCATTATCATATCATCGACAGAGTTATGGTGATGGATGATCATTATCATATCATCACAGAGCTATGGTGATGGATGATCATTATCATGTCATCGACAGAGCTATGGTGATGGATGATCATTATCATATCATCGACAGAGCTATGGTGATGGATGATCATTATCATCATCGACAGAGCTATGGTGATGGATGATCATTATCATATCATCGACAGAGCTATGGTGATGGATGATCATTATCATATCATCGTCAGAGCTATGGCGATGATCATTATCATATCATCGACAGAGCTATGGTGATGATCATTATCATATCAACAACAGAGCCATGGTTATCATATCATCACCATAGTTATGATAATAATCATTTTATATAATCATAACAGTTATGATGATAATCATTATTATTATATTATCATTATTGCTGGTGATGTTTCAGTGATCATCTTTATAACATTAGTACAATAAGTGTTTTTCCTATCAGACTAATAGTGCAATATTGGTTTACAGCTATTTTTTCATTATTCTAACAAATATTATCATTTGTTATTCATGGCATTACCATCATTATACTACTTACATCTGATACTACTACCAACACCACCACCACCATTATTTATTATTATTATTATTATTATTATTATTATCATCTTACAATAGCTGTTCACAGCATTATAATAGTCAAAGCCTTGAGAAATTATGGCGTTAACTTGAGTGATGAGCTAATTCCTGTTGTAAACTCCTGCTCGGTTACTTTCGTGTTTCTTCCGCAAGAGAGAACCTGTAGTTTATAGTGCAAAATGAGAGCATTAATTCTAATCTTGAATGAACAGTAATTGAACCAGACTAACACACTCAAACCCTCAATCACGATGACTTGGGGCTTCATGCTGGTACAATCATTGATAGCATCTGTCGAGTTCTGTCTACCGAATTTCACACACAAGACTGTCATATAGTTTATCAGTGCCACCCAGGGAGAGCATCTCCCCAGGTTGATGTCATAATTAATGCTACTTTAATCTAAACAGGCACATGATGCATTGCAGTCAAGATTACAGAAAATGAGGAAATTATTAAGACATTGTCTAATATATCTAAATAATTGGGATTTAGGTAACACAATAATAAAATGGATGTGTGTTATGGTGCAGTGGATATAGACTCGGAACGACAAATCAGGGAGCCCAGTTAGAATTCCAGTTGAATTCCTTGCATTCACTTATGCACAAATACCCTTGAGAAAGGTATTAAGTCTCTTCCCTCCAGTTATGAGTTAAATAAGAGGACAGATTGGGTTCTATAGCTTTGGCTAGCAACCAGTCTACAGTAGAAAGCAATGGCGACCTTTTGCGGGATAACTTTCTACCCAGTTAGTCATGTCTCTTTGGAGACATGATCGCCCAAAATGTGTATCACGTGTCATTTAACTGACTGACCGAATATAATAGTCGGAAACATAATTAAAACTTCTACAGGGCATAAAGTGGGGGATTGGTTTTCTATTGTTATGAAGTAATAAACTGATCCCCCAATAATTATACTTAATATAATAATGTAGTATAATCTATCTCTTCTCCCTCCAGCTACGAGTTAAATAACAGGACAGATTGGGTTCTATAGCCTTGGTCAGCAACCAGTCTACTGCAGAAATCAATGGCAACCTACTGGGCATAAAGTGGGGGATCGATTTTTTATTGTTATGAAGTAATAAACTAATCCCCCATTAATTATACTTAATATAATAATGTAGTATAATCTATCTCTTCTCCCTCCAGCTATGAGTTAAATGGCAGGAGAGATTGGTTTCTATAGCCTACCGAAAAAAAGCAATGGCAACCTACCGTGGGATAACTTTCTGCTCAGTCAGTCATGTCTCTTTTAAGGCATGATGCCCAAAGCGTGTATCACGTATGGCACTTAACTAACTGAATAATAAATACATTTAACACAAAGTCTGCTGATTTTTTAAAAAATGTCCTTCAACTTTGGGAATCTCTGCTTTGTAAACAGGTAAAGCAACACTGAGTGTTCAGCAAATTTGTATTACCGAGAAAATATTTTTCATTTTTTTTTTTAAATTTCAGTCACTGAAACTGAGTGTGTATAAATCATGCAGTTTTTTTTTTCCTTGTGAGTTTGCAGCAGACACTTATAAATCCTCACTGCAAGGGTCAAGTTTCCGTGGCTGTCCACTCTCTGCACAGTCAATCTGCTGAAAAAATTTGTGGCTTTATTATAATAAAAGTTAAAATATTACCAAATTTTTTTTTAAATAATTTAAAAAATTAAGGGACCAGAGGAACCCTTTAAAAGACCTTTCTATACATCCTTGCAAGATTCAAATATAAAAATGTAAAATAAAATATACAGTATACCCCCGGATATAAGAGAAACCCTGATATAAGAGAAACCCTGATATAAGAGAAACCCTGATATAAGAGAAACCCTGATATAAGAGAGATTTTTATCTGGTCCCAAATTAGAGCCTATGGTAATGTATATAAAATAGACCAAACCAGGATATAAGATAAACCCGAATAAAAGAGAATTATTATCCGGTTTCGACAACTCTCTTATATCCGGGTTACACTGTATAAAAATAATGTTCTTTATTTCCTAGTGATTTTGAGACTAGATAGAAATGTCTGCCAAGACATGGGAAAAACGTGTTCAAATTCATCAAACTATAAGCTAACACTTGGAAATAGAAACGTATTAAAGTTAAAATGTCTCCTTTAAATCTGATAAATCTAAATTCTGACAGGATTGATTTTATATATTTAAGTGTAGTGGTAGATTGGTGGCATGGTCTCATTTTACAGTTTAAATGTAACCATACGTTCCATGCTGACAGCTTCTCTCGCACTTCTTTCATGCGGAAGTCTCTTCTGGCTTCTTAATTTCCAGTCATTTTGATCTTCAAAAAGTAAATGAATTGTCAGTTGTTATCTTCCTAATCTTTTACTGTCCGTTCTCTTTAATAATGTTTTTTTTTATATTGTTTCACTCAATTGCCTATTGCATGTGCGTTGTGGTGCAGTGGGTATCAGACCAGAGCAAGAAATCGAAAAGCCAAGTTGAATTTCATGCATTCACTTATATGCAAATACCTTTGGGAAAGGTATTAATCTCTCTTCTCTCTCTAGCTATGAGTTAAATAGCAGAACAGATTCGATTCTGTAGCCATGGTTGGCAACCAGTCTACTGCAGAAAGTAATGACAACCTACTGCAAGAAAATTATCTACCCAGTTTTTTGAGACATGATCACCCAAGTATGTATCATGTATGGCACTTAACTGACTGATAAAGCCACTAGGCTTTATTGTCTTATTTGGAGAGAAAAAAAATTTTAAAATGTTTGCTCTTGTCTTAATCCCTGACCTGAGAAATCAGTTCTCGATAGATGATAGTTTAGACCAAGATTTGGTAACCTTTCGAGAAGAGCCAGCCAGAAAACTATGCAGTGTCTCGGACATGGGTCATGAGATCAAATGTACTATAATAAATTGTTTCAATCCAAGACCGTTCCATCTAGAAACCTGACTTGGTCTGGAGGCTTAATGAAAAAACAACAAAGTTAATGTTATATTATTTAAACAACGATTCTTATTTTACTGCAGGAACAACAATATAATGACTAACACAATCAACAAAAATGCAAATTCCTTTCTACAAACAAAATACAGTTAGAAACGGCAACTTATTTCATGAGACACTTGTTTCTTTTCATCATTTGATAGCTCCACATCAGGTGAAATATTTGTTGATGACAGGAGCAAAACATCATCCAGATGGTCATCATCCAACTTGGTTCATAAAGAACTTTTAGTATATTTCATTTTAAAAAAAAAAAGTATTTTCAAATAATGATACCACCATTTTTACATGATTTAATAGGCTTTATATTTTCCACTTGGCAAAATATTTCTTATTGAAATAAGCAGTGGACTCAGAATTCAATTTTTATTTTAAAAATTTGTCACATTGTAAGTTAATGAACTTCAACTGATATTTTTTTTTTTCACTTATGAGCTGAATGTGGTCCAGGGGCCAGTTGTTGCTGATCCCTGACACAGACATTTCTGAAAGAGTCAGATGCTACACGACATCCAAATGAGAGTCTACATTTGTTTAGACTATTTAAGAACATGACTTGAGTTCTTACGTTAATATTTTGGTTGTACAGCAACAATCTTTAGGGTCTGATGATGGCTCATCTTTAAGATTTATAGAATAAAATAGTTTGAAGTCATTAGTAGTCATTAGTCTGAGAAAATAATTTCATACAACTGATAGTTTAGATATTTTTGAATGAGTTGGATGTCATACATGACATCCACATGAAAGTTGACATTTGACAAGGCTAATTAA